>CM067223.1:85395179-85995179 GCA_034190945.1 Octodonta nipae | reverse complement strand
TATATATATATATATCTCAATTCGATTTCTATATCCATAAAACACTTTTTTAAAAACAAAAATCAATTTCAAAAAAGGAACTAAATTTAAAAGCAAAAAATATTTTTTTCTGCAATAGTTAAATTAAGTTGGGCAACAAATTTGCAAAGTACAACTCATGAAGTACTTCTCGAATTATTTTCACTTTAACTTGGGACTGACTTATTTAATTATTTAAATTGTAGCTGATTTTTTTTTGCTTTTTAGCTAAGTTCTTTTTTCATAAAGTCGGTTTTTGTGTTTTTTAAATGCATTTATTTAGTGGCTTAATTGGATGCAGTTTTCAAATCTAATTAACTATTTCAATATTGCCAAATTTAAGGTAGTTTACTTTTAAGTAACTTATTTTGATCAATCTCGTTTACTGCAGGGTAAAATAGAGTAGCATGTATCTAAATATTTATATGTATTAAGAAATTTCTGGGTATAATCCCAACTTAGGTAGATTAACTATATTGTAGACGATTTGAAAATATAAAAAATTAAAATTATCCTTACTAATAACACCGGCACACAACAAAAAAAAAATTGTCTGTACACCGGGCGCCATCCATCTACAGGCATGTTTTTCGACCCGTTGAATTCGAATTTCAAGTTCGTTTAGGCCGTCCAGCCTTCAGTTTCGAGTAAAATGCAAAAAACCCCAAAAATAGCGAAAATTCGATGTTTTGACAAGAAAAAAAATTGAGGCTCCAAGAAAAGCATGATTATTATGTATTTTGATCTGTCAAACACTAATTTTAATTGTGCTCCAATTATAAGCTGTTTTAAATCAAAAAAAGTTGGAAGAAATCCTAAAAAATTGCAAAAATCGCGAAAAATTGGGATTATCTTGCTATAAAAAATTTGTGGACGCGGATTGACGAAAATTTTGATGTTATTTAATCTTTATGATCTGATTCTGCAATAAATTTGGCCCATAATGCCCTCAAACATTCATAAAACGATAAGAAATTGATAAAATAGCAGAAATTTGCTGCTGAAAAAATAGAAAAAAATATTTTTAACACAATTAAATAAATTTCTTGTATTTAGATATTAGTGGAATGGAGACTAGGTATCAGGGAAATTGGAATATGAACATGATGGCAGATTATTGCTGGACACTCAAAAGAGATATTCCAAAAGAAGATAAGAAACGAAAGAGAAATCCACTTCGTAGATCATTTGGAAATAAAAGAGTTCGATACCACCGGAAAACAGTTTAAAAGTTGGAAAAACCATTCTTCTTATTCTGTTTATACGTCAATTTTATAGATTTTACAATTTTTTGCATTTTCAGGTTTTTATGTTGTATTTTATAGATCAAAAATACAAGAAGTTTATTTAATTGTGTTTAAAAGATTTTTTTTCTATTTTTTTCAGCATCAATTTTCTGCTGTTTTATCAATTTTTTGTCGTTTTATGAATGTTTGAGGGCATAATGGGCCAAATTTATTGCAGAATCAGATCAAAAAGATTAAATAACCTCAAAATTTTCGGAAATCCGCGTCCACAAATTTTTTATACCAAGATAATCCCAATTTTTCGCGATTTTTGCAATTTTTTAGGATTTTTCCAGCTTTTTTCGATTTAAAACAGCTTATGATTGGAGCACAATTAAAATTAGTGTTTGCAGATCAAAATACATAATAATCATGCTTTTTTTAGAGACTCAATTTTTTTTCTTGTCAAAACATTGAATTTTCCCTATTTTTGGGGTTTTTGCTATTTACTCGAAACTGAAGGCTGAACGGCCTAAACGGACTTGAAATTAGTATTCAGCGGGTCGAAAAACATGCCTGTAGATGGGTGGCGCCCGGTGTACAGACAATTTTTTTTGTGTGCCGGTGTAATAAATTATGTGCAATTAAAAATTTAAAAAATGACAATTCTATAAAAATTTTACCTGCTGACAAAGGCAATGCAACAGTAATTTTAAATAAAACTGATTACGATGACAAAATTCAAAATATAATAAACCAAGGACAATACAGTAAACCAACAAAAGATCCAACAAGCTCAATAGAAAACAAAATATACCGTTTACTGTACAACTACAAACATGAATTCACAGACCAAGAACGTAAAGCACTTACTCCACACTATACTAAACCACCACATTTCTATGGGTTACCAAAAATTCATAAACCTAATATCGCTTTAAGACCAATTGTCAGTTCTATAAATTCTCCGTGTAGTAAACTTTCAAAATTTCTTTTAAACATTATTCGTCCTCTTACCGGAAGTTCTGTTTCTCATCTAAAAAACAGTGCAAAAATAACTTTACAATAGCAAGTTTTGATATAGTAAATCTTTATAACAATGTTCCGGTTTCCAAAACACTTCCAATACACAACTAGTAGAACGGGACTCTTCATTAAATCAACGAACTCTTTTGTCAATTGAAACAATATTACAATATTGGAACTACTCACATATTGTACCAAAACTACATACTTTCAATAAAACGATGATTTTTACCAACAGGATTTTGGCATGGCCATGGGTTCTTGTCTCTCACCAGCATTAAGTAACATATTTATGGAAACTTTGAACAACAAAAATAAATATACAGCCATTGACAACGGACTCAGAATAGACTTTTTTATTTTGATTGTTGTGTTATTGCCGAAAAAAACATAAAATTAATTATTTAGGTTTGTTAATTAATTTTGATTTAAATCCAATTACATTCATTTAGTAGTCTCTCCTCCGCGAAATATTATAAAAAAATTGTTTTCTCATTAACAAAATCATTATACAATATTTAAGGATGTAGCATAATAAGATGCAATTTTTCATTCTAATAAAATTTGTTTGATAACAATTTAACATATTATAAAAATTCTGCTTAATAACAATTTTAGTTATTATCAAAAATAAATTTACTTCACTGTTAAACAAAAAACATATTTGCTGACAAATCTCGTATACAGTTGAAAAAGTATGACATGTGATGCTTTCAGTATCCGTTTCAAATCATGCAAATCTTTTCATGACGAATAATTGTTTCTCTAAATAATAAATTATCTAAATAAGAAGAATTCTTAAGACAGTTTTTTCCGATTTTATAAAAAACAGGATAAGCTATGTCGTTGAAAATATCTCCCTTAACAGAATGCAGTTTAAACGATCGAAATTCTTTGAGTCGGTTTCGGGTAATCGCCAAACACACATAAAAACATAAATACATACAAATTAAGAACCTGCATTTTTTGAAAAATATAAACGATTCACATAAAATATTTATTATATTTTGACCTTATTTAAATTTTCACATTTCAAAAAATAATTTTTCTATAATAAAATAAAAAAATATGTAGTTTTGAAATTACTGTTGTCTTGAGTACGTATATAACAATTTCTTATTATTATTTAGTTCCATTACAACATATAATATTCTTATTTTCAGGTTGTGCCATGATTTCTACAAGTGTTCAAATTGTCTTAGCTCTAGGTAAGTGATAATTATAATTCACTTAATTTCCAGACTTTGCAGTAGAACTTGTATGAAACATTATCAAAATATGGAAAAGAAAAAATTTTAGAATACCATAACTCAACTTCATTCAGATTTTTGCTCTAATTTTTTAGATCAATAATATCATTGTTATGTATAAAGTATGATTTTCTATGTTCTTTTAATCGTAATTGATACTACTACCAGTTTGTCCAACATAAATAGCTTCACAATATTCAAATTTAATTGTATAAAAACTTATTTTGAAAGTTTTTATAAAATTCATTACTTGAAAATTAAAACTGAAACAATCAACAGTTGAATATTACCTTTTTTATTTTAAAAGGAATGACGAATACGTATATTTGCAAGAAAAATTCTTTAATGCAACCCAAATTAAGAAAAATAAAACTTCTAAAATAAACTTAGAATTTTTGTCGGGCGTAAGCCCGTAATATACCAAAAATGTATCTTATTAATTTATACAGAAAAAATACAAAATTCAAAATCTTGAAACCAAAATAACTTCATTTTTCTAAATCAAAACTAGCATTTTTTAAACTATTGAACTCCTCCTTTTATCCTCTTTCAATCCAAATAAGAAAAATGTTGAGTTATTTCGGATTTCTACTTAATATAGCCAATTTTGTAAAATTTAACTTAACATGAGGGCCATCGATAATTGAAATTTTTAAAAACAAGAAAACTAACTTTCACGAATCTAGTAGGTAATCAATATGACATTTGTTAGCAATAGGAAAAAATTATATGGATCGAAATAGAATAAAAAGGGTGATCTAATACGTAAAAAATCTAATATATAGTAGGTGTCGTTTAAAAAATGAAATTAGTCTTGTTCAAAAATTTTCAACATCAATTTTTTTCTGGAACACTCTGTATAAATTAACAAGCTGCATTTTTGTATAGTATAAACCAAAAGCCTGACGTCTACCGAATAAAATATCAAATCAAAATTCAAAGTTATATTTTTGGAAGTTATGAGTTTTTATTCTATAGTAGTATTAAATATTATTCCCTATAAATTAAATTCAAAAACTGTTCGATTATGAGACTTAACTTAATTTTTTGAGTTTTATGCCTATTCATCCCAAAAAGTACACCATTCGAATTAAAATAACAGAGATATACTAAATGTCCTATACAGGGTGAGTTTTTTTTGATGATCAGTATGGGGATCTCGGAAATTAGCGGAGATAGAGCAATGGTTAAATTGGGAAAGATTTGCAGTTTTACTGGCCCAATTTAATGACATTTTCGGATTTTTGTAAAAAGTGATGGCTTACTAAATATTTTGAAAAAGCGAAATTCTGTCGATTTAGTCAAATCCCTTTAGCTCCTTTGTTTTTGATTTTATAAAAAAGTGTAAATATCAAAATTGAAGGGAATTGTATCCCAAATATGATTGTCATGTCCTCGTTTGCCTGACAGCTCTCGTTTTCGAGATATGACACAAACTTAGCTTTTTTAAATGGAAACTATAGTTTGCTCTAACTTCAAAAAATGGGACATTTTTAGAGCTTTTCAACGATATTATTTTTATGAATAACTATATCGAGTATTATATTGTTGAAAAGCTCTAAAAATGTTCGATTTTTTGAGGTCATAGCCAACTATGGTTTCCATTCAAAAAAAGATAAGTTTGTGTCATATCTGGAAAACGAGAGGTGTCACGCACGCGAGGACATGACATATTCGGGATACAATTCCATTCAATTTTGATATTTACACTTTTTTATAAAATCAAATACAAAGGAGCTAGAGGGATTTGACAAAATCGACAGAATTTCGTTTTTTCAAAATATCTAGTAAGCCATGACTTTTTACAAAAATCCGAAAGTGTGATTAAATTCCCAATTTAACCATTGCTCTATCTCCGCTAGTTTCGGAGATTCCCATACTGATCATCAAAAAAAAAACTCACCCTGTTTAACCGAAAATAACCGACAGTTCAACTTATTATACTTATAAAGAGAATTGTAACTTATAAACTAAAGTTTTCAATTCTAAAACGCGTAATGTACCACCTCGTTTGAACAACCATGTTTATGGTTGCAATATACATTTCAGATTTACATTTGGGCCATTTAGTAGTAAAAATACAAAAGGAATTCATGTCTACCAAACTAAAAGGTATTAAACCATTTTGATAATATTTTTGTCAGTTTGTTGAGAGTTGGTTACTTGATTGAAATTCTTCGTGAGAATATCTTCCTTCTATTGACGTTTCTTTTTAATGTGAAGCTTTAAGTTAGTTAGCACTTCACATTTTTAGGCAACTTTTAGTCTTATTATGCTTATCTGATGTTAGCATAAAAGTAACGTCCTTAAATTTTAATTGCTAATCATCACAATTAGTCGCAATAAATTCGAGATAGCAATCACCCGAATTATATAACTCAAATATGTGAATTTAAGTATGTTAGCAATCGTATAAAACTATAAATCTCACTGCCGTGTGAAATGGATCACAATTACAATTAGATTCAGTTTGATTAGAACGAAAGAAATACGAGTATGACAAAATTAGGAATTTATAGTTGCACTTTTATTGGGAATTGTTCTGAATAAGTTGAAAGCAGTGTCAATAGGTGATACGACTTTGTGTGTATGTTCTAAAATATCTGTAAAATTACGTCACTGTTGAAGAGTAAAGTAATAAAATTGTTATCTGGTTCAGATAATAACCAATCAATGTCGTATTTTCATATCTGAAAAGCTGTGATTACATATTTATGAACTTTTTTTAAATTTGTCCAAATAATGGAAAGTCTGTCTTTGGTTTTCATTTATTTAAAGTTTGTTCTTTTTTAACACGTTCTTATTAACTTCCTATTTTATAAAAGTTAGTTCCAATATAAATTCCCACTGAATTTTAAAATATCTTCCTGATCAGCTGCTTAGATTTGGATACCAATTCATATTCACAAATTTTGCATGGAAGGAATCAAATTTAGGACAAACATGATTCAATTATTTGAGCTTAATATATTTTTTTAAAGATCTCATATAAAGACATTTCCTGCAATTTTTAGCTCGAAATTACAGGGTGGCAGTAATTAGTGTTAAGACAGCCGAAATGAGAACGGAGGTTTCGCGGCCAGTGTCATAGCTGATTCTGTTTTTTCCGGATTTGGACCGCCTCATTTTTTCGAATTAGTTTATTTATATACCTAAACCGGGATATAAACAAAGTTTTCCGACGTTTCGGCCACACTTATAAGGGACTTTTTCAAGGATGAGACAAAAAATAAAACAAATGTTATTTACCTTGTGGGTACTGCATTAATTTCATCTTTTTCTCACGAACACTTAAAAACTTCACTTTTTATTCAACTTGTCACAATGATGTACAAATTCTAAATGAGTAATAGGTACGAAGAAATAATAACTGGCCCCCCGAAATTTTCAGGTAAAAGAAGGGTATTTTGTGGAAATGTTGATGCAAGATTTCCAGATGGACGAAAGTTCAAAACCTTTGTCTCGGTCACGTATAGGATTGGGAAGCCCATAAGCACGAGATGAAAACAGTCTACAAACCACTATCCAAAATCTCACAAATGTTACCCTCTCCAAAGGATAAACAAAATCCTCTTTCATCTAAAGGTTTTTATTCCATTCCATGCTCGTGTGGGGCAGTATACATCGGTGAAACAGGTCGATCTATAAACACTCGTCTAGGTGAGCACAAACGTTGATTGAAAACCGGCCTGCTTTCAAACTCTGCTGTAGCAGAGCGGAACAAGCAAAATCAGCTACAGCCGAAATGATATTTGAAAACTTAAGATTTTTATGCGCCGTTCTGCTTCATCGAAAATTGGTAAAAAGAGCATGTATTTTTTTTAATTTGTTCTATATGAGGTATTAGGTATTGCAATCTTTCCTAAACACATTGATTGTATAGGATTGGTGAAAATAATTTATTTTTAATTGAAGATAATATAAATATAGACCTTAAAAAATACAACATTTCACGAAATACTATATATGAAATTACAAAATGTGAGATAAATACGTGTTTTACAAGTTTAATGATTTTATTAACCTTTTTTCACCATTAAAAGAATTAATCGTAATATATTTGGTTTTCAGTTTTTTTCACTACGTTCGAGCTCTCGGTAAGTAAAACTTTTTTTAGTATAAAGCAGTCTTAAGACAAAGTTACAGTGCTTAACTGAAAGACTGTAGAGGCAGCCATAAAGAAACTTTTAGTATTTCTTAAATGCATTGCAAATATTTCATCTATCATTTATAATTTAAATTGTAACATCAATAAAGACTAATAAAAAATGTGATACTTAGTAATTAGATAAGTCACTCTACTAACCAACTCTGTTCTACAGAACGCTCAGCACGGTTTCAAATATCGAAGCCCTAGACAACAGTTCAAAGATTCCGAAGAAACAACTGGTGGTTATACACCTCTGAATGAAGCAGATGGCTCGTCCACATTTTCAGCTCCTCGCCCTCCTTTGGAAAACAACGTAGGAAATGGATTCTCCAAACCTCCGAGCTCTTACGGTCCACCATCCAATGGGTATCATAATGGTGACAGGACGACTGCAGTTCCCAATGGATTCAATGGGTATTCCAGAGGTCCTACTACAGGATTACCTAGTGCAACGTTCCAACCTTCCATTGGTACGAAATTTAAATATTCTTGCAAACACGTATAGAAAAAAAAAACATAGTACCTGTATATGGGATTTCAACTATATTTTAAAATTATTGAAGTATGTGTAAACAATTCATTTGTAGAATTATTGAAATCCCTTGTAGAGTTCTTAGTATCCACTTAATCTTTTCTTGAGTTCATTCTTTTTTCGCCAATCCTTGCGGTTTTCCCCAGCTCATATTCTGATTTCGGTATACCGGGTGAATTTTTTTTGATGATGAGTATGGGGATCTCGGAAACTAGCGGAGATAGAGCAATGGTTAAATTGGGAAAGATTTGTAGTTTTACTGGCCCAATTTAATGACACTTTCGGATTTTTGTAAAAAGTCATGGGTTACTAGATATTTTGAAAAAACGAAATTCTGTCGATTTAGTCAAATCCCTCTAGCTCCTTTGTTTTTGATTTTATAAAAAAAGGGTAAATATCAAAATTGAAGGGAATTGTATCCCAAATATGATTGTCGTGTTCTCGTTTGCGTGACAGCTCTCGAAATATGACACAACCTTATCTTCTTTTGAATGGAAACCATAGTTGGCTATGACCTCAAAAAATCGGACATTTTTAGATATAATACTCGATATAGTTATTCATAAAAATAACGGAGTTATGGATGCTTTTCTCTCTTATTTTCACTTTTAATGTAGTTATATGAAATAGATTGATTTATTAATAACTATTCCAATAAACGAACGATTTTTTTATTAGGTATATCAGATATAACGAAAAAACTAAATAAGTAGGTACTTACTAAGAACTTAAGAAATTAAAGTACATAATATTGGTTACAATTTATGTTCGAAAAGTCCATCTTTGTTATTTAGAAAAAAATTGCATCTTTTTAAGATTGACATTACCGCTTTCCTCACAGACCGCCTATCAATTTCTTCAATTGCTTGTAATATCGCCTCCCTTAGGTCACCAACTGTCTCATACTTTCTTTTGTATACTTTGTTTTTTAGCACACCCATAAATAGAAGTCTATAACTGCCAAATCGGGAGACCGGGGTGGCCATTCACGTGGGCCATTGCTTCCTATCCAAGAGTTTGGATAGATATTATCTAAGTGTTGTCTTACTAATAACAAGTTATGAGCAGGTGCTCCATCATGTTGGAACCACTCAATGTCTAAACGAATCCTCAAATTCAAATTGTTGCAAAAAATGCAAGTAGCGCTCCCCAGTAAGTGATTCGTCAAAGATAAAAGGCCTCAGAATAGTAGACCCTATGATACCACACCAAACATTAAAACCAAATTTTTTCTGGGGTCGTCTTTATTCTACATGGAAAGGGTATTCTTTAGCCCAGATATGCTCATTGTGTCTATTGAACATACCGCAGTTAGTAAATCTAGTTTTATCTGACCATAACACCTTTAGTGGAAACTGTGGATTGTTAAGGCACATGTCTCTAAACCATGTACAAAACAAAAAAAGTCGATGTTTATCACCAGCATGCAAAGTTTGAGAAACTGAAGGTTTGTACGGGTGGAAGTTTCGCGCTTTCAGTACTTTAACTATAGTTCGTTGAGATGTGCCAGCACTGTCGCAATATCACGAGTTGATGTATATGAATTTTGATTTACCATTGCCAAAACACTTATTTGTGCTGCTTCGTTAATTTGATTACGTTCCTTTGGTGGTTTAGTAAAAGATCCACATCTGTGTAAACTATCGTGAAACCTCTTAAATGTATATAGAGCAGGTTGACGACGACTAAAATATCTATGAAAGTATTCCTCAGCTGCACGAACTGAATTTTTATGGCATATGATATAACATTCCACCATATTCAGTTTTTATTCGTTAGAATATTAAATTTTATCACGAAAACTTGTCAATATCGACTGTCAGTTCAGCACTACTAATGGAATTACTCTCAAATGAGGAAACGTCAAAGTGAAAACAATATTTTTCATGGCTACCTACGTTAAAAGTGAAAATAAGAGAGAAAAGCATCCATAACTCCTTTATTTTTATGAATAAGTATATCGAGTATTATATTGTTGAAAAGCTCTAAAAATGTCCGATTTTTTGAGGTCATAGCAAACTAAGATTTCCATTAAAAAAAAGATAAGTTTGTGTCATATCTCGAAAAGGAGAGCTGTGACGCAAACGAGGACATAATAATCATATTCGGGATACAATTCCCATCAATTTTGATATTTACACTTTTTTATAAAATCAAAAACAAATGAGCTAAAGGGATTTGACTAAATCGACAGAATTTCGTTTTTTCAAAATATCTAGTAAGCCATGACTTTTTACAAAAATCCGAAAGTGTCATTAAATTGGGCCAGTAAAACTGCAAATCTTTCCCAATTTAATCATTGCTCTAAGCTAGTTTCCGAGATCCCCATATTGATCCTCAAAAAAAACTCACACTGTATTTAAATCAACTCTGGTTTGATTTGTCAATCTCGTTTTTAACATCTTCATCTGATGTTCTAAGTGAATCGTATTTAGTTTAATCTGTTAATAGACTTTTAATCTTCTTGAGAACGTAGGTTTTCGCGGTCGGATTTGGACCGCGTCATTTTTTAGAATAAATTTATTTATATACCTAAACTGACATAAAAACAAAGTTTTCCGACATTTCGCCCACACTGATAAGTGGCTTTTTCAAGGATAAGAAAAAACAAAAACAAATGTTACTTACCTTGCGGCGACTCCATTCATTTAGTCTTTTTCTCACAAACACACTTTGAAACTTCAATTTTTAATAAACTTGTCACATTGACGCACAACTTGTAAATGACTAATAGTATTTCTTCGGTATGAAGAAGGAAGAGGATTGACAGATCTAAGCAAACTATTAGATCAACAAATTTCTATTTTGCGTAGTCATTTCCAGAAACTCGCAGAATTTTCTGATCTACAAAGGGTCATGTGCCAGGTTGATGGATTCAACACCACTGCGACTGACACAACAACACGTCAAGTCGGGATAAGAATGTTTATAACATATAACACCCAGGTTACTTGATCTTCTTTCTTTATCTTGGCTTTCATGGCATCTAGTATGAATTGCTATGTAAACACTTTCTTTTATTTTCAATCCGTAATTTTGCTTAGAAAGGAGTATTTTAATTTCAGTAGTATTTAAAATAAGTAATAGAATGTTCACTGAACTCATTTTTGCATATAGGTAATCCTCACAACGGCGTAGGCGATAACAATCTTGATCAACCTAATCACAATGGCAACGGAAGACACCCAAATGAAGGACATGGTGCCTCTGATAACTACCCAGACCTCCAAAACGTTTCTGGTCAAAGAGACGGGCAATTCAACCCCCAAGCGGCTCTAACGCACGAAGAGTTCGAAGGAGACTATTCTGCTATTCCAGGTGAACCAGATAAAGACTACCCTATATTCTCCTACGTTCCAGACACCTCGTTCAGCTGTCAGCAACAGGAATACCCCGGCTACTATGCTGACGTCGATACCAGATGCCAAATCTTCCACATATGCGCGAACAACAGGACCTACGATTTCATTTGTCCAAACGGTACGGTTTTTCATCAAGAGTATCTGGTCTGCGTTTGGTGGAACCAGTTTGATTGCAACTCTGCTCCATCGTTGTATCAGATCAATGCCAACATCTATGACTACTCGCTGAAAGGCAACAAACCACATGAAGGAACGAACACTAACGCTATTAATGACGTTGAAAGTACAGGATACCAAAATACCTACCCAGAAGGCAGTTCAGCTGCCTACAAAGCAGGTTCCAGTTATTCTCCTAACGGTTCCACTCCTCCTGTTCAGCAAGGCTACACAAATGGTTTCTCAACGGCACAACCTAATGGTGGAGGAATCACGAATGGAGTTCATCATCAAAATGGGAAACCAGGTCATTCTAATGGGAACTTTCAAGGATCTACCTTTTCTCCTGAGGGCGTAAGTTCTGGATTGGGTTTTCCAGATCACAGTTCTCAAGGGTACACTAGGGATTCCTCGCGAACTGAAGAATACTCTGGTAATGGATTTTCGACGCAATCACCAGCACCTTTCGGTCAAAACGGGGAATCTAAAGATGCAAACGGTCATAGTAATGTGAGGAGGTACTTGCCACCTTACGATAGAAGGTCTAGGTTTTAGATCATTTAAGAATTTTCTGTACATATGAATATTTTTTATATAGAAAAAGATAAATATATATTTTTATATAAAATTTTGTAATAAATAAAATACAGTCTAAAAATGTTTTTCAATATTTTGCTCTATAGCAATAGATTCTCTTGAGCAGAGACCCAACATTTAGATACGAGTATATCTTCGTCGTAAAAGGTATTAGTATAAAAAGGTATTAGTATAAACTGAGGTTTAAATATGGACATTTATAAGTAGTTGAATAAATAAAGTAAAAGTTATGCCTTATTATCAATTTTTTTTGCACCAAGATGGATTGAGATTCGTTCTTTGCATTGAAATCTGGAAAGTGTCTACAAATTGATCTGATAATTTAAAACTTTAGACAGGCGCATAAGTGGTGATATACATATAATATATATTGTTTCTGGTCAGGGAACCTTCATCAGTTGCGCTTCCCACAATTGAATGTCCTCTCGAACACTTTAATTGCGGGAAACGCAACTGATGAAGGTTTTCTGACCAGAAAAATTATATATTATATTTATATACAGTGATGGGCAAATGTGTGGAACCAAGCAAATATTTCTGGAATTATTAGAGATATCAAAATGAAATTTGGAAGGTGGATACTGCAGTAGAATGTCTATTTGTTTCCAAATTTTGAACTTCCTGTTTTACCAGAAGTAATGTCGATTTTAAAATTTGCAATGAAACACCCTGTTTAGTATTTTAGTTTCTGATGAAAGATTTTAATGCGAATACAAAAATATCGGGTTTGATATTGTTTACTTCAATACCTACCGAGATATTAACAGAAAAGTAATTAAGGAAAGGAAAAATCTAATATCCATTAAAGAAATACATAATCATAATTATTAACTAAATCTAAGTGATTTTCAAAACATTGAAATTTAACTTAGCTAAACTTAATGTATTAGTCGGTTTTTAAATTCTCTAGTAACATTAGCTATTAATTCTGGTGTAATTCTCTGGATGTCTTGAGTTATTCTTGCAGCTAATTCTTGCAAATTATTTGGTCTATCAACATAAACCTTAGACTTTAAGTAACCCCACAGAAAATAGTGTAGTGGATTAAGGTCGGGACTTCGTGCAGGCCATTTATAAGTACCCCTTCTTCCAATCCATCTGATGAAATGTCCTATCTAAATGATCTCGAACAATGCGAGCGTAATGAGGTGGTGCTCCATCCTGCTGAAACCAGATATTATTTGGTAATTGTCCATTTACCTCCAATGTTGGAACTAACTAATTTCAAATGAATAATGCAAAACAACACAACATTTATTTTATTCAACTACAGTTGAAAAAAGTCAACAATTTTTTAATTGTATCTTCCTAACTTAATCACAAAAAAATGTTTTACAAACTAAGCATGGTATCAAAATTGAAATATATTTTCGAAGCAAAGAGAGAATAGGTTTCGACATAATTTATTGTAACCTATTAGAAATTGATCATAACACACCACATCTTAACATTTATGTCATTTATCTCAACTTAAATATGAAGAATACAAAAACAATAGCAATGTGCATAATTTTAACAACACGTACTCACTTTTTTTAAAACATTATTGAGTTATTTGTTTATTATATAAAAAGTGATTTTACATGTTAAATTAACATAATTACATAACTACCTTATAATCTTAAAGAATCTATAGTTAAAAAACTACGATAAAAAAGATAATTTTTTTTCACCTATTTATACATATTTTTTTTGGACGCCACTGAAATTATATCTTTAAATCACCAATTGAGTACCAGTGTATTTACCAAATTGATAATGAATGATATTCCTAGAAAAATGTACTATACACCCACGCGTTTTTACTATATAGGTCAATGCCATTAAAAAACATAAAAACTGTCTGCAATTTGTGGGGTAAATATGCAGGTGTTTGGTGTCTGGTCTGGTGAATCCTTCACCATGAGCGTACCATAAATTATTAATAAATATAAAACTTAGTTTCTTTTAGGCAAAATTAATTAATAAAATTCTAAAATATATTTGAAATATTGGCAATCCAAAATCAAGTAATTCCAACTAAGAACTATCTAAACTACATCGTGAAAAACCCTTCTATCAACAACGACAGATGCAGATATGGTTGCCAAACATCTGAATCTATCCAGCAGATCACAGGAGGTTGCCAAGTCTTCGATGCAACTGAATACAAAGAAAGACACGATGCTGTGGCAAAAATACTGCACCAGGAACTAGCGCTGAAACTTGAGCTATCCCAGTCGGTAAGAACACCCTACTATATATACAAACCAGAATCTATTTTAGAAAATAACAACTACAAACTGTACTGGGACCGGCCGATATTGACCGATTGGACTGTTGCTCACAATAGGCCAGAGATTCTTTTGGTAGATAAAGTTTCTAGAAAAACAATCTTAATTGACATAGCAATCCCTAACAACAATAATATAAATATCAAGCAGGCTGAAAAAATAGCCAAATAAAGGGATTTAGAATTTCAAATACAGAGACAATGGGACATGAACAACACTCGAACGGTACCAATTGTTATGTCAACAACTGGAGTAGTCAGAAAACATCTATTAAACAATTTGAAATACCTCGGTCTGGACGAAAATCTTTACCAAGTAATGCAAAAGCCGTCCTGTTAGGAACAGCCCGGACGGTCAGAAAATTCGTGGGAAACTGCAGCCACGACGCCAACCACGGGCCTGATAACCTGGCAAGGGCTCCCACAGAGCTAAATCCTTTTGATATGCAGGGCCGGATTTAACTTAATGCCGCCCTGAAATTTAATTCAAAGTTATTTTATTAAAAAAAGTTTTTTTATAATTATAAATTTTACACTAAATTTCCGTTTTGAAAAATGAAAATATAACTTCAAAATATTTTATTTATTCCGAAAAAAACTGCTTATTTAATTTCTTTACTTCCGTAAAAAAATATTCCAAATCTTCCAAGAAATAAATGTATTAAATCACTTTGATTCTTTTACTTGAAGTGCCAAAATTATAAATTTACAAATAATGCACCAATTGAATTTCTTGAATAATCAATTACATAAAAAATGGTTAATTGAAAGAATTAATTATATTGAGCAATCTTGATATGACCGGGAGAAAAAATTAATTTTCGAAATTTTGCCGCCCTAGAAAATTTGCCGCCCTGGGGCACTAGCCCCTACTGCCCCTAGTGTAAATCCACCTCTGTTGATATGTAGTATATCAGGGGTTTAGTGAGGACGAGTGTGACGACATACATTGTGTGGCCAAGTCAAGTAAAATATCACATATTATTAGTTAATTATTTTAATTTAATATCATTGTTTACCGCACGACACTGTTGAAGTAGCAAAGAACACAACTTCATTGCCGTCGGTTAAAAATATATGAATGAAATAGTTTCAACAGGTGTCGTTTAAAGAAAATATTTGGCCCAGATAAATTCCCAGAATTTATTTATTGCTAATACAAATGTAGTGGCAAGGTTGAAATCATTGACGTGCCTTAGAATTTTTTATTGAATTTTAAGAAAATATGTTTGAAAAAGAAGTTATATTTAAATACTAAAATATGCTTCCTGAATTTTTTTATAATTATTTTTTAATAACAGCTGGCAATCATAATTTTCATAGAGCCATAGAATTTGAGGATTACTGAAATAATCATAAAGTAATATGTAGCTCTCTGACCTGACACTACACAAGTTATACTGACTGTTCTCTAATTTTGTAATGAATCCTTTTAAAAGCTATTTAAGTACTCTATCTTAATTAAAAATGTTCTAAAAGACAAATCGGTTGCTTCAGTGTTCATCTTACACCCTTCATTATAAGCACCAAAGTATGATCTGCAGTTTCATTTTCCTTGCCTAGTTGGCCAATCCAAAAGGGTCTATCAATATTAATGTTTGTTTGTCAAAATAAGAGAAAATACAATTTGTATAGTTTGGTTTTCAGGTGGCATGACATCTTTGGACCTCTGACAAAAATAGGCTAGTAAGGACAAATATATTTAAAGTAAAATTTATTTAAAAAATAATTAAGAAAATTGGTACTTTCCAGCCCAACTCCCTCTAACTAACCCCAAGTTATTAATTATCACGTAACACTGGCGGATCCAGAGGGCTAAAGTGCTGAAGCCCCCCCCAAATCATTTCAGGGGTATGCTTCTTTAGTGTTTATTGTGGTAAAATCAACCTTCAGTGACATCACCCCCCCCAACTGACAATCCTGGATCCGTCCCTATGACGTAATAATTCTATATTATTGACATTAAGCCCTATCCCTACTGATATTGTAAATATTAATGTTGGTTTGTTACGATATCATGCCAAAACTACTCAACTGATTATCATGAAACATTTGTACACATATTATAGAGATATTACGAGGGCTGCCTTTTATATTTCGGGATTAGAGAACAAAAAAAATATTAATCATCGAAAATCGCTTTATTGTTTTTGAAAATATTCCCCATGAAGATCTATATACTTTTGCATGCGTTTGAACTAATTGTCGAAGCACTTTTTCCACTCTGATTGAGGTATCTCCAAAACATGCATTCTAAACGCAGCAACCGCTTCTTCAGGTGTCGAAAAATGTTGACCTCTCAGTTTGTTTTTTACGTACGGGAATAAAAAGAAGTCATTTGGTGACAAGTCAGGACTATACGGCGGATGACTCATCAAATCGATGTTTTGAGTGGTCAAAAATGCAGTTGTTTGAGCCGATGTGTGAGAGCTCGCATTGTCGTGGTGAAGAGTGATCCGTCTTCGGCGGTTGGTTTTCCTCATTTCTTGGAAGACAACTGGCAAACAAATGGTTGTGTACCACTCAGAATTGACTGTTCTGCGTTGTTCTAGTGGTACGGTTGCGACATGTCCAGTTTTTCCGAAAAAACAGGTGATCATTTGCTTGGAAGTGCTTCGTGCGTGAACAACTTTTGTTGGATTCGGCTCATCTTGAAACACCCATACAGTCGACTGCTCTTTACTTTCGGGCTCATACGCGTAAATCCACGATTCATCACCTGTCACTATGTCATAAACGTGTTTTGAAGCACCGCGATCGTATTTTTTGAGCTTTTCTTTCGACTAATCGATACGAGCCTTTTTTTGAACGATTGACAAATTGTTGGGATCCAACGCGAACAAATTTTATTGCAATATTGAATGTATGCTGGTCCCACTAATGTGTAAGGCTCACTCAATCTCACGATAGGTCACATGACGATCTTGCAATATCAGTTCGCGCACAGCATCAATGGTTTCCGGAACAACAACTGTTTTTGGACGACCTTCACGAAATTCGTCTTGGAGTGAACTACGACCTCGATTGAATTCACCATACCATCGATAAACAGTGGTCCTTGATGGAGTTTCATCGCCAAAAATTAAATTAAGGTCATCCATGCACTCTTGCTGACAATCCACGTCGAAAGTTGTAAAAAATAATCGCACGAAAATGTTCACGATTTAATTCCATTGTTTGGCCGAGATGAATCATTTAAGTTACTGTAAGCAACACATAGCGCTCGTATGTCGTTCTGAGTACGTATAACCTCAAACATGTCAAACTTTACGATAGAGCTGTCAGTTGTCAAATTGCAACACTAGGGTTGTCCAATGCCCTCGTATTAGAAAGGACAGGATACCTTTTATTAAAAAATATCTTTTACGGAGGGTAAAAAAAGTTATTTATTTATTTATTTAAGTAAAGGATGTTTTCAGTTTTTGAAACTTCATTGTATGCAGTAATTTTTAAATACTGAATCACATTGATTCAGTTTTATTAGAATGTAATAATCTCTGCTTTTATTTAAGAGCTTCAAGACTCGGGTAGAAGCTAGTTATTTTATAAATCATCTGTTAGTCAAAAATACTGATCTATTACGATTTATTCTAGTCATTTATTTGCATCTCATATTTCTCAAATTGCTCACTAGATGGAGCCCGCACTCGTCAGGAATTTTCACTTATAGGCTTATTGAAGTTACTGAGCCTTTTGCAAATGCGAAAATGAGTATCTCATTCTCTTCTAAACGTTGTTTGTGGCATATTCTTGATTACTTTTATGTTTTTTGGGCAATAACACCACAATCGAAATAAAACGACGTATATTGAAGGAAAACCAAACGTTTCAAAGTATATTCTGACTTCGTTGTTAATGGCTTTATATTTATTGATGTAAATTACAAAATGACAAATCAAACTTTGAAACGTTTGGTTTTACTTCAATATACGTTGTTTTATTTCGATTGTGGTGTTATTGCCAAAAAAAAAAACATAAAAGTAATGAGCACCTCAGTAGACAATTTTGCAATAAAACTTCAGTTTTTTTCGACATCCAACATTTTATTTACAATTTGAAATACAATAATTTATTGTGCCTCTTTCCGCTTTAAACAAGTCTAGTAGGCAAATCCAGCTTCATTTATGGCGAAGAATATCTTGTGAACTGCATTCACATAGGCTGCCGTTCTCATGTCCAAACCCAATTTGTATTTTTCAGCTGTTGCTTTTAATGCCTAAGAATTAAAATGCTTATAATTTATTAGATATGTAAACCTTAACTGGTTTTCTTGTGTACACATAAACACAGCGTAAAAAAAAATAGAACTATAACCCTTTTCTGCCATCTGAAAGATAGTGTTGAAAAGAGCTGAAAATAAATTTGAAGAAAACCTAAGTGAAGATCAATTTGGATTTTAGGTAGGAAGAGGAACTCACGATGCTATAGGGTGTGTTTTATAGAGTGGGAAAAAGCGTTTGTCTGAGTAGGCAGGAATATACAGGGTGACTTTTTTTTGATGATCAGTATGGGGAACTCGGAAACTAGCGGAGATAGAGCAATGGTTAAATTGGGAAAGATTTGCAGTTTTACTGGCCCACTTTAATGACACTTTCGGATTTTTGTAAAAAGTCATGGCTTACTAGATATTTTGAAAAAACGAAATTCTGTCGATTTAGTCAAATCCCTCTAGCTCCTTTGTTTTTGATTTTTATAAAAAAAGTGTAAATATCAAAATTGAAGGGAATTGTATCCCAAATATGATTGTCATGCCCTCGTTTGAGTAAAAGCTCTCGTTTTCGAGATATGACACAAACTAATCTTTTTTTAAGTGGAAACCATAGTTGGCTATGACCTCAAAAAAATCGGTCATTTTTAGAGCTTTTCAACGATATAATACTCGATATAGTTATTCATAAAAATAACGGGGTTATGGATGCTTTTCTCTCTTATTTTCACTTTTAACGTAGTTAGCCATGAAATAGATTTATTTATTAATAACTATTCCAAAAAACATTGAAAGATTTTTTTATTAGGTATATCAGATATAACGAAAAAGCTAAATAAGTAGGTACTTACTAAAAACTTAAGATATTAAAGTACATAATAATGGTTAGAATTTATGTTCGAAAAGTCCACCATTGTTATTTAGACAAAAATTGCATCTCTTTAAGATTGACATTACCGCTTTCCTCACAGAAAGCCTATTAATTTCTTCAACTGCTTGTAATACCGCCTCCCTTAGGTAACCAACTGTCTCATACTTTCTTTTGTTTACTCTGTTTTTTAGCGCACCCCATTAATAGAAGTCTATAACTGCCAAATCGGGAGACCGGTGTGGCCATTCGCGTGGGTCATTTCTTCCTATCCAAGAGTTTGGTTAGATATTATTTAAGTGTTGTCTTACTAATAACGAGCTATGAGCAGGTGCTCCATCATGTTGGACCCACTCAATTTCTAAACGAGTTCTCAAATTCAAATTATGCAACATGTCTTGAAAAGTGTATTGCAAGAAATGCAAGTAGCGCTCCCCAGTAAGTGATTCCTCAAAGAAAAAAGTCCCCAGAATACCCATACCTATGATACCACACCAAAGATTAAAACCAAATTTTATCTGGGGTCGTCTTTGTTTTACATGGAAAGGGTTTTCTTTAGCTCAGATATGCTCATTGTTTCTATTTAACATACCGCAGTTAGTAAATCTAGTTTCTTCTGCCCATAACACCTTTAATGGAAACTGTGGATTGTCAACGCACATGTCTCTAAACCATGTACAAAACAAAATACGTCGATGTTCGTCACCAGCATGCAAAGTTTAAGAAACTGAAAGTTTGTACTGGTGGAACTTTCAGTACCTTAACTACAGTTCGTTGAGATGTGCCAGCTTCTGCCGCAATCTCACGAGTTTTATTTATGCTGCTTCGTTAATTTGATTACGTTCCTTTGGTGGTTTAGTAAAAGAACCATATCTGCGTAAACTATCGTAAAGCTTCTTAAGTGTACATAGAGCAGGTTGACGACCATTAAAATATCTATGAAAGTATTCCTCAGCTGCACGAACTGAATTTTTATGGCATATGATATAACATTCCACCATATTCAGTTTTTCTTCCTTAGAATATTCCATTTTATCACGAAAACTTTGTCAATATGGACTGTCAGTTCAGCACTACTAATGGAACCTATGTTAAAACTGAAAATAAGTGAAAATAAGAGAGAAAAGCATCCATATTCCGTTATTTTTATGAATAACTATATCGAGTATTATATCGTTGAAAACCTCTAGTTTCCAAGATCCCCATACTGATTATCAAAAAAACTCACTCTATATACGTTCATAATTAAACAATTCTTATTAATTTGATTTGAGACAATTCTACAGAGTTCTGAAAAATTAATGCTCATTGGTGTATCCAGCTTTTGGCGCAATGTGTGGGGGATAGGAGATAAAAGGAAAAACCCTGTATATATATCTTTACAGAAACTATTTAACCCAGTCATCTGTGTCAATTCGATAAAATTAATGAGTTTTAGTACATCGAAATAACTAGCAAGTGTACACAGAGGAGTTAGTTTTAGTTTTACAGTTCAAGCTAGACTGTGTTAGTCAGAAATTAGAATTTATCAGTTGCGTTGTATTGTGAATTCCTGATGTGATCAATACAAAACTTCAAAGTCAATTAATCAGTCAAATGACATTACCAAAAAAGTCAAGCGAATATAGTGCAAAACATTCAAGCAAACATTGTTCGACAACGATTCCTGATAAGGAATTGAAACGTCACAAAAAAAAACAGATAAGTACAACACAAAATACACAACATATTATACTGGTATACTAGTTGACAAATCTGTAGACCTACTTTCTCACAGTTAATCCTGCGGGAGAGTTTTTTCTATAAGAGGGCAACTAGTGTTCCGGGCAGTTTCCACAAACTGCCCTTAGATACTACACCTTGATATTCAAGTACTTAACTTATCTGTATTTTTCAGAAACCGTTGCGAGGAGAGAAAATCCCAGATGAACATTCAAAATAATCATTTACCTCCTCAATCATTTAGAAACAACACAATAATAGACATTTAATACGGATCTTGATAGAATAACCTAGCGATTAAATATTAGTGAGAGCTTAAGAGGAGCATATAAATTAAAATCTACAATTTGAGAAACACCAGGTATGAGTAGTAGTGAGTTCATTCTATTATATAATATTCTCTAAGGAAAAACTTGTGGATAATTTTTCAAAACTGCTGTGCTACATTTAGATTTTGTTACAAATTTCAAATACTTTTCTGTCACCTAAAGAAAGAAATTAATAGAAAAAATTAAAACGTATATCAATGATCAGGTGTGGTCTCAATAATTATTTCAATTTTCTTTAGGATGACTTACGTTTGCTGATCTGTCCATTGTATAGCTCAGACCTGAGTGGACGATATCTTTTTCCGAAGCTCCACCCATACGTTGACTAAAATGCTCTGAAGGCACAATTGGAATTTTACCAGCTTCGCAGAATTTCTTCTCTAAGGATTGCTGTACGGAGTCTGTAAACAATATCATAATTTTTACGAAAAGCATATATTCATCGAAATAGTGAGAATGAAGCAAACACTTTATTCCTAGATCTAGGAGAGTATCCAGACTCCATAGATCTAGAAGTTAATTGAAAATATAGACTCCATATCTAAGCAGTATTGTTAAACTATCCTGCAAAAATTAGGTTTATTGTAATTCATAGCTATTTCTAGGAGGTAATCCAGATCCATAGATCTATAAATTGGAGGAAAATCCAGACCTCATAACTGAACTATATTAATAAACTATCTTGTAAAAATTAGGTTTTTGGTAATCAGTAAACCAACACGTTATTTGAGATGATCGCGAAATTATTTGCTATTTCTAGGAGGTAATCCAGTTCTCCTAGGTCTAGAAGTTACACTCTGTATCTGAACATTATTAATAGACTATCCTGTTAAAATGAGGTTTATGGTAGGTAATGAGTAAACAAACAGGTTATCACGAAATTAATTACTAGATCTAGGGAGTAATCCAGACGCCACTGCTCTAGAAGTTAAATGAAACTCTAAGACTCTATATCCAAACAATATTATCAAACTGTTCTGCAATAATTAGACCTATGGTACTCAGTAAACAATAGATCTATAAATTGGAGGGAAATCCAGACATTATAACTGAACTATATTAATAAACTATCTTGTAAAAATTAGGTTTATGGTAATCAGTAAACAAACACGTTATTTGAGATGATCCCGAAATTAATTGTTATTTCTAGGAGTTAATCAAGACCCTCTAGATCTAGAAGTTAGATTCTGTATCTAAATATTAAAACTGCAAAAATTATATTTATGGTAATCATTAAACAAAATATTTTTTTGCAATAATCTTTGAAATTTAGTTTTTTGAAATTTCGATTTGTATTTGGTGCCGAATTTTCTTTTAACTTCAATGAAAAATAGGTACATGGTCATCATAGAGGTTCAAGACTTCTAGGACTTACCCAATAAGGCCAAATTAGAATCTTTTTCATACTTGAAAGTAAGTCTACCGTATGAGACGTGGTTAATGTTTTTTAACCATTCAAAGTAAGAAACTGTCACCCCGCCAGCGTTGAGAAAGAGATCCGGTATAACCAAAATGTTTTTCTTTAATAGAATGCAATCAGCTGCTGGGGTTAGAGGTCCGTTGGCTAATTCACATACGATCTACAAATAAAATATTGGGTATAGGTAAAAAGCAACTAAGGAACATTGGTTTCTGGTAATTTTATAACTGCCTAGTGATGCATTGCAAGGTTCAGCGTTAGGGCTTCCATCTTGAATGGTCTCAGGGCAAAAATCGTTTTAATTTTCTGGACATCTGGTGTTCGAAAGACAACTGTTAGAGGTTAAGTATACAACTGTTAGCGGTTAAGTATACAACTGTTAGCGGTTAAGTCTACAACTGTTAGCGGTTAAGTTAACAACCGTTAGCGGTTAAGTCTACAACTGTTAGCGGTTAAGTCTACAACTGTTAGCGGTTCAGTCTACAACTGTTAGCGGTTAAGTCTACAACCGTTAGCGGTTAAGTTTGCAACTGTTAAAGGTTAAATCTACAACTGTCAGGTTAAATCTACAACTGTTAGCGGTTAAGTCTACAACTGTTAGCGGTTAAGTTTACTACTGTTAGCGGTTAAGTCTACAACTGTTAGTGGTTTAGTTTAAAACTGTTAGCGATTAAGTCTACAACTATTAGCGGTTAAGTCTACCACTGTTAGCGGTTAAGTCTACAACTGTTAGCGGTTTAGTTTAAAACTGTTAGCGATTAAGTCTACAACTATTAGCGGTTAAGTCTACCACTGTTAGCAGTTAAGTCTACAACTGTTAGCGGTTCAGTCTACAACTGTTAGCGGTTAAGTCTACAACCGTTAGCGGTTAAGTTTGCAACTGTTAAAGGTTAAATCTACAACTGTCAGGTTAAATCTACAACTGTTAGCGGTTAAGTCTACAACTGTTAGCGGTTAAGTTTACTACTGTTAGCGGTTAAGTCTACAACTGTTAGCGGTTTAGTTTAAAACTGTTAGCGATTAAGTCTACAACTATTAGCGGTTAAGTCTACCACTGTTAGCGGTTAAGTCTACAGCTGCTAGCGATTAATAGATAGTGCTAGTGGTATTTTCGACAGCGCAGCATTAATAATAATTAAACATAAGCTAATAACCTTGTTGGTTGGAGAAAGTACTGATGTATTCCTGTTACTTCTAAATGGTGATAATTGATGTATAAAAAGCGGTGTGACGCCAGTGATCTAACTTGGGGATGCTTTCCACCAAATGTAGGACATGCATTTGAAAAGTATTGGGGAAAATGTTTTGTTATGATTTTTTTATGAAGAAAATAGGTAGTTTTTTAATACAATTTTATTCTTAAGAAGGTTGTTAATCTCCTCTAAACCAGCTATACCTCCGAACTCCACAACTCTATTTAAGGCTTTGAATGTTATTCTGGAGTAATGTTATTTAAGCCTGTAGATACGGCTTTCTTGTTAAATTGTTTTGACTAGGCTTAAAAACCAACATAAAACGAGCTCTAAGATCCGTTGAAGACCAAACACTGAGTGTAACAAACAAAACCATTCGATAGAAGAATAATATAAGTTTCACTTTTTCTAGTCCATTTCTTGACATATACCTTTTTCATACTTTGCTATTTCGTCAAGATATTGGTTTTCCTCTACCAATACTTTCACTTCAATTTCGCCGTAGTTTTTTGCCATCTTCACCAAGTACTTGAGTCATTAGACTAAATTTCTCACATTTACTTTCCGTAAATAGTTGCCTTCTTTCTTCTATTTAGATTTTAGTATGACGGCTCAGTTCTTCTATCTTACGGTTTTTCAGTTAGGGAATCTTTATTTTCTCCACCTTGCTTGATCGCACTTGTAATTTGATCGTTAATGTTATTTACGTCGTTTGAATTTCCTGCTCCTAACTAAATTCGATCTTTGTTATTTGTTTTCTTAATAGCTTAATTTTGGTATTATTGAAATTTATATCGAATGAATTTATGATTGTTAGAACTTGTATTATTTGTTTATCGCTGACCCATGCCCATTTTCTTTGTTGCTATTTCTTAGAGATTATGAGCTGTTAGCAATTCATAACTCTCGTTTCATAACTGCAGTTCCCTATATGTTTTTCATTTTCATGTAGTTCTATTCCATCTTTCTGAAATGAAGTCCCCTATGACTAGAGTATGGCCAATATTGCCATTGTGTATGCTTGCCATTTGTTTATAGAATATTTCGATATTTTCATTTGTATGAATAGATGTTGGTGAATTATTTTTATTTGTATCTGTTTCTTCGTGTGCCACTACTTTGCTCAGGGAATCCAAGAAGGATGTATAGAATTTAGAAAGTAAACAAAAACAACGAAAAATAATAGAAGGAGCACCGAGATATGTCAGGTTAAGACCAAATTAGATAGCAAATACTGGTAATACCAACAGAACCTATAGGAGAAGATCCAATTCGCGACCAACAAAATTACTATTGACAACAACGAAAAATAATAATGGTTCTTACCTTGGTTTGTATCTTGTCAGCATTTTCTGCAGTAATGACCTGCTCTGTCGCAGCTGGGACCAACAGGTCACATTTTTCGTACATAATATCGCTTGGAGCGTCCTTAGCACCAGAAAATCCTTTCACTGTTCCTTTGGCATGAATGTGATCTTCAAGAGCCTAAAAATAAATTCTAGAACGTCCTCCAACTCAATTAACCATATGAGGTCTGTACCTTTTGATCGATACCTTCTGGATTGAATAGGGCGCCATCTATTTCGATGACGCCTATCACTTTACAACCAGAACGAGCCAAATAACGAGCTGTGTGCTTGCCCACGTTACCGTAGCCTTGGATGATGGCAGTTTTGCCTTTTAGGCCCGGTGCTAGTTGAATTTGCTGCATCAGCTTTTTGTCTTCGACGAAGCTTAGGATGCCGATGTAACCACCTCGGCCAGTGGCGGATTCCCGACCGTGGATACCGCCTTGATTGATGGGTTTTCCCGTGACGATGCCTTTTGCGTTAATATCCTTATAGCCTATGGTTTTCGCGTAAGTGTCAGCCACCCAGGACATTTCTCTAGAGCCAGTGCCCATGTCTGGCGCTGGAACGTCCAGCATGGGACCTGGAAGAAGTCAGAACTTAATATTAAATTATTTCTGTACTAAGATGAGTACAAGGTGTGTTCGAAAACAAAGTTTCCTTTTGAAAGGGTTAAATAACCTAGAGTACTTAAAGAGATACTACAATTGCAATTTCCACAATTTACGTTTTTTTTAAACTGTCCGACGCGTTTCGACTAATGTCTTCGTCAAGGAACTAGACTAACTGGGTATTTATTGAAAAAGTTGAATTTATATTCAAGGAGTGATATAATTACTAGGTACTTAATTTTGAACAGGATTGTTTAATTTTATTATAGGTAAAAGGATTAACTAAGAGGTTTATTAAGGGGGAATTATTTATTTCTGTCTGGTCGTTTAACAAATGACGGGTATTTTTAAGTTTATTAATCTCCAATGATTCTAAAAGGTTTAATTTATTGCCTTTATTTTCTGAATGTAATAATTTAAAATTTTCGTCGAAAAGATGATTTTCTGTTACTAAATGTTCGGCATAATGGGAATCTGTTTTTTGATTAATGAAAGATACGTTTTTTACACGCTAAATATTCAATATTTCACAAGCCATCTCAAACCGATCTAACGATTCACCGCACTTCTATACACCCATATCAACAAAAACTTTCCGCTTACAATAGTATGGTTCATAGATTACTTTCCATAAAACAATCACCAGATAAATTTCAGAAAAAATTAAACATAATCAAACAGATAACAGTAAATAACGGGTTTGAGGTCGAATTAATAGAAAATATTCTTGGAAATCAAAAACATAAAAAGTCATTAAGAGAAGTTTACCCAGACAGCAAAACCAATAATGATTCATATAATGGTATAATCTATTTTGGCAAACCAAGTTTAAAAATAGCATCCTTTATAAGAAAACAGAATATTAACGTTAGATTCAAAACAAACAATAGTCTTGGAAAATTTATCAAAAATAACAAATCGAAAATCGATCCAAAAAATAAATGTGGAGTCTATAAATTATCATGTGGGTCATGCCCAAAAGCCTATATCAGTCAAAGCGGCAGAGCGTGTAAAAAACGTATCTATGAACACCGTAATTCTTTCATTAATCAAAAAACAGATTCCAATTATGCCGAACATTTAGTAACCCTGCTCTGATCTCTAAAAATATTTTTGGCAGCCTCGAATTCCAGAGCTCGAGGCAGTGCATCCACTAATTGAGTTGGTCGTGCTAGGGTCAATGCTTGTCTGGCTTCGTGGTCCCGAAGTCCATCCAAAAATGCTTGCACTGCTAACCTTTCTATTACATTTTCCGGTGTGACTGGATAGGCAAGGCGAACCAGACGGGCAATATTAACTCTTGTAGGGATTCATTCGGCGGTTCTTGATCAGAGGCATTCAAGGTTTGCAAAGGTTTGCGCTATTGCCTTCTCCTCTGCAGACCATCCGTTTAGCGCTTTGCTGCAGCCTCGAATTGGCTTCAAATAAGGTCAAATTCATGATTTCTTGTCTCTCTCATGTTAGTAATGATTCTCCATGCTTGTGATACTCTTGTTACACCAATATATGTCTCTATTTCTTCACACTTCATTACCACATCTCATTAATTCTCTATCACCATCCTTTTCACTTCTTTGTCATACTGCCTGTATACCTTACAATCTTCAAAATCCTTTGAAATTAGCCACCTAGATCTTCCTTTGCTGTCAGGTGCTAGAACATGGATTCCTGGTATTGAAAATACTATAATATATAGGAATATAAAACAAGAAGAAATTTATATTTAGTTTGGTGTGAAATTGATTAATAAAATTTTGCATGATCACTTAGATGGAAAGGCTGCAAAGATAGAATAGTGTGACCTGAATTCTACTGCTGGATTATAGCTCAAAATAGAAGATTGCATACCGATAAAACATTTTTTAGCAGCCTCTAAAGTAAATCGACGTGTGATTCTTTCCAACTCTTGTTCCGAATACGTTTTAGGATCTATCCTCACACCAGCTTTGGCTCCTCCGAATGGAACATCGACTACGGCGCATTTGAAAGTCATCAGGGCCGACAATGCTCGCACTTCATCTCTGTTGACGGCTAAGGCATAACGTATTCCTGAAAAAAGAAACAGCATGTGTATTTCTTTTTGGGAAATATATGATTGTGTTTTGTTTGTCCAGGAGAACAAAAGTACAGTGCATCCCATTTTGGTTGAGATTGCCAGGTTACTCGGTTGTTATTGAAGATAGAGTCTTGCGGTTTTCACATACCTGTTCTACTTTTTTATGAAACTCAGGATGGCCATATCAGATTTTGCATAAGTGTTTCCATTTATAAGATACAGGGCGATTTTGATAATTTATACTTTTTGGACTCCTTCTATATCTACGAAGTTATTAGAAATACTCTTGCGCTAAGAACTACGTCTAATAGAAAATTTTGCATAGAATCCAGTGGAGTACTCAATTTTTTTTTCCAAGTATGGTTTTGAAGATACTACACAACATTATAAATTTTTAAACGGAACACCATGTATTTTATTATTTCATTGAATTCTTTATTTTTTTCCCTTTAAAATAATGTATAATACAATACACATGGTATTATTAGAAATGCTAAAAAACACTAAAAAGCTGAGTTTTTTGCTAGTAGGCCATGTATTTTCCATTTAAAAGGAGAATCAAACAAATAATTTGAGATATTTATTTTCATCACTTACCTCCCTTGCACGGCAACCTGTGAGTCGTATGATGAGCTCTATACGCCCTTATTATCTCAAAATTTCCATTATCTCGTCTAGTGGGGAAATTCAACTCCAAAACCGCTTCGCACGTCTCCAAATGTGACAGAATACCTTTCACTTTGTTCTTTCTCTGCTCCAGAGTGAATTTATTCCCCTTTCTTTCTCCCAATTCTTGCACCAGTTGATCTTCCACGACCATCCAGGCCTTGTGGAAGAAATACTCAACCATGTCAAAAAATTTCGGATTCTTGTTCGACGGCATGTCTTTCAAACGGTCCGGTATCTTGTGGTCTGCATAGTTCCGATTGGAAACCAATACGAACACTTTTGGGATTGTCTTGAAGACAGATGAGGCGTATGGGGTACAAATTGACCTAAAATTTGCAACAGCCATAATAGAAAATATTAGAAAATTATTTTGACGCTGAAATAAACTAGTTGTAGGGACAAGTCAATTTGGCAGTAGCAAATATTTTGTCATTGTTTGACGTATATCATTTTGTCTACTTGATTTGGATAGATCTTAACACAGTATGTGCAAAAAGATAGCTAGCAGGTCATTTACGGAGAATAAGACCTGATGAATTAATATTAGAACAGAACCGACAACGGGTTCTAATGATAAAACTAGACTAATGACGTAACCACTGACAAAAATGTAATATTTTTGGATTTGGTTGCATGTCCTGTACGTATGTATGGTGATATCCACGGAAAAGTTGAATTCGATGCAGTATATGTACACTCGACCGAGCTGCAGCTGTAGTTACAAATAAACGTCGTACAGGATCTTCTTTAAATGGACGTAGTATATCATCTTCTGCTTCAATGGTTAGAGAAGATGATTTGCCTGCATAGCACCGCAATTTAAAACTACCATAATCTACATTTTAAACTGATAGAAGTTACTTTCCTCCAGCCCTTCGAATAAAGATTTTCTCTTTTTAGGGTTCCGTATATACAATATACGGATACCCTTATAATATCACTCAGGATTTCTGCCTCTGTCACATCACAGCAATTTTCTCCTAAACTACTGCACGGAAGAGGTTGAAATTTGGTGTCAAAGTATAGTTTGGTGACCCGATCAGGAGTACATATCGTAAAAGAAAAACTTTTGATTTTAGGGGTACTTCTGGGGGGGAAAACTAAAGAAATCGACCGTTCCCTCCCCCTGATCTCCGAAACTACTGAGCCTAAAATTTTGAAAAAAATAGGAAATATAGAACGTTGCCCGAACTTTACAGGAAAAATAAGGAGAAATGATTAATATTAATTTTGGGAGGCAAATTATAGAATTAAATAAAAATTTAAAAATAAAAAAAATTTCAAACGCATCATGTAATATATCAAATGAAAGGTCTCATTCTGAGGAAAACAAATATATTTTTTTTCATATTTAAAAAAATTATTTAAAAAGATATTAACGAAAATATACCAAAATTTAGCCAATCCCCCCCCTTATCCCCGAAACTATAAAACGTAGTTTTGAAAAAAATTACAGGTATAGGTTCTGACCTGAAGTTTACTGGAAAAATAAGGGGAAACCTCTACTTTTAATTTTGGGGGGCAAATTACAAAATTAAATGGAAAATATAAAATTAAAATTGTTTCTAACCCATCATGTTATATATCAAATGAAAGGGCTCATTACGACGAAAACAAATATATTTTTTCATATTTTTAAAATAAATTAATCAAAAGATATTAACAAAAATATCAAAAAGTTTACCCATTCCCCCCCTATCTCCGAAACGATAAGCTGCAAAATTTTGAAAAAAATGGAGGTATAGCCACTCACCTGAACTTTACTGGAAAAATAAGGAGAAACCCCTAATATTCATTTTAAGGGGCAAATTATAGAATTAAATGAAAAATAAAAAATTGTAATTGCTTCTAACGGGTCAGGTAATATCTCAAATCACAGGGCTCATTATGACGAATTTTTTTTTATTTTTTTTTTAAATGGATATTTTAAAGTATATTAAAAAAATATTAAAAAAAATTACCGATTCCCCCCGTTATTACCCAAACTATAAGACTTAAATTTTTTTGTTTATTTGAAAAATATGAAAAAATCCCCCAAATAATAGAATTAAAAGGAAAATAAATTATTAGAAAACCCCCATAATAATTTTAGGGACAAATTATACAATTTAATGAAAAATAAAGATTCAATTTTGAAAAGCATCATGTAATATATCAGATAAAAGGCTCATTATGTGAATTACAAATATATCATATTTTTAAATCATTTGTTGAAAAGATATTAACAAAAATATTAAACATCGACTTAATTCCCATTTTAGAAACTACACTATTTAAATTTTGAAAAATATATTTTATTTGTATTTTTTAATAATTTGAATAACACATTAAATAATTTATAATTTAAAACTTGACCTATTTTGCCCTTTATCTTCCAATCCACAGACCCTGAAAACTCAGACAGTAGCTTATAAAAGATTTCTCTGAAAGTTTCTTAGTAAAATAAAACTCTAATGTTAATTTTTGGGGGCCAAATTAGAAAATTAAATACGTACGTATTGAGATAAAAATCAAGCGAATCCTGAAGCAGATAAAATAAAAAATGTGGGGAAAATGAAAGTGTATATTTTTTATAAATTTAAAACGCTTCCTTTAAAAGATATAAGAGTAAATATAAGAACACTCATTCCTTGCTTGTCTGAAATTGTAATATTAGAATCTTGAAGGTGGTACGGAACCCTAAGTATGCGATTCCAACTCGCACTTGACCAAATTATTTTGTTAGGAACTTACTTACTGATATTGATGTCCTCAAGGGGCGGGGGTCCAACCGTGGCAGTTTCACATTCTTCGCATTCCCTAGGCGGGTTGAATCACGGTCGTTCTTTTGTTTTTTTTATAGTTCAAATACTGCCATCTAGAAGTGAGTGGAATACACCAGAACATTCTCAAATCTAAACTATTTTCCGAATTTGTATAAAACGTAATTTTTTTTAGTGAAATTGTCTCAAATCGTATGCATTATTAGACTGTTTGGAAACTGTCCAGGGTTTGTCCAGTACTGAAAAAAGGAGACAAAAGCAATTTTGAAAATTATAGACCTATCACTATCATCTGTAATTTTGCCAAAGTTTTTGAGATGGTTTTTCATAATCTGCTTTACTTGCATGTACAAGGTCAGATCACAGTACACCAGCATGGTTTTATTAAACAAAGATCCACAATTACTAACCTTTTTTGTTTAACTCAGTACATTTCTGAACATCTAGATAAAAACAAACAAGTGGATGTTGTCTATACTGATTTTTCAAAAACCTTCTATAGACTTAATCACGGCATTTTGCTGGCCAAACAAAAACATTTTGGTGTATCTCCCTCACTTATTATATTGTTAGAATCATATTTTACGTACAGGCAGTACGTTGAGTGCCGTGGTACGTCAACAGAAATTGTGTCCACATCGGGGGTTCCTCAAGGCTCCGTATTGGGGCCACTATTATTTGTCTTGTTTATTAATGACATTGTTGGTTTTGATGTTCAATATCTGCTATATGCTGATGATATTAAAATCTATACTGTAATAGAAAATGTAAATGATTGTTTGAGGCCACAGAAAAGTCTTGACAATGTGAATGCCTGGTGTAAAAAAAATGATCTGCCATTAAATGCATCAAAGTGTCACGCCATGACTTTTACCAGACAGCAAACTCCTATTTTGTTAGACTACAAGGTAGAGGGTGTTACTTTGTAAAGACCGAACAATATTACAGATCTTGGTGTTAGTTTTGAGAGCAAATTAAATTTTAACTTGCATCTTGGAGATACTTAACAAGCAGCTTATAAAGTCTTGGTTTTGTAATTCGAAACTCTGAGAGCTTCTCAGACCCTAGCACTCGGATTTTACTTTATAACGCCTTTGTGAAATCTCGGCTTGAATACGCTGCTTTGGTTTGGCACTCACGGTATAATAAGTACAGTGAGATGATCGAAAGTATTCAGAGGCGATTTTTGAAATTTCTAGCTTTTAAAATTGACGGTTTATATCCTCCCATATGTTTTCCTCAATCTGAGCTACAGCAGAGAATCTCGCTTCTTAGTCTGCACGATCGGAGGAAAGTTCACTCAGTTGTCTTTCTAAGCAAGTTGTTTAGAAACCAACCAAATAGATTGCAGTGACATTTTACATCAATTACCTCTGCTTGTTCCTTGACCAAGCTCGCGTACTGATAATACATTTGATTTACCAAAACCAAGAACTAATATTATAAAGTTTTCACCTCTCTATTTTATGTGCGAAAGTTGTAACTCTGTAAAATTAGACATTTTTAATTCCCCCATAAGTGTAATAAAAAAAAGTAATCACCTTTTCTGTTAATCTGGTATATAATGTTTAGTAACGGATTTTTCCTTATTTTTTATATTTCTATGTTTTGTCCCTGTTGGATAGTGTAATAAGAAATAAATAAAAATAAATAAATAAATAAATAAATTTCTCTGTAACTTAAACTGGATGGGAAAATACATAAAATAAGTTCGTAAGACAACCATTTATTCCAAAATTCCCAACGACATTGATTATATATAAGCAAAACATATAACGTTATACTATCAGCAAGAAAATGAAGCTCATCAGTTTGTATATTGAAGGCAATTTAAAAGGTTAGACCAGCTTCCGAGTAGGTGTTGAAGATTTTTTCAACGGAGTTGATATAGGCAGCTGACCGCAAATCAAGTCCCAGATTGTACGTCTCAGTGGTCTTCATTACAGCCTGTAAAACAGATTAAAAGATAACGTGTGAATGAAATACTTACATTCAAGGAATAGTATCTTTATTTCGTTTTAAACGTATACAAAATATCTTCCTCCAGTTTTATACAGTTGGTTTTGTTGATACAATATGTAGTAAAAAAAATGAATGCTAGTAGACTATGAGTATGTAAAAGAGTCCAACAACGTAAATACCAATTTCAATGGTAGCATTTTACGCCATAACCAACATCCTAAGTCCCTTGGTATTACATTAGATCGCACCCTCTCTTTTAACAAACATTTAACAAATTTAGCAGTGAGGCTAAGAACCTGAAACAATATTCTGCACAAATTAGCAGGATCCACCTGAGGAGCTGACACATCAACACTACGCACGTCCGCACTCAATTTGGTCTTTTCTACGGCGAAATATTGCGCGTCGGTCTGGCTAAACAATCCTTACGTTAGAAAAGTAGATAGCGTTCTTAATCATAATTACAGGATGTATCAAATCCACACCCATCGAATGGTTACCCGTATTAAGTCATATAGAACCACCAAAAATTCGTAGACAGCAAATATTAGTTCGAGAGTATAAAAAGATCTCCAAAAACCTCAATTTGCCGATCCATCAAAACTGCCCAACAACTTATTACTGATGACTTTAACGGACATACCGAATGGATATCAAACTGGCAGAACAAATCTAGTCCAGCCTGGCACTCCCTGTTAGTTTCGAAAAATCCACCGTTCTGGCCATGGTAGAAGTGGATCAGCCTTATACAAATGGGGGATGCGCCCAAGTCCAGAATGCGATTGGGGTGCCGCTTCTCAGACAATGCATCACATTACCTACGAATGTCTGAAAAGGGCCTTTTCGGGTTCACTTAACAATTTCCTGCAAGCAACACGCCCGGCCCTGCAAAGGCTTAACCAACTAAATATGGAGCTGTGATAATACTTATATTATTTATACTATTATTTCAACACTGACTGTTTCCCCTTGTTCTTTTTTTTAATTTTTTTATTGTGATTACACTTTTAGTAACTATGAATGTTTGTAAATGCCATAAGCTAAATAAATAAAAAATCTAAAAGCGTAGCTAATTTGTAAAATTATGTGTAGGTTTTTCAAGTTTTGACAATATAGTTGATAGCAGCAAACGAGATTTTAGGGTTCGATCTCCTGCAAAAGGAAACAGACTAAATTTTTACACTTTTTTCTTGTTTTTGTTGTCTGAAAACCCAACAATTTTAAATATTGGATTTCCAACATTTATTCTTGTTGTATTTTATTTTTTAATCTAGTCACCACAGTGATTTCCCGGAAAATGTCCTCTATTGTAAATAAGTTTCCTTAAACTGCACTTAGTGTCATCCCCTAGAAGCAGCTTTCTCATATTCAGTGTATCACTCGGTCATCTAATCTTTTTTGGTTTATATAATACTAGCCGTTACCCGCGGTTTTACCCACGTACAGAATGTCCAAGTCTTTGCAAAAATTGTAGCTTATGAAACATAAGGGTTAACCCATATAACAATTTTTGAAGCACCATACTTAACTACATATCTACCAATCCCGTATATATTTCATCTAAACTGCAAGTGCTTATAGTCGCCCTATATAACAATTTTATTCTATTTCGGCCTATAGTTATATTTGTCACCCAATATAACTTTTTTAATGCCTAACTATAACTCTACTGCTCCCTATATTTCAATTATGCAACTGCTTACGGTCTACGCTATATAACAGTTATTTCTGACATTTTTTGAGTCACCTTGTAAAGTATAATTTCTCGACACCCTATATTTTAATCACCGTTTATATGCAACTTTTTCTATATACTCGGATGCAACTGTTCATGGTCTACCCTATATAACACTTTTTTTGATCCAGCCTAATGGAAATGCCTGTGGAACTCTGGGTGTGTCACAAATGTAAAAACACATTTTGCACCTTAACACCACACCTTTATTTTAACACTGCAAACTGCAACTGCCCCCCTAAATAACAATTTTATTCAGCAATTTTTTTGAACCGCCTTGTATAACTATAACTCTACTTCCATCTATATTATAACCATAATGTATATACTGCTGATATTTAGTAGAAACATAACTTATTTTTTAACTATTCTGTATAACGTTAATTTTACCCTACAAAATATTTTAACCACATTGTATATGTATCTGCTTAGGGGCCAGCAAATGTAACATTTTTTAAACAGTTAACTATAACTCTGCTGCACTCAATATGTTATCGATGCAACTGCTTATGGACTACGCTATATAACCATTTTTTAACCACCCCTCAAAGTATATTTCCTCTCAATCTTACAGTTCAACCACCCCTTGTAATGCAACTTTTGCTAACATTGTTTTAATCACACTGTACAACTATAATTTTACTTCGATTCATGCTTCAGATATTGCATATATGTAACAGCTCATGTTCTATCATAAAACTTCTACTCCACCCTCTATTTCAACCACCTTGTATATGCAACTGCATTTTTAAATACTTAATTATAGCACTACTCCACCCTATATTTCAACTATCCGATCTGGGAAACTGATTATTTCATTTATACCACCCTTCATTTGCAACTTTTTCTCACCTTGTTTGAATCACACTGTGTAACTATAACTTTACTGCGCCCCGTATTTTAGATACTCTATATATGCAACTGCTATATAACAAAATTTTTCTATAATTTTTTCTCACCCTGTATAATTATAATGCTACTCTTTCCTATATTTTAACAACCTTGTATATGCAACTACTTATTTGCCACTCAATATAACATTTTTGTACCATCATTAGAATTTTAACCACCCTTTATAAACAACAGCTTCTAACATTTTTCCAACCCATTTCATAATCATAATAATTGAAGAACATAATTCAAAGATCCTAACTGTTTACATAACACATTTGTTTCTACAAGTATTTTATCCACCCTGTTTAAATATTCTACCCTTATTTCAATCAAATTTTCAATGCAACTACTTATGAGCCAAACAATATAATATTTTGTTATCCACCCTATATAAATATAATTTGACTCCGTCCGTTTTTCAATCCCCTGTATATGTTATTTATAGCCCACTCAATATAACTTTTTTGAACCAGCCCGTATAACTAATTCAACTCCCCCTTATTTTAACCACATAGTATATATGCAGCTGCTTATGGGACACTAAACATTTTTTACATTTTTTAAATCCATGTCATTCTACTCCGCACTAAGTTTTCTATATATAGAACACCCTGTAAAATTATGGTTGATATGTCAGTTGATTTTTTTTAAATCCAAACATTTTACATTGGCATATTCCGAATTTTGAATAAAAACTAAGCTGAATCAAGTATCTACTATTTGGTGCTTGCAGAGGAACCAATATAGTAATTGTGTTATCCAACATGGTAGAAGTTTTTTTGCTATATCTACCGTTTCTGTCAATTTAGGGAGATAAAATATCTACCAGATTTCCAATCAAACTATAGGCTTTGCGACTAAAAAAGATTCATCAAAATCAGTTCAGTAGTTCTTACGTGATGCCCGAACAAACAAAAAAACAAACAAAGAGACAAACTTAAATTGTATAATAGTTTAGATTATTTACGTATTTTCTTTCTGTTCGGGGAGTGGAGACGGTCAAATGCCCCCACGTTTATAGTTTTTTGGATACTATATATTTTTAAAATATGACTTTTTTATGATCATATTACGTTCAGACTTATACCTCTTTAAATATCGTATGAAAATACCCTCATTTTAATTTTATGATGAACCTTAGTTTTATAATTGTGTTAGAAAGTGTAGGCATATTAGACGTTTTTGACTCATGTACTTCTATATGACTTCATACGCAGAGCTGGAGTGGGGAAGACAAGTAGTGCCATCTTCATATTGGGGTTGAACACTTTAAGTTAAATGTCGGAGCGTTCTTTTGAATACAGTGCTGTCGGGAATCAATATATTTGTGAAACAGTGTTTGTTTTAGTTAAAACAATTTCTTGGGAACCTTTTATTTAACTCAATTATAAAATAATACTAATATTTTTTGATCCAAAATGAAATACCAAATACTGCTAAGATAAATTAGTGATATTAAACTTATAGAAGAATTAATCAAAACTGAACACATACACAACAGCAAACAAGCCATGATTAACAAATATATTAGGATAACAACAAACAGTACTTACCTTTCAGAATTCTGCTGCAGACTTAAAATCAACGTTCGCATTTATTTTTAATACCATTACACCGTTTAAATGAAAATTTTCATAAGCTTCTGTACTGACTACTTACTTTTTGTTATTTTCGACGAAAATAAAACTACTAGTTATCATATCGAAGTTCCTCCTCACTGCGCCACGTTTAAGGCAATCAGGCTTCAATTTAAACTCCGTATGTGTTATTGGAATGGGGAGCAGAGCTCTTTTCGAATTCTCAAAAATATTGGGCTTACAAAAAATGGCAAGCCATATTCTGATTAGATTTGAAGAAAATTTTGTCAAAATGAAAGCCAAATGTCGTCTATTTCTTTTTATTGAGATTGTACAATTGTTTTAATACATCTTTTTAAAACTTACCTAATGAGGTTTGTGGATTAAATTAAAATAAAATACTTTACAATGGAATACCAAGAGTAAATAAATGTCATTGGAATAGTTCATATATAAAAAATAAAAATCAAATGCAACACAAAAAATTACCAGTAATATAACGATTAGAGTTGCAACGAAAATGTATATTTGCAAAAGGTTGAGTACTAAATATTCCCTAAGATCCAATAACCAAATGGCCATATTTGGTGATTTAGTCTAGTCTAGTCTAGCGGTAATCTCGCCCTATGATTGGTTAATAAATTTGTTTTAGAGAAAATCAAACTTGAATTATTAAAACGTATTAACTTTTGCTCAAATATGGAAAAAATTGACCACAACTATTCAAAAGATGGCGCAACTCATCATATAAATTTAAAAAATCTCATGTTAACTACCAACCATTGGGTTGAAAAGGTTAATTAGTAAAAATAAGGTGAAGTTGAAGGAAAAGATGCTTGATTCAGTGTCCAATACAAATTGTGTCAATCAACAACTTCTCATGCCTAAAAAGACAAAATGGGGACTACTCAGGCATATGAATATCAGTTTTGTACTTTCACTGAGAGCATGCTTGGCAAGTTTGCTAGGCAATAATAGCCAAAATGGCGAAATAGCTCTCAATTTTCTTACTGGCAATTGTTCAACGTTTATAGCAGAATGTTTGAGTTTTTACTGCAATATGTTCGTGTTCTGGATATAAATGCATCAGGATTGCATCTTTAGCGTTTGTCTTAGGTGGCAGGTGGAATTTCTAACGATGTTTACGATACGAGACTCGAAACGAAAATGTGAGTTATATACCGGGTTAGTATAAATAATGAACCAATTTTAAAAATTCGTGGTAATTAAAGTACAAATTCAAAACGAAAAATCTGTATACCAATGGAAATGCACCCCTTCCTGAGCGCTGGACAGGCCCCAGGGGAAATGAAGACCTGGCTCTACGTTTCTGGCCACCAAGATCTCCTTATCTCACTCCATGTGACTACTTCTTTTAGGGTTATGTGGTTTACGTCCCACCTCTACCAATAAATTTGGGCGATCTGTGGAACAGTATCACAGCTGCTGTGCATTCAGTAACAGTAGATACACTTGCTGGGACGGTGGACAGATTGAACATTTATAATGTATTGCCAAAAAATTTTGAAAGTTTCACTCTCAATTCGTATAAAGATTGTTCATTTTGGGTTTGCAGTGTAATAAATATCGTTAAAAATTGGTCCATTATTTATAATAGCCGTTATAATATATCATTTAAACTGGGTAATTCTGATATGAACACCTTCAGGTGTTTAAGTTTTGAATACAAATAAAAATAATAGATAAAACTTAATAACAAATTTTATTCATTTTGTAGTTGATTTGATTAAAATGGTGAAAATTAATAATTCGTTGCAACTCTAATAATGATTTAAGTATTTTTTTGAAAACATAGAAACAAAAAACGGCCGTGAGAAAACCTCAATACGCAAATCCTGCATCGCTAATGGTCAGGAATATTTTTTGGACAGAGTTGACATATGCCGCCGTCCTCATGTCCAATCCTAAATTATATTTCTCGGCCGTATCTTTGATTGCCTGGAAAGAAAATTTCGTTTTGTTCAAAGCCAATTCATGTTAAATACAGCGCCACATTTTTAGGTTGTTCAAGAAGTGTTGTCGCGATAATAGATGACGTTTGTAGATTTGTCATTTTATACTTTTTTATGAGTTTGGAAAAACTTGAATGTAGTATTAATACGCAGGGGCGTATTTTCACCATTTTCAATGAAGGGGAAGGGGAGGGGGGTTGAAAGAAAAGTAGAACAACATTTTCATTAGGGGGACAAGGGCACTGTGTTGGAGTTCAAAATTAATTTATCCTCAACATTTTATGAGTGTGGGGCAACTGCTCCCTTTACCACAGTAAAGTAAATACGCTTCTGTTAATAAGGACTCTTCATTTTCATTTATAAGTGTAGAAAGAGGGGTACATTTCTATCTATATTAATAGAAAATTTCTGATTTAGCTCCCCTCTCCCACTAGACCAAAAACCTGCTAACCAGTCCTTCCAAATCCAAAAGGGAGAGTTGTACTAGAAGTCCTAGGTATCTCCTTAGGCAGTTTGAGCAATATTTTGCCTCAAGATTAGGTTAGGTTACGTTACAGAAAGCTGGGTGCCGCATTCTCAAACAATAGTGTTATAAATGTATCCACTACGGTCCTGGCGAAAGCACCGTAACACAGTATTCATTCTAAAGAGCATAAACACATCAAATTCTGGAATCTTCAAAAGCAGCAAGAAGTAGCAATGGAGTCCCTGAGCACCAAAAGTCTAGAACAAGCAGGAAACTCAAGTATACTATATAAGACGATTGAATTTGAGTAGAGATGAGTTGACTTTGTACGTTCAGTTTAGTTTGTTGCTATGATTTCGGTGTCATTGTACTCAAATCAGCTCTTACAAAGTTTTTGATGTTTACGTGGAAATAAATTTTCTAGAAAGTGAATATCCGTCATAGATTAATTGATTAAATCAAATTGAACCCACGGAGTTTATAGCAATAGGATACGATCACATTAGAAGGCGACTTTCTCAGCAACATTTGGGGCATTTTAGAAAAGATAAAAAGGATTTCGTAGGTCGATTCACGACTATGATTGAGACTTAACTCTAGCAAAATGATATTGAACCAAAGTAAGAGCCTAAGGAGTGGTGGAACTAAGTGAGTAAGGTCCAGAATTTGGCTAAAAAGCTGTTAGTCTAAGTTTTTTGGGGTGCTAAAGGAATTTTGTTCCGACAAACTGATGAAGCAATAAATTCTGAATATTGTTGTAACCTTTTGGGCCAGATGTAAAAATTTACCGCGAAAATCAGTGAACTAACGTACAAATTGTAGCGATGTCCAACTAATCCACCAGATTTGACTCTCTCTGAGATTCTACTGGGTAATTAAATGGATTGTACCCATAAAATCGTATTTATCTTATTAAACGACGAGACTTATTGAACAACCTATGGCATAATAAAGCGTTTTACGTTTGTACGGAATTAAGAACTTTTTAAGCATTAAATTGTTGTACTATTTTTACCTTGACAGTCCCCTAAGTGCTAGGTGGTCCGTATTTTAGGAACATTTTGGGAATTTCAAGTGAATGTTAGCCACACAAAGCAAAAACAAACAAGTTACGAAAAAAATATAACACAAAACGTTTCAATAGAAGAAAACAATTTGAATTAGTCAACAATTTGTTATCAGATTGTTTTTTTTACACATGCATTGGTATTTATTTTGGGAAAATACGAAGTAAAATATCAAAATATAGTAAAAAATAATATAAAAAGTTATAAATGATCAAATGATTATCCACACAAATAAAATAATTAAAAGAAACTTACAATTAATTTACAATGTAGTCTATTTAAAACGAAGAAAAATATTTTACAATCGATTGGAACCAAAATTTCCTAATAAATTAAAATTTTTCAAAATCAATGTTTGAACGAATTATCTATCAAAACTGTTTTTTTTTTCTAATTAATATGCCGGTATACGTTTTGCCAGATTTAAATAATTTTATTACATAAGTAGTTACTCTCGTTCTAAATCGAAAAGCATTATAACATTTTTTAAACAAAGCTATAATTTTGCCAAAAACGCATGTTTACAATCACCAACAGGTAATGATACGTTCAAAACGCTTGTACAGTTTCATATGTTTCATACTAAACAGATTGTATGGTTTCACTAACCAAATTAACAATGAAAAAACATTTTTTATTATTGCAAATTAAATAATACGTACGCAAAAAATGTCCGAAGAGATATTGCAATATCGCACCATTGCTGGTACGTTGAATCCTTGTGTCAAAGGTTTATTTAAAGTGGAAAATGATTTTTTTACAAAAAGTTGATTAATCCCTACAGTTTAGTGCAGTTTGTGTGTTGAAATGAACAATTCTGGAGTTTATTTATACCGAATTATTTTAATTTAATAATTAATGTGTTTCTGAATATTAACCGTATATCCATCCGTATGTCCACAGTCCTAAACTCAAAACACAAATATAATTAGCAGTTCAAAAATTTTAATGAATTAAGCAGTTTTGGAGGGTTTTAAAAATTTGGTTACAATCGGCTGTATAATATAGTTTCTATTCATTTTAAATAGATTACCATGTATATGATCATACCTACATATCCAGCCTAAAATGTAATTCATATTTGTTAAAAATGGTAAACAATGATAGCCTGCTGTTTATTTGAATCAAATTTTGAATCATAAAACTAACCACATAAAAAGCATGATATTAGTTACATTATTTAATTTACGACGAGATTAAGCAAAACTTGTGGAACATATTTTCTTAGTACATATTTAAAAATTGTAAGCTCCAATATGGGCATATTATTGATTTCTAAATTTTGAGCCCTATAGAGGGGCAGATCTATTACTATGTTTTGAGCTAAAAAATAATCCCAGAATTATTAGATGGGAAATATTGTAGAGCATAAATGCTGATTTTATGATGATCCAGAAATATAGTTTCTTAAAAAAAAATCTAAGAAGATTATTGAATAAAAGACTGACAGACAGATAGACCTACTGCAGAAGCCTTAAATGTAGATCTCAATCATTTTTTATCTTTATTTAATTCTTTTATCCTCTTAGATTATTGTATGAACTATTGTATCAAAAAAAGTATTATAAATTTTATTTAATATGGGGGAAATGTTTACTTACTTTTGCCGACCGCTCCATAGTGAAAGCTAAACCTGAGTGAACAATATCTTTTTCTGAGGCACCTGCAATTTTCTTTTGGAAACTCACCGATGGAACGATTGGTATTCTACCCATATCGGTGAATTTTCTTTCCAAAGACTCCTGAACTGACTCTGTAAAAAGGAAACGATTTTTTCACAGAAGTATGAATTAAACCTTTTTGACAAGTCATTCCCAGAGGTGGTATCGATATCTATGGTAAACTGAATACATATTTCATCTTTCTCTCTCTCTCTCTCTCTCTCTCTCTCTCTCTCTCCGTCTCTAGCAACCAATAATACACGATTTTTGCCTGAAATATCCTAAACTTGCAATTTTCTACTCAGGAGTAAAACTAGTACTTGCCCTAGGTTCGGTATTTTGCCTTTCTTTATAAAGTTCACGTCCACACATTGTCGTCTGCAAACTGATTAGAAGAGGGATCAGCAAAAATCCAGAAGTGGGATCGGGAACAATTGTACAGAGAAACGAATCAAAAGAAACAAAGAAGTTAAAAGTATCACTCCATCTCCATTTTAACTATATTGGTTAATGTTTGAAATCATGGTGATCGGTTTTAATCCTATTTAAACCATCATTTCAACAAATGTTTCTTTACTGAGAATGTAGATGTGAAAAAAAATTATTATTGCTATATTTGTAATAATTATAAAATGCTAAATGTAATTTCAATAGATTTCTTAGTTAAACAGACGTGTGCGCAGCACCAACGCAGAAGGATAGCAATAGGAATATTAACATAAAAGGCACATTGGTAATGCTTTGCCAGTTCGCCTGTAAACAATTCACGTCCACATATCACTCCTAGATGATCAGAAGTGGGACAGTAAAATTCAGAAGTGGGATCGCCAAAATTCTAATTAAAATGGAAACAAAAAAGTTACATTCTGGTAACTTTTGTAATCATTATAATCTGTACTTTGTTACTTACGTAATAAATGATAATTGGAGTCCCTTTCGTATTTAAAGGTTAGCCTTCCGTATGAGACGTGATTGATGTTCTTGAGCCACTCGAAGAACGACACAGTAACACCACCGGCGTTGGTGTACAAATCGGGAATGATTAAAACGTTCTTTTTGATTAGAATATCATCAGCGGCAGGCGTGAGGGGTCCATTGGCAGCTTCGGCAATAATCTGTGTGAGGATAATGCGTTCAAAAATTTGATTTGATGTTACTATGACTACTGATTACGGTTTTGCCTTACCTTAGCCTGAACTTTGTTTGCGTTGTCTTTAGTAATTACTTGTTCAGCGGCAGCAGGAATGAGTATATCACATTTTTCGTACAATAAGTTACCTTCAAATGGTTTTGCAGCGGGGAATCCCACGATGGTGCCTTTTGATACACGATAATCCTCAAGATCCTTGAAAAAAAAAAGAAATTCACTTTATATAAACTAGTATAAGCAAACTGACAGGATTGTCATTACAACTGAACGTTATAGAGTGTAAAAAATGATTATACAAGGTGTAATTGGTATGAGTGCAAATATTTTGACTGAGTAAAAACAATGCAGTTGAAAATAAATTAAAAAAAAACATTAAAAACAGTTATAATATGAAAAAAGATGAAACTTCAAATGTAGTTATTGAATCAGATCACATGGCTTTAATAATCACTTTGATATTGGCAAACCACTTTTTTGATAATTAAAAAATAAATCGGAACAACACCTCAAACTGACTGAAAAGATATTGCAACATCGCAATAACTTATATGTTCCTTCCAACGAATTTAACGTCTGCTATCGTAGTTTTTATATTGTGTATGTTTTGTTTACATTCTAAAGGCTAGTTTGTAAGTATGTAGTTTTCAGAAAGGTATGAAGTTAACTAATGTGTTTCTCAATAATTAAGCGGTTAGAGTAAATTCTTTTACATTACATTGTTTCGAGTTATTTCTAAATAATATGTAAATGGTTTTTTATTCTTCTGAATTTTAACATAATTTCAAAAATCTTTCTTCCAAAAATTAATAACTCCGACGAACTCTGTATCAGAAATTCGGCACAAATGTTTACAGAATAAAAATTGCATGTGTTTGTTTTTTCGTAGCTGACGTTATTTCTTTAGGTATTTATGTATTTATTGACGACGCGATGTTGCCGCATTGATAACAATTTACCTAAAACGTACTTTGGATTTCTTTGGCTATTAAAATCACTGGGGCATGAGTTTTTATTTTTAACTTAATGTGTATTATCTCCATCTAAAATATATGCACTCAAACTATTTAAATTTTGTATACAGTGTGGCATAAATTCGATAACGAATGAAGGAGAGCCTGTTGGGAAAAACGCTTTAACACTTCGATTTGTATAAAAACACTTATATTTCCGAAACAGTTGAAGATAGGTGTAGGACATTGTACACAAATTATGTCTAGAATTTTCTGGAGAATCCAAAAAATAAATAATATACAGGGGCTTGCATTTAAAATAAGAAAAAAATGCACAAATAAAAATACAAATCGATGTGCAAGCGTTTTTCCAAACACGTCCTCCATTAATTGTTATCGAATTTATTTCAGTTGGCTGTTCCACACTGTATAAGGTAAGTTCCATCAGACAATTTACTTCCCAATTTGGTCTGTAGAAGATGTGATATATACATAGTTTAGCGTGCAACGCGATCTCTATATCAATATTCCTAACAGAATATGTTGCTGGAAAGAATTACGGACTGGTAATGACCTCCTATATGACAGCTCCAGATAGACAGACAAAAACTATAGAACTGAACTACAGAACATGCCACAAAACAATGTGTCATTAACAAAAATAACAATTATGTCAGATATTGTTTCTTTATTTATTATTCTATGGAAGTTCTGATTGAGCAGAGCATTGTGAATGAATAATTGATAATTGATTTTAATATTTATTAGGTCAGCAGATCACGATCATTGAGTATTACATATGCAAAAAGAAAACAGTGTAACGCGCATATCAGCACTAATTCTAATAGTCCAGTGAATGGTTCACTATAGATAAAACAGTATTTTCAAGTAGCCAACGGTGGTGCATTGGTATTCTGTGCTGATGGAACGAACCTAAAATAACGACCCACCTTTACTTACTTTGGGATCTATACCATTCGGATTATAAATAGAACCATCAATTTCCATGATACCGATGATCTTCGATCCAGCTCTGTGTAAGTACCTCATCGTGTGGAGACCGACATTACCGAACCCTTGTATGATCACAGTCTTGTCCTTCAATCCCGGTTTGAGCCCGATCATTTGCATGTATTTGTCTTCTGTGATGAAGTTTTCGATGCCATGGAAAAGACCTCGACCTGTAGCTGAGACACGACCGTGGATACCACCTTGGTTGATGGGTTTGCCTGTGACGCATGCGTGGCTGTTTATATCTTGATAACCAATTGTTTTGGCGTACGTATCAGCTAACCAGGACATTTCCCTCTCGCCTGTACCCATGTCGGGGGCTGGTACGTCGATACTTGGTCCTAAATTATTAAATTCACAAACATTTTTTACTTAAATCTGTAAGGCAATGAGAGCACAATGAAAATCACAAACAAACATCTCCAATACAAAAGGTATAACTGTAATCATAAGACCCAATATTACTTATTTGAAACAACAGAAAAAATTGTAATTCCTCACGAATTTTAGAGTTTTAAAAATAGATTGTCACAGCTACTGAACATTCATGAAAAATAGGATTCTTAAAATTCCACTCTCTATACTCTCCAAAAAAATTCTGAATTGAAACTCAAAGATTTGTCAATACGCAATAAACATAAACAATTGCTAACAGTCTTCTTAAGAAAAAAATAACTTTTCCATTGTTTTTTTAAAATAATTTTGGAGAATACACTTATAATTATACTTTTGCGTTCTCACATTTATTTTATATCTGTTTGCTTACCTATAAATCCCTTTTTGACTAGTTCTAAAGTGAATCGGCGTGTAATTTTTTCTAACTCGTGTTCCGAATACTTCTTAGGATCGATTTTGACTCCAGCTTTAGCACCTCCAAACGGTACATCGACACAAGCACACTTGAAGGTCATCAAGGCTGCTAAGGCTTTTACTTCATCTCGGGTTACGCTCATGGCAAACCTCATACCTGAAAATAACACACCGTTTTAAATGTTTGAGATAGTTCCAATGAATTTTTTAATAAAAAAGATCTACATTCATGTTACTTTAATGTTTACAATAAATTCAGCTTTCTGCTGTAGAATTCTGAAAATAAAAAATCATTACATGAACCCGAGTAACAGCTTTAGAAGCTCCGATTTTTCCCAAATGACAACGATGGAATTTTTCATTACTATCTCTATCTAAAGTTATGTTTTGGCAATATTAGGCTTATCTGATGAACATTTTTACATTAATGTGGAGCTAAATATCTACAAAAATTGGAAAAGTAAAGTTAGATTTGGTTAAACTTGAGGTAACCTAACGACGGGTGACCCAATGACGGGTTACCCAATGACGGGTGACCCAATGACGGGTGACCCAATGACGGGTGACCCATTAAGGGGTGACCAAGATCATGATGCTACTTAAAATTTTCAGTGCTAACCATTTAGGGCAACAAAATTGTAGGCTAACATTAAAAAAAAAAATAAATGGCCTTGAGCCGAAGGTCATATTAGATATGGCAACTAGATAGCCAGGAAAAATCAATAGGCCATTATTATATTTAACTAACCTATCAAAATTTTTTATTGGTCAAACTGTCAAACTCAAACTAACTCTTCAGGGTCAGAGCACGTTCTTTTGTAAATATTTTGTGGATCTGCTATTTTTACGTGTCTATGATTTTAAATGTATTAAGAAACAAAAAGAGCACCAGTCATTTGAGAGTGAACGACGGAAGGGAAAACCTTTTACGAAATACACTTACGGTCTCTTACTATGTCCGTTTTTCTTTCTTTGTGTCATTCGTAGTGATTGATATAAATCTGTGGAGAATTACGGTAATTGTTACTCTTTTGTTACTATTCAAGCACTACCCTTAACATGTATTTTAGTTCTTAACTTGAATCTAAGTGCAAAGGAACACATGACGTGTAAGTTGATTTTTAACTAAAATTGTTGAATTATAATAATTCAAACTTACTTGATCTATTAATATTCTTAAAAAATATAACAGAATAAATTATCAGAATATTATGTAAATAGATAGTTTTTATATATCAAAGCATCTCTAGACCCATCTTCAAAATCTTCTTCTTTCTCTGCTTATCCATTAATGGATGTTAGCGACCACTCTTTCCATGACTCTCCTATCTCTGGCTGTATGGATCAACGTCTGTATATCACGCATGCCTGTCCATTGTCTTACATTCCGCAGCCACGACATTTTCTTCCGTCCCAATCCTCTTCTGCCCTCGATCTTGCCCTCGATAATTAACTGGAGAAGCTGGTAGTTATGGTTACGCATGATGTGACCTAGGTTTGCAGTATTTCTTTTTTATATAGTGATGAAGAGTTCTCGTTCTTTATTAATATGCCTGAGCACGTCCTCGTTTCTTATTTTGGCCTTTCATGGTATCTTAAGTATTCTGCGGTATATCCATATTTCGCTACAGGTGAAGACTTTTTTAAATTTCAGGAATGCGCCTCGGGCTTGTTCGATTGTGCACTTAATTTCCCTGTCCGATGACCATTCCTCATGAATCCATAATCCCAGGTACTTAAATGTTTCTACTCTTTCTAAGAGTTTTCCTTTATACATTAAGCTGGAGTTGCGAAACTCATCCACCTCTCTCGTGACAACCATGAATTTTGTCTCTTTTGTGTTAATGGCAAGTCCCATATTTTGACTACATCCTCCAACTACATCTACGAACTATTGTAAATCCTCCATGTTATCCGCAATCAGTACTGTGTCATCAGCGCATCGTATTTTATTTATCCAGACTCCATTGACTCTGATTCCAATTTCCTTGTCCTCTAGCGAGTCCTGAAAGATAGCCTCTGAGTATATATTAAACAAAAGCAGCGAGAGTATACACCCCTGCCTTAGTCCTCTACGGATACAGATTTGGTTGGTTATCTTCAAAATAGATTACTCTAATATTGAAAAAGAAAAAAGTTTGCCTAAAAATGCCGATGTAGTAAAGTGGTGAAATTTAAACAAAAGTTTTTAAAATATCATAGATATGTAGGAAAAATATATATTTTACATATAATTGGATTAAAAAAATAAAAAACCGTTGGTTTAACATTAATATTATATATTTTATATTTAGCAATTCAGGCTATATTCGATTTCTAACACCAGTGTCATTCTAGTCATTTCTTGAACTTATTTATTGCTTTCAAGTTTCAACTGAACTGATATAAGTTTGTCATCCTTGTCTCTACCATCGATTACTTGGCAACATTGTCCATTTTTTGTGGGGTTCTAACTTCTGACGTATGTCAAGTCTCTACTTTAAAATATCGCAAACCGAAAATTGGATTGTTTATGAGAACCAAAAGCAAATGTTTTGATGTTATTGTATATTTTTTAATATTTGTTTATTTACTATAATATTGTTTGATTATCTATAAACGAATAGACTCTTTTAATATAGAGGGTGAGTTTTTTTTTTGAGTATCAGTACGGGAATCTCGGAAACTAGCAGAGATAGAGCAATGGTTAAATTGGGAAAGACTTGCAGTTTTACTGGCCCAATTTAATGACACTTTCGGATTTTTGTAAAAAGTCATGGCTTACTAGATATTTTGAAAAAAACCAAATTCTGTCCATTTACTCAAATCCCTCTAGCTCCCTTGTTTTTGATTTTATAAAAACAGTGTAAATATCAAAATTGAAGGGAATTGTATCCCGAATATGATTTTTATGTCCTCGTTTGCGTGACAGATCTCGTTTTCGAGATATGACACAAACTTATCTTTTTTTGAATGAAAACCATAGTTGGCTATGACCTCAAAAAATCGGACGTTTTTAGAGCTTTTCAACGATATAATTCTCGATATAGTTATTCATAAAAATATCGAAGTTATGGATGCTTTTCTCTCTTATTTTCACTTTTAACGTAGTTAGCCATGAAATAGATTGATTTATTAATAACTATTCCAAAAAACATTGACCGATTTTTTTATTACGTATATCAGATATAACGAAAAAACTAAATAAGTAAGTACTTACTAAAAACTTAAGAAATTAAAGTACATAATAGTGGTTACAATTTATGTTCGAAAAGTCCACCATTGTTATTTAGACAAAAATTGCATCTTTTAAAGATTCACATTACCGCTTTCCTCACAGACCGCCTATTAATTTCTTCAATTGCTTGTAATACCGTCTCCCTTAGGTCACCAACTGTCTCATACTTTTTTTTGTATAATTTGTTTTTTAGCGCATCCCATAAATAGAAGTCTATAACTGCCAAATCGGGAGACCGGGGTGGCCATTCGCATGGGCCATTTATTTCTATCCAATAGTTTGGACAGATATTATCTAAGTGTTGTCTTACTAATAATGAGTTATGAGCAGGTGCTCCATCATGTTGGAACCACTCAATTTCTAAACGAGTTCTCAAATTCAAATTATGCAACATGTCTTGAAATGTTTATTGCAAGAAATGCAGGTAGCGCTCCCCAGTAAGTGATTCGTCATAGATAAAAGGCCCCAGAATAGTAGACCCTATGATACCACACCAAATATTAAAACCAAATTTTATCTGGGGTCGTCTTTGTTCTACATGGAAAGGGTTTTCTTTAACTCAGATATGCTCATTGTGTCTATTGAATTGAATTGAATATTGATTGAACAACCGCAGTTAGTAAATCTAGTTTAATCTGACCATAACACCTTTAATGTAAACTGTGGATTGTCAAGGCACATGTCTCTAAACCATGTACAAAAAAAATACGTCGATGTTCGTCACCAACATGCAAAGTTTGAGAAACTGAAAGTTTGTACGGGTGGAACTTGTGCGCTTTCAGTACCTTAACTACAGTTCATTGAGATGTGTCCGCTTCTGCCGCAATCTCACGTGTTGATGTAGGTAGATTTTGATTTACCATTGCCAAAACATTTATTTGTGCTGCTCGGTAATTTGATTACGTCCCGGTGGTTTAGTAAAAGATCCATACCTCCCTAAACTATCGTAAAGTATCTTAAATGTACATAGAGCAGGTTGACGACGATTAAAATATCTATGAAAGTATTCCTCAGCTGCACGAACTGAATTTTTATGGCATATTATATAACATTCCACCATATTCAGTTTTTATTCGTTAGAATATTCCGCTTTATTACGAAAATCGATTGTTAGTTCAGCACTTCTAATGGAATTACTCTCAAATGAGGAAACGCCAAAGTGAAAACAATCTTTTTCATTGCTACCTACGTTAAAAGTGAAAATAAGAGAGAAAAGCATCCATAACTCCGTTATTTTTATGAATAACTACATCGAGTATTATATCGTTGAAAAGCTCTAAAAATGTCCGATTTTTTGAGGTCATAGCCAACTATGGTTTCCACTAAAAAAAAAATAAGTTTGTGTCATATCTCGAAAACGAGAGCTGTCACGCAAACGAGGACATGACAATCATATCGGGATACAATTCCCTTCAATTTTGATATTTACACTTTTTTATAAAATCAAAAACAAAGGAGCTAGAGGAATTTGACTAAATTGACAGAATTCCGTTTTTTCAAAATATCTAGTAGGCCATGACTTTTTATAAAAAACCCGAAAGAGTCATTAAATTGGGCCAGTAAAACTGCAAACCTTTCCCCAATTTAACCATTGCTCTATCTCCGCTAGTTTCCGAGATCCCCATACTATACTGATCATCAAAAAAAACTCACCCCGTATAACCCAGTGTCTGTTTCTTACAACTGAGTTTTATGGGTATTTCAAGTTCTAAGAAGTGTCGCGTCGGCCGAAGTCTAGCAATAAATGAAATTTTGCAATTCAATACCATATTCAAGTTGGGCCACCGTTAAGTAGCTTTCACTTAAAAAATCAGTGAATCACCGTGTTCAAGGTATTCCATAAAAACAAACTAAACTTCAGTAACACATATATTTCCAGTGAAATCCACCAAGCAGAATAGTTTTTATAATCTCTTCATTATTTCCAATCTTGCGTTTTATCAATATTTCCGTTGTTGAACTACTTTTTTAACAAATATTGAGGTTTAAACGAATCAATTCTTTTTGTTTTATTATTATTAACTTGTGGCAATTGGATGGTATTCATTCAACTGTTACATTACCCGGACGACGTGAAAGAATGTTTTAACACAAGTTGCTTTTTTCTAAGTATTGCTTGTGGTTAACAAGGATATACTCACTGACAAAGAAATCGCAACATCCAGAACGAGATGGTTAAATTTAATATTGTTTTGGTAAAAGGTAGATGCATTAGTAAGAAGTAAAAAGTTTATTCTTTTATTAAGTTTGTTAATAATGTATTTGTTCAACACGTTTATGTATACAATCCCGAAATACGTCTTGGGATTGATTTAATATTTCGCTTTGAAGAATGCCAATCTAACCTACCTATATTTCATGTCTGAGAACTCCAAAACCGTGGGGGCTAGGGTGAATTTCAGAGCCTTCTACCCATCATACCCCAAACGTGTTCTATGGGCGAAAGATTGGGGTATCTGGCCGGCCATGGGAACAAATTGACATTGGTGTCTTCAAAAAAGTTTAAACTGACTTGAGCAATATGTGGCAGAGCATTATCTTGTTGAAATATTTGATCCATGAGCGGATTAAACTACTACTAACTTCACTACTTCCTGAAGAGAACGTTGCGGTGTCATGTTGCCTCAAACAAAGACCTACTTTTGAATGGAGATCCGTCATAGAAGACAACCTTATGCCATTCCATAGCCCAATGTTATCGTTTGCACCACAAGATGCGGTCGATAATGGCCTTATTTTCCTAACCACTCATGAGCCAAATTTCGAGTTGTGGAAAATCGGTCTCTAAATGCCATAAGTATTAGAAGACCTTGTGGATCAAGACTAGGTCTTTTCAATTACCTCAAGTTTATTAAAATCGGCAGCAGATACATGGAGTTTTTCACGAAAACATTTGAATACTCCCACTACTTTATTTTTAGAGATACAGCAAAAATTGTCAAGTAAAAAAGTTCACATTATCCTCGACTTTAAAGATCAAGTATTTTTTTGTTGGGTTAATATAGCGGAATTCACAGAAATATCACATTTTTAGGTTCAAGAGTGAAGTTACGCCTCCCTAGCGAGCATTTCAGACACTTGCAACTGTTTTCGAGGTTTATCCCTTGGCCGTTTTAGTTACACGTTTTTATTGCTGCAGCGATGGATGGTTTCCCAGATACAGTACCTGGCCACTAGCATTCTCAGTTGACCACCATGTACAAACCTATCTAAATGTTTCTGTAAGTTTAACTGACTCAGTACATTTCACTTGTGATTGAGACATCGAATAAAATAAATTAAAATCCAATATAAAATCATTTATTCCTAAGTTTATATTCAGCACTATCACTGCAAATGTTGCCAGATAAGACATTATCTTCAACACTTGATATTAGTAGTATTTATCTTAAGAATAATGAACTCAATTTTATGATTAATCAACTCTTTTAAAAGCCCATTGTTTAGAAAAAATGATATCTACGAGTACACTAGTGTGAAAACTTATTCGTACTTGTTATCTTTAGAAATAAGTCAACAAGTTACGATAAACAATCGAATGAAATGATAATTTTCAAAATCCACTGTTATCCACTCAGATTACATATAATCAGCGTTTTCATACTGAATGTACTGACATTGATAGGAACATATGACACACCTCATTCTCGTCAAATCTCTTCATACAATTCATACAAAACCATTTATTTCAAATCTTATCGTGGTTAGTCGTCTACAGGGCTGCCAGATCTCACGATTTATCGTGAGATCTCATGATTTTGGATAAAATCTCACGATCTCACGATAGGTGTCCCTCATTTCACGATTTTTGTAATAGTGTGAAATTACGTACGTACACATATAAATATACACTTCTATAAGTAATAAAAAGTTACCAGAAATAGACTGATCAACTGCACGAGGTTTGTCTTTTATATTTCGGGATTAGTGAACAAAAACAAATATTAATCATCGAAAATCGCTTTATTGTTTTTCAAAATATTCCCCATGAAGATCTATACACTTTTGCAAGCGTTTGAACCAATTGTCGAAGCAGTTTTTCCACTCTGATTGAGGTATCTCCAAAACATGCATTCTGAACGCAGCAACCGCTTCTTCAGGTGTCGAAAAACGTTGACCTCTCAGTTTGTTTTTTACGTACGGGAATAAAAAGAAGTCATTTGGTGACAAGTCAGGAGAATACGGCGGATGACTCATCAAATCGATATTTTGAGTGGTCAAAAATGCAGATGTTTGAGCCGATGTGTGAGAGCTCGCATTGTCGTGGTGAAGAGTAATCCGTCTTCGGCGGTTGGTTTTCCTCATTTCTTGGAAGACAACTGGCAAACAAATGGTTGTGGTAGTACTCAGAATTGACTGTTCTGCGTTGTTCTAGTGGTACGGTTGCGACATGTCCAGTTTTTCTGAAAAAACAGGCGATCATTTGCTTGGAACTTTTGTTGGATTTGGCTCATCTTGAAACACCCATACAGTCGACTGCTGTTTACTTTCGGGCTCATACGCGTAAATCCACGATTGACAAATTGTGTGGGATCCAACGCGAACAATTTTTTCTAACATTCAAATGTTTATGCAATATTGAATGTATGCTGGTCTCACTAATTTGTAAGGTTGACTCAATCTGACGATAGGTCACATGAAGATCTTGCAATATTAGTTCGCGCACAGCATCAATGGTTTCCGGAACAACAACTGTTTTTGGACGACCTTCACGAAATTCGTCTTGGAGTGAACTACGATCTCGATTGAATTCACCATACCATCGATAAACAGTGGTCCTTGATGGAGTTTCATCGTCAAAAATTAAATTAAGTTCATCCATGCACTCTTGCTTATTTAATCCACGTCGAAAGTTGTAAAAAATAAGCGCACGAAAATGTTCACGATTTAATTCCATTTTTTGGCCGAGATGAATCCTTTAAATTACTGTAAACAACACATAGCGCTCGTATGTCAAAACGTTCTGAGTACGTATAACCTTAAAAATGTCAAACTTTATGATAGAGCTGTCAGTTGTCAGATAGCAACACTAAGGTTGTCCAATCCCGAAATATAAAAGGCTCGTAATACCATCCGGAATTTAGTTGAACAACCACAAAATGTCTTTTTGTAGTTACTGAGGAATTACCGATGTTATACAAAAGGGCTGTTCCAAATTGGATACCGGTTCAGTATCGCGTATTCATCAGGTTGGAACAACAACAACGGCTTCAATAATTTGCGCCCTGCTTTTTTTCAAGCCGTTCTCTGTTTAAATTAGCGCCACGAAGGAGTCGGGGTTTATGTTTGTTCGTATTTCTGTGTCTATATTTCGATCTATGAGCTGATGTTATGAGTTTTTTCTTTCTTAGAGCTTATTCGAGTATTACCATTAATTTTCTCGTTCTATATTCGTTACATTCAGTCATTTGATTTTTATTAGATAATTGTTGACCAATACGATATGGTTTTACCTACATGTAATTTTAACCCTTTGGTCTTCAGGTAAAAACTGAAGAATCTTCAGATATTGAAGAATTTTGTTTACGAGTTATTTTTACATTAGACCAAAGGGTGGTGGAGCAATTCTGACCGCGGATTCGTGATCAGCGAGCAAAAATATTTCGGATAGCATGTCTGGCATATCTGAAACAGATTTTTTCGTGTCGCGGCGTTATTTTCAATAATGTGGGCTAAACAACAAAGTATACAAAAGAACGTATGAGGTGACCTAAAGGAGGCGGTATTACAAGGAATTGAAGAAATTGATAGGCGGTTTGTGAGGAAAGCGATAATGTCAATCTTAAAAAGTTGCATTTTTTGTCTAAATAACAATGGTGGACTTTTAAAACATAAATTGAAACCATTATTATGTACTTTAATTTCTTAAGTTTTTAGTTATTTAGTTTTTTCGTTATATCTGATATACCTAATAAAAAAATCGTTCAATGTTTTTTGGAATAGTTATTAATAAATCAATCTATTTCATGGCTAACTACGTTAAAAGTGAAAATAAGAGAGAAAAGCATCCATAACTCCGTTATTTTTATGAATAACTATATCGAGACTTATATCGTTGAAAAGCTCTAAAAATGTCCGATTTTTTGAGGTTATAGCCTACTATGGTTTGCATTCAAAAAAAGATAAGTTTGTGTCATATCTCGAAAATGAGAGCTGTCACGCAAACAAGGACATGACAATCATATTCGGGATACAATTCCTTTCAATTTTGATATTTACACTTTTTTATAAAATCAAAAACAAAGGAGCGAGAGTGATTTGACTAAATCGACAGAATTTCGTTTTTTCAAAATATCTAGTAAGCCAAGAATTTTTACAAAAATCCGAAAGTGTCATTAAATTGGGCCAGTAAAACTGCAAAGCTTTCCCAATTCTATCTCCGCTAGTTTCCGAGATCACCATACTGATCATCAAAAAAACTCACCCTGTATATTTGTCGATTTCGTTACGTATCGACCATCTTTCCTTTTTTGAATTCCTGTGTTTTTATAGTTCCCATTTTTATTTATTTGAAGTCAGTTGATTTTTAAAATAAATTAATTGGATCTCCAGTCGATAGTTGACGCTTTTCTAAACACTCTGTATAACATGTTACAAACCCACTGTGATTCTGTCAGATTACATGTAATCAGCACTCATTATGAATGCAATGACACTGATATGAATTTGACACACCTCCTTATCACACATTTACCACATTCTATTGATATGATATGTCAAATCTTATCATGGGTTATGAAAAATAATCCCCGGTAATTCCGGAATTTATTACGTAAACCCACCTAAAACTCGATTCATTTAAGTGGTATTGTCCTTTTAATTTAATCACATGGGAAGAAAATTCAAATTTACCATAAATGCCAAGGCCACAATAAACATTTCTTTTGTACTTACTTATATTCCGATCAACTTTTACACTGAATTATAATTTGAGAGTGATTTTGGCAATGACACGAGTAAAGAAAAGAATTAATGAATATTTACGGTTTCTCACCCATTCAAGGTAACTAAGAAAGACAATTTAGAATGTGCCGGTAAATTTGGTAGACAAGAATTCAGTTATAGCATTTTTTGGGAAGTGAAAGGACAATTTGTTTCACAGTCACAGGTATCGGTTTTGATGATTATGCCAATAAAATAAATGCCGCCTTGATATTGAAAATTATTCATTTGGTCTCGCAAATTTCAAGAGCGCGCTTCCTATTCCTGCTTAAGTTTTGTTCTAACACCAGTCACGGGGTGTTAAGTAAAATATATAGATACATTAAAAAAACGACGGTAAATAACTGAATAAAATTGAATGACTACAGGATATAATACAAAAGTGACACTAAAAGTTAAAATTAAATCAATTGAATATTATATACAAAAAATGATTATACAGTGTGGAACAGCCAAAAAGACTATTTTCGATAACGAATAATGGAGGGCGTGTTTGGAAAACCGCTTGGAGACGTCGATTAGTATTTTTAAATCTGTATTTTTTCAAAAAATATATAGGGTGTGTCATGTAACAGTGGCCAACACCAAGTTTTTTATTTTAAGAGCAAGCCCCTGTATATTATTTACTCGTATTTTTTGGATTCTCCAGAAAATTCTAGACATAATTCATGTACCATGTCGTACACCTATCTTCATCTGTTTCGGGAAAGTGTTTTCAGATTTATTACAAAAATAACATTAAAATAATTTGGTCAAGTGCGAGTTGGACTCGCATACTTAGGGTTCCGTACCACCTTCAAGATTCGAATATTCCAGTTTCAGACAAGCAGGGAATGAGTGCATTTTCTTATATTTAGCCTTATATCTTTTAAAGGAAGCGTTTTAAATTTATTAAAATATACACTTTGATTTTCCACACATAGACTTTTTATTTTATCTGCTTTAGGATTCGCTTGGTTTTTATCACAATATTTAATTTTCTAATTTGGCCCCCAAAAAGTAAAATTAGAGTTTTATTTTACTAATAAACTTTCAGAGATGCCTTTTATAATCTACTGTCTGAGTTTTGAGGCTCTGTAGATTGGATGAAAAACGGCAAAATAGGTCAAAGTTTAAATTATAAATTATTAAATCTGTTATTCAAATTATTTAAAAATATAAATAAAATATATTTTTCAAATTTTAAATAGTGTAGTGCCTAAAGTATGAATTAAGTCGATGTTCAATATTTTTGTTAATATCTTTTCTACAAATGATTTAAAAATATGATCTATTTGTAATTCACATAATGAGCCTTTTATCTGATATATTTAATTGCATAATTTGCCCCTAAAATTACTATGGAGGTTTTCTAATAATTTTTCTTATAAATTTCAAATGAGTGCCAGTACCTTTAATTATTTTCAAAATTTTCTACAATTTGGCCCCCAATATTAATATTAGGGATTTCTTCGTATTTTTCCTGTAAATAAAAAAATGTAGGTCTTATAGTTTGGGGAAAAAAGGGGGAATGGGTAATTTTTTTATTATTTTTTAAAATATTTATTTAAAAAAAATAAACACATATATTTGTATTGGTCATAATGACCCCTGTGATCTGATATATTACATTATCCGTTAGAAACAAGTTTAATTTTTTATTTTCCATTTAATTCTCCAATTTGTCCCCCAAAATGAATATTAGGGGTTTTTCCTTATTTTTCCAGTAAAGTTCAGGTGAGGCGCTATACCTCTATTTTTTTAATTCTACAGCTTATGGTTTCTGGGGGGGGGTAATGGGTAATTTTTTTTAGATTTTAGTTAATATCATTTAATTAATTTATTTTAAAAATATGAAAAAATTTGTTTTCGTCATAATGAGCCCTTTCATTTGATATATAACATGATGGGTTAGAAACAATTTTAATTTTATATTTTCCATTTAATTCTGTAATTTGCCCCCCAAAATTAAAAGTAGATGTTTCTCCTTATTTTTCCAGTAAACTATACTTCTCTTTTTTTCAATACTTTACGATTTACAGTTTCGCAGATAAGGGGGGGGGGAATGGGTAAATTTTGGTATATTTTCGTTAATATCTTTTAAATTATTTTATTAATATATAAAAAATATATTTGTATTGCTGTGATGTGACAGAGGCAGAAATCCCGAGTGATATTATAAGAGTATCCGTATATTTTATATACGGAACCCTAATTAAGCCATTCCATCTTATCTTCGAAACTATAAGCCGGAAATATTTGAAACAAATTAGGGATATAGGACTTCACCTGAACTTTACCAGAAAAATTAGGAGAAACCCCTAATATTAATTTTAAGGGGCAAATTACAGCATTAAACAGAACATATAAAATTAAAAATATTTCTAATCCATCATGTAATATCAAATCAAAGGGCTCATTATGAGGAAAACAAATATATTTTTTCTCGTATTTTTAAGGGAATATTTTAAAATATATTAACAAAAATATTTAAAAATATTACCCATTCCCCCTTTTATTCGCCAAAATATAAATAATAAGTGAGAGGGGTTTTTACAAAATAATCATTTCAAGAAAATTATGTTTGTACTTTAAATTTGGTGAAAATCCGAATTCACGAGCGATGTTTTGTTGCCCAAGTAGTTTTCATAGGCGAACAAAGATACCCTAATGTGAAATAAGCGTATTACGTCAACAAAGATAACTTTCGGCAACACTCAATTCTTCCAAAGACATCCCAACAAAGCAAGACAAAACAACCGGGATAACCACAGTCAACAGTTTAACCATTGGTACCTGGCGTGGATACTACACACGTCACTATGCTTCATAGTTATCAATATCATGTCATATGTTATTGACGAAAACTGAGATTATATAAACATGCTTGATTGTCGATTTTTGTCTATTTCCTAGAAAAATTAGTCACGACGGAAGTATCTACGTAAAATCAATTCATATGAACCTTATCTGCAAATACAAACTGATAAACATCTATTACGTAAACCATAATGAGAAAAAAATATACCACACGTAGGTGTAAATTCTGAAGATTAGGTAAATTAATCATAATTTAAACAATGTCAAATAAAAATTATACCATCCTATTTTTGTACTCACTAATTTAATAGTCAATTAGCACGCCAGTTTTATATGCAATGTAAATTGTTCATAAACTACAATATTCATGACCTCAAGTGATAACAAAGGCAAAAAAATTTGTTTACGCAATCATATTATCTGATAATAAAGACAAACACTAGGACAAATAAAATCCATTGACATTGATCACAAGCTATCAACTCAATTTCCTAATCTAACAGAATTCAGTTTAATGGTCAATCATGGGAATTTAATACATGAGGTTATTTAAACAATAAAAATCCGCAAAAATCTTTATTTCGCTAGTTTTCACTATATTATGAAAAGGAATATCAATGGAGAGATATACACTGTGGAACAGTCAAATGGAATAAATTCTATAACGAATGAAGGAGGGCGTGTTGGGAAAACGCTTAGACACATCGATTCGTATTTTTAAATGCGCATTTTTTCAACAAAAAAATATATAGGGGGTGTCATGTGAAAGTGGTCAATACCAATTTTCTTATTTTAAATGCAAGCCCCTGTATATTATTTATTTTTAGATTTTCTAGAAAATTCTAGACATAATTAATATACAATGACCTACACCTATCTTCAACTGTTTTGGAAATATTAAGTGTTTTCAGATTTATTACAAAAATTAACATTAAATAATTTGGTCAAGTGCGAGTTGGACTCGCATTGTAAGGGTTCCGTCACCTTCAAGATTCGCTGATTTAGTTTTCTAATTTGGCTGTCGCCCAGTAGAGTTTTATTTTACTAATAAACTTTCAGGGAAGCCAATCTATGTGTCTGAATTTTGAGGCTCTATAGATTGTAAGATAAAGGGCACAATAGGTCAAGTTTTAAATTATAAATTATTAAATCTGTTATTCAAATTATTTAAAGATACAGCAATTACACGGAAATCCATATTTTTCAAATTTAAATAGTATAGTTTCCTCGAAAATCCTGGGAATTAAGTCGATGTTTAATATCTTTGCTAAACATGATTTAAAAATATGATATATTTGTAATTCACATAATGAGTCTTTTATTTGATATATTACATGATTCTTTATTGTTTCCATTTAATTGTATAATTTGTCCCTTCTACCATGGATTCTAATAATTTTTCTTATAAATTTCAAGTGAGCCCCAGTACCCTAATTATTTTCAAAATTCTTATGGTTTCGGAAATAAATTGCGAGAAATGAGAATTTTTTATATCTTTATTAATATCCTCATTGTAAACAATAATTCCATCTAAAAATATATATTTGTATTCTCATAACGACCACCCATTTGATATATTGCATGAAACGTTAAAAAAATACTTTTTAACATTTTTCCGGTTTATTCTATATGCCCCCCAATATAAGATTTTTTTCGTATTTTTCCGTATTTAGGTCTTATAGTTTGGGGAATAAAGGGGGGAATGTTTATAAAATTTTTAATATATTTTAAAATATTTATTTAAAAAAAATAAAAAAAATATAATTTCTAATGACCTGTATATTACAATCATCCATATATAATTTGGGAAAAACTCTTCAGGTGAGGGCTATACCTATTTTTTTTCAAAATCATTTCAGCTTTTGCTAAGGGGGGGAATGGGTAAATTTTTTTATATTTTTGTTATCATCTTTTAATCCTTATTTATTTAAAAATATGAAAAAAATATGTTTATTCCTCGTCGTAATGAGCCCTATATTTCATCTTCCCTGATATATAACAACTGCTTATGGGTTACGAAACAATGTTAATTTTGCCATTTTCCGCCACCCTGTTTATACATCTCTGTATAATATTTTTTCTACCACCCAAAATGTATAACTAGATGTAATTCTACTGCGCCTTATTTTTCAGTAAACTTCAGGTCAAGAACCGTATATTCAACCGATAATGGGCTTCTTTACGTTTTATAGTTTCGGAGATAAGGGGGGGGGGAATGGGTAATTATTTATATTATTTATAATATACTCTACTCTATAATTTTTTTTAAACACCCTATGAAAAAAATATGCAACTGCTTATGTGTTCCACCCACGAAAATAATGAGACCTTTCATTTGACATATCTGGAATCGCGCTGTTATGAATTTTTTTTATTTTTAAATATACGATTACTTTACCATTCTATAATGTGCCCCCCAAAATTAACAACGCTTAATGTTTCCACTTATTTTTCCTGAAGTACGATGCTCTAAGTGCATTGGTCCCTCTATTTTTTTAATTTTACTCAATGTTTTGAGATCTGGCGGCGGCGGCATATTCAGTTTCAGTTGTTTGGCGTTGACATTAAACGTAAATAATGAATTTTTATTATATTTTATTTAATAAATAAACCAATATTATAAACCTTCATTACCAAATTCTGAACCTGAAGGTTCCGTCCAGTAGCTACTAAACAAAACAAAAATGAGAAAATCGGCTGTGATGAGACAGAGCAGAAATCCTGAGTGAATTATAAGGGTATCCGTATATCGTTTTGTCTTTACGGAACCCTAAAAAAGAAAATTATTTAATTTCACAAATTTCCTATAGATTATACTAAAACCTAATAAGTCATACTGATTATTTCTTTATAATATAAAAATGTCAATGTAGGAAATCTTCAAAATGCTCGCTGCGAACGTCTTAGTAACATGATAATCTGTTATAGAAATGTCTTCTAACATTACTCAACATCTCAGGCGTGACTTTTAGGTCTCTAAATTGAGGGGTTTAGTTTTGTATACAGTACTTTTGACATCCCCACAAAAAGTAATCCAATGGCGTCAAATCAGGAGATCGTGCTGGCCATTATATCGATCGAACAGTAGGGCTACTTGTCGACCAGAATTATGTGGATTTTCTTGAAATTCAAGCATAATATCCAATTTTGTATTATCACTTGGAGTATTGGCAGCTACTTTTTTTATGTCTTACAAGACGAAACTCGAGGAACTGCTTTTCTATTTTGCTAATTGTTCCTTGCGAGACAGGCGGCAAATTTGGAAATTTTTCGTGAAATAAGCGAGAAACTTCCATTTGTGTCCATGTGTTATCTCCATAACCAATTATTTGTAGAATGGTTATTTTGTGCATTTCTGTTAAATGAACCATTTTTCTGATATTATTACGTACAGTTAACAAAATTCAAACCTCAATAGCACTGACACTGATCACCACACTGTCATGCAGGCAGACAACAAGATGCTAAGGCCATGAATTTTGACGAAAATAAACAAAACTGTTTTTTTTGAAATCAGTAAAAAGTTACGCAGGAATGGTTTTTGCTTACTATCTCAATATCAAGAACTAAATGGGAATTAAGTAGTGAGTGTAATGTAGCAAATTTGTGCAATAAAATAATTTTCTTTTCATGATGTTAATTTTTGTAATAAATCTGAAAACACTTAATACTTCCGAAACAGTTGAAGATAGGTGCAAGATGAATATGTATATGAATTATGTCTAGAATTTTCTGGAGAATCCAAAAAATAAATAATATACAGGGGCTTGCATTTAAAATAAGAAAAATGGTATTGACCACTTTCACATGACACACCCTATATAATTTTTTTGTTGAAAAAATGCGCTTTAAAAATACATTTGACTGTTAAACACTGTATACACGTACAATGGCTACATCTTAGAAACGACGAAAGATATGAAAAAATCAAACTACTTTCTATAATATCGGGGTAACTCAAATAATACCCCCCCCTCCACAATCACCTCAATAAATGATAACTCCCTACTTGTGACACCTCACCCTAGAGCTCTCAAAAAGTGTTTTTCAATGATACTCTATCAAGCTAATTTTGATCCTGTATTCTTCGGGTTAATTAACAAAGTTTAATTGAAATGTATTATTTTATAATTAATTAATTTATTATTTTTATGTTTTCTTGGGAATAACACCACAATTGAAATACGAAAAGCTGTATATTGAAAGAAAATATCAAACGTTTCAACGTCGATTCTAACTTCGTTGTCAATGGCTTTAAATTATGTATTGAAATTGTAAATTGCAAATTACAATTTCAATATATAATATATTAGTTATAAATACATTTTTAAAAAACAAAAACCGATTCAAAAGAAAATGAACTAAAAAGCATGAAATAATATTTTGCTACAATTAAAAACTTTTTTGAAGTCGGTGCCAAGCGAAAGTGAAAAATTTTGTGAGGTACATATTGATGAGTTGTACTTCGCAACTTGGCTGTTCAAATTGGCACCGACTTCATAAAAAGTATTTAATTGTAGCAAATTATTTATGCTTTTTAGTTATTTTTTTTAAAGTCGGTTTTTGTTTTTTTATGTATTTATACTTTTTTTCTGTAAAATGTATTTTGTAACATTTTATTTTTTAATTATCCTTCTTAACAAATTTGTACTCCGCCCTGTATGTAGCTATCATAAATTTCCAACTGCTATGAGCTACCTTATAAATTATGGACGTTTTTTTTAACCATCTTGCATAGCAAATCTTATGGATCACCAACATTTTAATAACTACCCTATTTATATTCATTTTCCAATTTTTACACCACATATGTATATTTATATGCATGAAATTAAATGCAAGTTCATTAAATTTTTCATTCAAAAATCGCCCGCCTATTTATCACTGAATCGTGATCGTAGTGAAAATATGAGGTAGGCATTGTCAATATACTTGTTCGGAACATACAAGTACATTTTGTATTGGAAAAAATGTTTCACTCTCAAATCACCCTGCATTGAATTTTTACGGCCCGTACCGTACGAGTTACTAAATCACCCATTGAACACCTTTAAATTAAAAATCAGCTATCTTGATTGTCGCAAACTGCCAATAACTTTTTTAATTATTTAATTTCTCTGTAAAACAATTTTTCCAAATATGAGACCCTAACCAATCGATTTCTATCTATTGAAACTTCTGAATAAGAAAATTTCATCGAAATCGTTAAGAGCTTTTTTCCACAACTCTTATATATATATATAATATATATATACATGCTTACCGAGTTCTGCCCCTGAATTGAACGATACTTTAATTTGTAATTAAAAGCCCTCTTTGAAGGCAAACTTGTTACAGTTAATAAAAATTGTGGAATGATTATGAGTTTTAGCCCCATAGGCGGAACTGTTTGTGAAGAATAACTTTTTTCTCTGAAAGATGAATAAAAAGAAATCTTTGAACAAATACTATTTTGATTAATTCATCTTATTTACAATTTAAGTTCCGAATCAGTTAATAATAACTCCATATGCTTATAATACCCGCGACTGCTATAACAATGTAAAAAATTTTCCCCATTCTATCAGAAACGATAGAAGCTATTTTGAAAAACTGACCACTTTGTATCAAGGCACTAAAATCCCTTTTCAATTTGCCCCACGTTCCGAAAAACTATTTTGTATTTCTATTTGAAATAGTGCTAACAACGATGCATTTGCATTTTCTAAGAAACGGTAAAAGTATTTGAAAAAAATATGGGACCACTTCGCTATCCCGCCAAACAGGATCCAGTAAAATGGTTGAAATCCCTCAAGCCGTTTCCTAATCGGTGAACAAACATAAAAAAAAGCGACATAGATACAGACAATTGAGAACCTCCTTCTTTTTGAAGTCGGTTAAAAACGTATGGTGATGTGAAATTATAGTAATATATAGTGTATATATAAATATATATATATATATATAGTAGTAGTCGATAAAAAGTTAATATGGAATCCAGTGAAATTGCAGCGTGATCAAAAATATGTTAGAAAAAATGGTTGGGTTTCGGTTTTTTTTCGTTACATTTTTTATTTACTTGGCTGTTACAACAATTCTACTGCCCCCTATATTTCAACCACCCTATATATACAACTGATTTTGGAAAACCCATTGAAATATTTTTTCGATTGGGTTTCGGCTCTTGGGGCCAGGGCGAAAAACGTACTTCTATTCAAGATAAAATTATGAAATTCGGGCAGTGCAATATGCACCACCTAAACTAACAACACCCTTAATTTGGTTGACCTTCCACCACTTTAAAGGGGGGTGGGGGATAACTACCCCCAAAAATCAAGATTATTTTTTTAACAGTTGCTATCGAACTCTACGCATTTTCATAATTTGAACTTGAATTTTTTTTAAGTCGATAAATCCGAAAAATTAAAAATAATAGGAAAATTAACTAACTGACTAAGGTAAATTAAGTAATGTTGCCAACCGAAAACTAGAAAATCAAAAACCTACAAAAAAATGGTTTAGTCCTGATTGGGGCATTTTTCACTTAGAAAAGTCTAAAAATCGGTATCTTTCAATTGGACTCATGATGTATACTATTGAATAAGCAGTTTACGACGAATTGTCATTTATTTAATTTACAGACATATATTGCACGTAGCACCGTATTAACCAGGAACGTCTGTTCGGGATATACCCAAGATATTTTAAAAGTTCATGTACTGTATTTCAGTTTACGTACCGTAGATTTTCGTTACAATGGTATGATATTGGTTTAAAATAGTAGGAATATTCCATTAAACCCGTAGACATAGAAATGGACGAACAGTTTCTGACCCACCATAAACAATTTTGTGGCAGAACGTCCAAATCAAAGTAGATAGGAACAAAATCGAGAAACTCAACAAGTATGTTTTTGTATATCTGGGACAAACAATAACACTGGGCAAGCAAAATCTGGTGTCTAATATTCAAATACTCTACTTATCAGAATTTGCTGTTATAGACATCACAAGACGAATCCGGATGACCTCAACACCCTTCTAAGAAATCTAGATATTCATATAAACTAATGAAAATCATTCAACATTAATATTAGTGACACAGTTCATTCAGCAACCAGGTTGAGAACAAGCTATAGCTATAGAAAGGACTATGTGGAGAATCTCCCTAAGAGAAACGTATTAGAAATAAGGACGAAATACGAAGAACAAAAGTAGAAGATAAAATAGCTACATTGCAGAATTGAAATGAAGCAGGGTGGGCCATGCTGGTGGAAAACCGTGGTATGACATTGGAACCAATTAGTTCAAGATTGAATGAAGTGGAAAATTAATTGGTATGCCTCTATCCAGGAATGGATGCAAACAGACTGTTTCTTCAAAAACTGCTGATCCATTAGCATCGATCGGCCATTCGGTCGAAGATTAATGTGCCAATATAACAGAGTTCTGAATTTTTGAGAAAAAATGCACTTCTTACCGAATATTCTGGTATTTTTCCACGAAAAATGCTTTTACAGGTTATATAAAAGTTCAGTTTGAAGATCTTTTGATTCTTTATACCTTTAGCTTCAACGTCATTATGGTCACTTCAACCTTATTCATAATATGAGCATAAATCAACAAAGTACAAAATTTTGTCTAATATTCAAATACTCTACTTATCAGAATTTGCTGTTAAAATAATGTCAATTATAGCTTACAAACTATTATTTAAGGCATGTCATAACCGGTTTACTATTAAATTGTGTCACTTAAATATCTGTTGACTGAGTTACATTGACAACAAATCCATCTGGATCATCCGTATAACTTCGCCTTGATATTTAAATAACAGAAATAACAGGAATAAATCAAACGTCCAGGTGTACACCTTCAAACGAAACGAGCATACTGAACATAAACAACTTGGCACGTACTTGTGTACAGTAATAATCTTTAGCACCTCCAAACATTCACACCAAACAAACTCACCTCCTTTACAGGGCGTCCTGTGGGTGCTGTGTTGAGCTCTGTACCCTTTAATAATCTCATATTCCCCGTTGTCCCTTTTGATAGGAAACGCCACCTCCAGGACATGATCACATTGCTCCATGTGGGTCAAGATACCTTTGACTTTAGCCTTACGTTGTTGCAAAGTCAACTTGGATCCTTTTACCTTCCCCAGATCCTCCACCAACTTGTCCTCTACCAAGACACAGGCTCTGTGGAAGAAATACTCAACCATGTCGAAGAATTTGGGATTTGGATGAGTGGGCATGTCTTTCAACCGGTCAGGAATTACATGATCAGCGTAAGTACGGCTCTGGGCACTGGCGGCCGGCAAGGCTTTGAGCAACGTGCCGATTTCTGCAAATCGGGTGGCTATGGGGCTCAGTTTCGTTGCACACTTCATGTTCAACATTTTCGTTGAGTTGGTAATTGAAAACGAAGGCGATATGTGCACAAGGGGGGCAAAGAATGCGTTGGCACTAATTCAGCGAGCACTGATACGATTTCTTACGTAATTATGAGTTCGAGTTCAACACATAGTTAACCAACAAAAGTTGTCAAACCTCTCTCGACACCGCGTGGCGACTGAATCGGAATCGAGCGCACCGAGAAACGAAAAACGACAGTCTGCTGTTATAAATATCGAACACGCGGGCGCGATGTTGCCGAATTGGGCCGCGAGAGCGTTGATGATGGTCACGCGCATATGGTAAATTAATTTACACGTGAAATTAGCTCCGGGCAGTTAAAACTGCTGACGGGTTTTGGTGTGTAATTGAATTTAGAATTTAAAAACAATAGAATTACGTAAAAATTATTGTTGTGTAATAGAAATGTTCCTGCAAGGTATAGGTGTATATTTTCAATCGTTTTGAGGGTTTAAATCAGAACCCGTTTTCAGTGGAATAAAAATAATATACAAGGTGTTTCAAAAGTAAGGTATACTATTTAAGGCGGCGATTCTTGGGTCCATTTTATAGAAAAAACTGCGTTTAAACGTCTTAAGTTTTGACATACAGGGTGGAAAAAGTATTCAGAAAAAAATCTATTTTTATAATAACTGTGGTACTATTGTAGATATATTTATGAAATTTAATATACGTTTTATATGTATTATGATGCATTTTCTGCTGTACAAACAATTTTATTTATTTTCTAACAGTAGCGTCCGTCGTACGGGTTTGGCAGTGAATATTTTGGTGAAAAAATGGTATGCCACTGATTTGTTTTAAAATAAAATTATTTTTGAAATCTCAATACATTTCAGAGCAAATTTTTCCCCGTACGAAGCACGGTTTTCGCATACATTTCCTGGAAGTCAAATTTAAATTTGTTGACTGCTAGACAATTTTAGTGGCTTAAATTATACAGAAAAGTTAATATCTAAATCACTCTGAAATAACAATATAAAGGAAATCGTTGTAAGAGTAACAGATTGTTTAGAGTTTATCGAAAATATTTTTATTCTCGACGTTTCAACAGCGAAGCTGTCATCTTAATGGAGTAAACCAAAACCAGTTTTGGTATGATTTTCTGAAAATCGGAAATCATAAGTATCTAGCGTAAATGTAAAGATATGTCATAAAAGCATATCATACAGGGTAGTATTGGGTCGTTCGTGAATGAGTCGTTCAAAACGAATGACTCTTCTACATGTGCCACGAATGAGCGGCACAGTTAAGTCACCTAGCTCGTTCAGTTCGCCATTAATAGAGTCATTCAGCTCGAGCGAGTCGAGAGTCATAGGATGTGCTAAACGTTTAACGTTCAATAACGAACTAGACACAGGAACTAGACTCGTTCATCGTTCAATCTTTCGACCGGCACAGTCACCTCGGCTCGGAGCAGTGGGCAGAAAAGAGCCGTCATCCGTCTCGTTCATGAGATGAAAGGTATCTTAAAATTTAGTCGGAGGGTTTTATTTTCAACGAATCGACGAATGGGTATTTTAAATTTTTATTATGACAGGCACTAAGGCACAGGATTGTTATTGTTTTGTAGTGTTTTTGTTATACAAATTTCTATTTGGGTTATAAGTAAGCATAATACAGTTGTTTTCTTATTTTTGTGACCAAATAATACAAAAATAAAATTTTTGTATTTAAGTAAACAAATGTTATTTAAATTATGACTCAGCAAAACATTAATATTAGTTTGAGCAGTAAACTACACAAGTAAAGATATTATATAAATCCACCTAAGGCTAAACGGTTTGTGTTGTGTTTTAGGAGATCGTTCAATTGAACGACTCATTGTAAACGACTCGTTTTGGTGAGCTGAACGAAATGAGCCGACTCACTAAAAAGAGTCATAAAACCCAACACTAATACAGGGTGTTTGTAACCGATTTTCATTTTACGGGGCATACAGTTGAGTGAAATGGCAGAAAATAGTCCATTAATGTATCAAAACGAAAATTTGTTATGCCGGCGACCTTTTCTATATGGTATACGGTTGTACGTGTATGTACGTGCATGCTTGTGATATTGGTTGGTACATAAGCAGTTGCGTATATAGTATGATTGAAATATAAGCTGGAATTGAATTATACTCATGGTAGTCCAAAAAATATTGTCTTGGGTGGCACCTAAGTAGTTGCATATACAAGGTGAGTGAGATAAAAGTGAAGTAAAACTATAGATATACAGACTAGATAAAAAAACGTAAAATAATTGTTAAATAAGTATATACAGTAAGTATATTTGTGTTGTAGGTCGGAATATAATTACTGTAATACAGAAAGTTCAAAAAATGTTAGAAGCAGTTGAATATACAGGATAGTTGAAATATAAGGTGGATTTGAATTTTAGCTATACAGGGTGGTTAGGAAAACTTATATAGTGTGGAACATAAGTAGTGAAGGTGGAATAAAATTATTGTTATTCAGGGTGTATCAAAAATTTGTTATATAGTTTATAGTACAGTTAGGATAGTTCAATTATAGGGCGGTTATAATTATAGAGATGGGTTCAAAAGCATATACAGGGTGGTTGCATTATAGCCTGAATTAGAGTTACACTTCTAGAAAGTGGTTCAAATAATAAAAAAAATACAAAAGTTAAAAAATTTGTGAAAAATGTAGAAAAAGAATACAAATTAGGGAGAGAGGGAGAAAAAGAGAGAGCTATAAATACGTTAAAATAATTAATAGAATTGTATATTAAATAAGATAAATTATTTTTGTTAGCATCTGCTCTGCATGAACTAATTTTAAATAGTTATTTATACTAGCTGCAGCTATTTCTCTAATAGTTTTCTGTTCATTTTCAAACTATTAGAGAGATAGTTGCATGTAATGGTTATCCAACAGATATTATAGATAAATTAATTAGGAAGAAACGGCTTCGGTTACGAATGAAAGAAGTGTCAACTTTTCGAAATGAGTCACAAGAACAAAAGTTTGTCTCGGTTCCGTACATTCGTTATACTAAGGGCTTTAAGAAAGTTTTTAAAGAACTTGGTATGAAGGCGGTGTATAGAACAACTACAACACTACAGAAATTGTTGGGCAATCCTAAAGATAAACTTTCGAGATGTCTGGTATTTATGAAATCAATTGTAATGATTGTGATTTAAAGTATTATGGACAGACACGCAGATCTATCAGTACCCGTTTCGAAGAGCATATTGCCCATTTGAAATACGGAAGAGCGGATAAATCTAGTGTTGCACATCATGTTTTAGAACACAACCACTCTGTAGATTAATCTTCTTTAAAATTAGTTAAACAAGTAAATAATTATAGGGAACTGGACTTAAGTATTAGTTTAGTGGTAGGTATGAATTAGAGAAAATTGTAATTTCGGTTTAGTTTGATTTACTCCTTGAAGATGACAACTTAGACTTGTTGAAACGGTGTTGAGTGTTTAAAATAAAGGTTTGGTTGTCTTCTAAACGTTGTTTGTGGCATATTCTTGATTATTTTTATGTGTCTTTGGGGAATAACACCACAATAGAAATAAAACTACGTATATTGCAGGAATACCAAACGTTTCAAAGTCTATTCTGACTTCGTTGTCAATGGCTTTATATTTATTGATGTAGATTGCAAAATAATAAACCAAGGACAATACACTAAACTAACAAAAGATCCAACAAGCTCAATAGAAAACAAAATATACCGTTTACTGTACAACCACAAACATGAATTCACAGAACAAGAACGTAAAGCACTCACTCCACACTATACTAAACCACCACATTTCTATGGGTTACCAAAAATTCATAAACCTAATATTCCTTTAAGACCAATTGTCAGTTCTATAAATTCTCCGTGTAGTGAACTTTCAAAATTTCTTTTAAACATTATTCGTCCTCTTACAGGGAGTTCTGTTTCTCATCTAAAAAACAGTGCACATTTCTTGAAAAACTGTCTCATATAGAATACAAAAATACTTTTACAATAGCAAGTTTTGATATAGTAAATCTTTATAACAATGTTCCTGTTTCCAAAACACTTCCAATAGTAAAACAACTACTAGAACGGGACTTTTCATTAAATCAACGAACTCAGTTATCAATTGATACAATAATGGAACTACTAACATATTGTACCAAAACTACATACTTTCAATTAAACGATGACTTTTACTAACAGGATTTTGGCATGGCCATGGGTTCTTGTCTCTCACCAGCATTGAGTAACATATTTATGGAAAACTTTGAACAACAAGTAATTTTATCAAAAGAAAATAAACCTTTAGTTTGGTGGCGTTACGTTGACGACATTTTCGTAATTTGGGAACACAATCTTGAAGAACTAGATAAATTATTAAATGATATAAATAACAAAGAGCCAACTATCAAATTTACCCTTGAAATTGAAGAAAATAACAAACTATCTTTTTTAGACATATTGATAACAAAAACAGAATCTTCATTCGAAACAGAAGTTTACAGAAAACCAACTCATACAAACAGATACCTAAATTTCAATTGAAATCATCCGAATACAGTAAAGAAAGGTGTCATTAAGTTATTATATGATAGAGCAAAGACCAACTGTTCTGATGATAATAAATTCAACAAAGAAAAAATAATTATAAAGAATGTTCTCACTGGAAACAATTACCCCACAAAATTTACCAACAAAGAATTAAACAGACTTGAACAGAAAACAAACCTTCCGAATCAACCCAGAACTTCTCTTAACACTACTAATACTCAAGACAACAACATTACAGTTACAACTATGCCATATATACAGGGTCTGTCAGAAAGATTGAAAAGAGTGGGCAACAGATTTAATGTTAAAACAACATTCCAAACAAGAAATACACTTAAATCTTTAATATCGAAAACAAAACCAACAAACAAAACCCAGAACTCAAAAAACTGCATATATAAGATTCCTTGCGAATGCAATAAATTTTATATTGGAGAAACATCGAGACCATTAAACGTACGAATAAATGAACACAAGAATTACATAACGAAACGACAATTTGAAAAATCAAAAATTTGTGAACATGCTTGGGACCTAGGCCATAAAATACAATTTGACAATTCAACTATACTTCACAAAGAACAACATAACACAAAACGAAAAATAAAAGAGTCTGCCTTAATTCTTTTGAATGAAGACGATTGTATCGCTTCTACTTCTGTAGAATTTAATCGTATCTGGTTACCGACAATTAAGGAAGAAATTATTAATGGTAACCTCCTTTTGAACAATCCAATATCGGGATAGTTCATAAGGTTTTTCCTAGGTTTTCCCTTATGACGTTAATGGGATCACTGAAACAATAGAATTCTTTGATCGCATTTTTTTCGAATGCGCTATCTTTTAACAAAGTCGTACCTAGGAACGCCACTTATAAATTCTAAAGACAACTCTTTCAAATTCTTCTAATTTGAAAGCTGGTTAACTATAATTCATGATCTTTAGAATTTTTTGTGCTACCTGTATATCTAAAAACAACAAATTTTCTAATGTCAATTTTAAATGTCATAAATCAAATTTTCATTTTGCAATCTACATCAATAAATATAAAGCCATTGACAACGAAGTCAGAACAGACTTTGAAACGTTTGGTATTCCTGCAATATACGTCGTTTTATTTCTATTGTGGTGTTATTCCCCAAAGAAACATAAAAATAAAAATAATAAAGGTTTGGTGTTAGTGTGCAAAACTGTGTTTGTACAGTCATGTAATCAGTTGATCTCTATACAGTGTATCTCACATATCAGAATAACATTCCTATCTAAGGAACGATAAGAGATATAAACAAGATTAAATGGAGAAAAAATTGCGTATTTTAGAGCCCATTCGACCACTTAAAGAAAAAAATGGACTACCTCTTGCCATTCTCACGTTACACAAGGCAAACCAAAAATGTCTTTTTTTTCTGTTTTTTGCCTCTACTACAATTATTTTAAAGAATATCAAAAATGGTATATGAAAAGTTTTTTGACAAATGCTTTTATACATTACGGCTTCATGAAATCTTCACTGCTACGTTTCGTTTCTGCTGAGCCATCATCAACTATTTTCTTTTAAATACGCACCTGTACTTTTTTGTTACAATATCGATAAGGCATTGAAAGCCGTTTTGATCGACAAAATAATCATCAGAATAATCTTTTTTGAATAAAACTATATTTTCTGAACCTAAATTTGGCAATAATCATGAACTAGTGGCGAAAATTAACATCATTTACAACTTGTGAAGCAAACCATATATACACAATTCATTCGTTGACAATCTTAAATTATATAACTAATAAACTGTATACACCAGACGATTAGTGACAATTGTCTTTAATTCCTATAGCAAGCAAATCCAATAACATGTTGTTTATTATTTTTAATATTAACGCACCATTTGTGACAGTTTGATTAAATTATCGCATAAAATTTCGCTCACAGCGTCTTAAAATAACTAACAAATAACCTATGAGGATATTTTTCAACACTTTGTTATTAACGTACATTGTAATGCTAATTGTAGCAGTAAAACCCATAATTATGTAAGACAACATTGGCTATAAGAGTAGTGCTAACATAATAATAAAAATAGTATACTGAAAGGTGTACATTATTTGAAGAAATAATAATTTCAATTGAGTATCTTATGTCAAATAAGAGTTTAGAGAAACCTATTAAAAACTAAATATTTGTATCGAGGTTAAAACAACTAACAATAAAAAAGTTTTCTTATGTATTTTGCAATTCAGTGTATCCAACTGACGGCTAGAAATCACAAGAAATCTATTTTCTCAATTGCTGGTTTTTCTCCAGCAATTACATGTAGTTTTGGCTTTTTACTCCTTAGTTATGGATTACACTCCCAAAAAAATAATATTGCCTTTACTTTTGTGTTGAGAAAAACGCTACTATAATATTTTGTATACAGTGATGGGCAAATGTGTGGAACCAAGTAAATATCTCTGGAATTATTAGAGATATCAAAATGAAATTTGGAAGGTGGATACTGCAGATCGATTTTTAAATTTGCAATGAAACACCCTGTATAGTATTTTAGTTTCTGATGAAACATTTTATTGCGAATACAAAAATACTGGGTTTGATATTGTTTACTTCAATACCTACCGAGATATTAACAGAAAAGTAACTAAGTAAAGGAAAAATTCGATGGTAGCTAAACTCGGTTCAGATTTCATTTACGCCCGATATAAACAAACCGGTCAGAACGGATTTGTATTTCTATTGGCCAATCGGTGGCATTATACCGTCACAGCCAACAGCACTGCTTGTTCCATAGTCGAATACACGTGCGTTTGTGTAAATCAGGCGCAAATTAAATCTGAATCAAGTTTAGTAGTCCATGAAATTCATTGCAGAATTGACAGTAGTTCTCAAAATAAGTTATCAGTTTTTTTAATTTGAACGTAAAACCATTGTATTGTTTTAATTTAATTTTAAAATGGCCGAATTAAGTGAAAGAGAAAGAATAGAAATTTTAATGATGATTGGGTATGGGGAGAGGAAAAGGACGCATCAAGAAGTTTGTGGCCTTTTTAACATTGTTCATCCGAATACACAAATATCCCGTTCAGTATTGACGAAAACTTTAGGAATGTACGACACAAGTGGAACAGTTAGCAATTTACCAAAAAGTGGACGATTAAAAAGTGCAAGTAATGAAGGTGTAGCTCAAAATGTTGCTATATCTTTGGAAGAAAATCCTCACTTATCCACTACCGACCTCGCCAATATGCATGGAATTAGCCGTCGTTCAGTAGGAAGGATATTAAGGCAAGAAAAATATCATCCATACAAAATTCGCCTCGTTCAAGAACTCTCCGAAGATGATTTCGACAGACGTTTGCAATTTTGCGAAACGATGATGGATATTTGTAACCGTGATAATAATTTTATAAGAAATGTAGTGTTTTCAGACGAGGCTACATTTTGTTTAAATGGTAATGTTTATCGACATAACTGCCGGTACTGGTCGCAAAGTAATCCTAATTGGGTACAAGAGACTCATACACAACATCCCCAAAAATTGAACGTTTGAGCCGGCATTTATAACAACAGAATCTTGGGACCCTTCTTCCTACAAGAAACTTTAAACGGAGGTAGGTATTTACAACTCTTGGAGACACAAGTTATTCCGGCATTGGAGGTAAATGGACAATTACCAAATATTATCTGGTTTCAGCAGGATGGAGCAGCACCCCATTACGCTTGCATTATTCGACATCATTTAAATAGGACATTTCATCACAGATGGATTGAAAGAAGGGATACTTATGAATGGCCTGCACGAAGTCCCGACGTTAATCCACTAGACTAGTTTCTGTGGAGTTACTTAAAGTCTAAGGTTTATGTTGATAGACCAAATAATTTGCAAGAATAAGCTGCAAGAATCCAGAGAACTACACCAGAAGTAATAGCTAATGTTACTAGAGAATTTAAAAACCGACTTGCTTATTGACAAGAAGTAAACGGTGCTCAGTTTGAACATCTAATACATTAAGTTTAGTTAAGTTTCAATGTTTTAAAAATGACTTAGATTTAGTTAATAATTATGATTATGTGTTTCTTTAATGGATATTAGGTTTTTCCTTTCCTTAATTACTTTTCTGTTAATATCTCGGTAGGTATTAACGTAAACAATATCAAACCCGATATTTTTGTATTCGCAATAAAAGGTTTCATCAGAAACTAAAATACTATACAGGGTGTTTCATTGCAAATTTTAAAATCGACATTACTTCGGGTAAAACAGGAAGTTCAAAATTGAAAAAAGATATTTGCTTGGTTACACACATTTGCCCATCACTGTATATGTAATTGAGTTCTGGAAAATAGTGTTCTACACAATACCTTCTGTAATACAATACAATGTCTAGTATCCATAGGAATAATTCAGACTGATGCATGTCTGTCGTTTCAAATAAATGACACGAACATAACCAAACATAACCTCGCTACAATGAAACGTTTGTTAGAAAAGAGAAGTTGTTATCTGAAAATCAAAACAATAACACAGAAAATGGTTGGTATGTATAGTACAAAATACTATAATGGATTTTAATTATTAATTGAATTTTGCAAAAATCAACACACAATGCATTGTCACTTGAGTCAAATAGATATTCGTTGTAAAATTTAACACACTTCATTTCATTAAGACATTTCTTTCTCTCAGAATAACTGAGGAAGAATCTCTGTATAGACAGCCAGTAATCCGGGCAATTTTACGAAATTGTCTTACTACACTTTGTTCTGCATATACAATTTTGAAATACTTATCCGTTGCAGGAAAAAATTTGGAGGAGAGAAAACCCAATGAACAGTCAAAATAATTTAAGCATTGCCCGAAAATGACTTACCAAAATCCCTTGGAACTGACAATGACTTCTAACGTCAGTTTGTGGTCATAACTATGGGAAGGTACTATTAAAAAATGTATAACAAAAATGTGGAAAAATAATAAAAAAACGTTTATTCTTAACAAATTACAATATAAATTAGTTATTACATTTACGGTAAATATGACTATACAACCATGGAAATATTTACAACTCCGTCGTAGTTTCAACGGAATGGTCGTACGAATAATCTAGAAAGTCTTTTTTTTCTTTGAACATCACATTACCGTTGGTTGGACTGGCGTTCATTTCTTCATCTGATGGCCTGTGAAACAAAATAATTAGTCCAATAAATAATTAGGCTAATAGATATTTTTTATTTGATAATGTTAAGAATGTACAAATGGTTGGATAAGAATAAGATCCGTTCTAGGCAAATGGCTCCCATGTCCCTCAAGATCAATATATTTTAGGAAAACCTGTTGCTTGCTAGGAACCTATTTTGTCATTAACTGAATTTGATGCTAAGTGGACACGTATGAATGCACCTAGCAAATCCTTAGACCTAACCAAAATTCTGTAGCGGGGTATGTAAACTAACTATAATTGCAGGGCTGCCTAATTGATTGAAAAGCTCAGTAATAAGGTGCCGGTCTCAGCTTCATATTGTCTTGCGTTGAATGGGTTGAAAAATTTCGAAAAGATAATATCTATAAAATTGGTGCTGCTGCCTGTGAAAGACCTTTTCTAGGTCCACAAAACATCGTGCAAGAAGCTTCGAAAATAGGCTCACGCAGGGGTCCCTCGGGGTTCGGTCCTTAGACCAACTTTGTAGAATCTGCTGTATGACGGGGTCTTAAGGTTGGCTCTGCGAGAGGAATGCTTCAGCCTGGGTTTTGAAGACAACTTGATAATCGTCGTGTGGGCCAGGGTTGTAGATGAGATGGAGGCTAAGGGCAATGAGTCTTGCTATTATCAGGAAGTGGATCTAAGGCTTGTGGGGGGCCCCTTTGGGCAACGGGAAGGCGTGTACTTCTCCTGGAGAGGGGTGAGGGTGGTTCATTGGAAATTTATTAAATTCCTCGGGATGATAGGTTCATCTGGAATGAGCATACTCGAAAGGCTATCCATAAAGCCAAAGAAGTGGTGGCGGCAATTTTGAGGATATTAACCAATATTTGTCCTGCTCTATGGTGCGCCGGTATGGAACAAGCTCATGAGAGTGGGAACGTATGCGTATCCGGATGATCCTAGTCATGATATTATAACAAAGTTATGTAATAATTGAATCACAATGCAGCTAGCTGCCTATAGGAATCGAAGTTGGTGAAAGGAGTAGGATCTTTGAAATGGTCGAGAGGGGTGAGCAGCTTACACAGCTGCTGTGGGGCATAGGTGCTTTCGGCAATATCTGTTCAGATTCAAAAGGAAGGAGGATGAGTGGTGCGTTTACTCTGGGCAAATGGATAGCCCTAAACATACATTCTTCGAGTGTGAAAGTTGGCACGGATAGAGAATCATTTGCAGTGCGCTCTAGAGGCTTAGCGCGGTTGATAGAGAGCGAGAGAAGTGGAGAGACGAGTGAAGGTAGATTAGAGACGAGAGAAGAGGAAAGAGAGAAGAGAGAGAGAGAGAGAGTTTTAGTTAGTATACGAGGGCTGCCTTTTATATTTCGGGATTGGACAACCCTAGTGTTGCAATCTGACAACTGACAGCTCTATCGTAAAGTTTGACATTTTTAGGTTATACGTACTTAGAATGTTTTGACATAAGAGCGCTATGTGTTGTTTACAGTAACTTAAAGGATTCATCACGGCCAAAAAATTGAATTAAATGGTGAACATTTTCGTGCGATTATTTTTTACAACTTTCGACGTGGATTAAAGTCAGCAAGAGTGCATGGATGAACTTAATTTAATTTTTGGCGATGAAACTCCATCAAGGACCACTGTTTATCGATGGTATGGTGCATTCCATCGAGGTCGTAGTTCACTCCAAGACGAATTTCGTGATGCTGTGCGCGAACTGATATTGCAAGATCATCATTTGACCTACCGTGAGATTGAGTCAACCTTACACATTAGTGGGACCAGCATGCATTCAAAATTGCATAAACATTTGAATGTCAAAAATATTTATTCGCTTTGGATCCCACACAATTTGTCAATCGTTCAAAAAAGGCTTGTGTCGATTGGTCGAAAGAAAAGCTCAAAAAATACGATCGCGGTGCTTCAAAACACGTTTATGACATGTGACAGGTGATGAATCGTAGATTTACGCGTATGAGCCCGAAAGTAAACAGCAGTCGACTGTACGGGTGTTTCAAGATGAGCTGAATCCAACAAAAGTTGTTCGCGCACGAAGCACTTCCAAGCAAATGATCGCCTGTTTTTTCGGAAAAACTGGACATGTCGCAACCGTACCATTAGAACAACGCAGAACAGTCAATTCTGAGTGGTACACAACCATTTGTTTGCCAGTTGTCTTCCAATAAATGAGGAAAACCAACCGCCGCAGACGGTTCACTCTTCACCACGACAATGCGAGCTCTCACACACCTGAAGAAGCTGTTGCTGCGTTTAGAATGCATGTTTTGGAGATACCTCAATCAGAGTGGAAAAAGTGCTTCGACAATTGGTTCAAACGCATGCAAAAGTGTATAGATCTTCATGGGGAATATTTTGAAAAACAATAAAGCGATTTTCGATGATTAATATTTGTTTTTGTTCTCTAATCCCGAAATATAAAAGGCAGCCCTCCTATAACCGGGAGCCTCACATGCAGTAGGATGCGATTGAACCAAGGGCATGGCCAATCCGTAATAGGATTTCATCTCGGCAAAAAAAAGTTGTTAACATTTCACCATCTCTGATCCAAAATGACGGTGAAGGCTAATTATCTAGTGTCCGGTTGGATATGAGCCAACCAGTCGGATAGGACAAAGGTAGTATTGTAGGCATCACTGTATAATAGGGATGATCGATATTAGAAAAACATCGACGTTGACATCGATGTTAACATCGAATCAAAAGTATCGATGTACAATAAACATCGAAAGAAAAACATCGATGTTTTTGGACATCGATGTTTTAGTTAGGTGGCAAAATAAAGGAGCTATTTTATTTATTAACACGACAGCCACCAGTGAAAGTAAAAGCCGAGACCTAGGTGGTATCCCTTTTTATTACATATTTATATTATACTTTGTAATCATATAATAGGAATTTGTTTTTAATTTTCTTTAAAAACTGCAAACGGCATGAGGTTTATATGTAAACCTATCAGACCAACGGAAAACGTTCCTAAAGTGGTTCGGAAAATTGGCAGAGAAACATAAGCATTACAAAATTTCGGGAAAAACTGTTGGCCATCATTACTAAGAACCAAATGTCTTATAAATCTCAGATTTCCCAACACAAGCATGAATTTCAGAACGTTGTAGTTGGAAAATGAGGTCACATAGAAAATAAGACTAATTCAACAATGTGCAAATGTGATACTTACAATCATTATGTGTAACTTATTCTATTGTAAGCAATGGCTCTAATCTATTAACTTCATCCACAGAATAGATTATTCTGTGCTTTCACTTTATTTCTCACAGCACACAATCTACTATACCTAATTCCCGCTAGATGGCCTAGATTGCATCGATGTCAAAACATCGATGTTTTCGCGCTAAACATCGATGATTATTCAACATCGATGAATATCGATCATCCCTACTGCATAATCGTTTCAGCACTTGAAATGTATTTTTACTAAATAAATATTAAAAATGGAAGATGGAATAGTAAGGTGTCCAATTTATTACTCATGGATGGTGAAATGATACATTTGAAACTGGTTAAATCAAATTACTACAAGCATATACCCAGACAATTTGAATTGATTAGAAATGAATGTTGGGGAGTGTTACTTACTTATATAAATGATCTCGCGAATGTGGATGATCTAGATTTTTTGAAAAAAATTGCTGCTCACCCACGCTAGACGCTCGCGCTGTCGTAGCGGATTCACTGCTGACAGGACTTTGTTGTCCTGTAAATAAATTTCACAATTTCTTGTTAACTAAAGATCAATTTTGAAAACCGAGCCCTTACCGTTCTTTTTCAAATTGTTATCTTTGCTAATGTAACTGACGTTGTCTAAGCTGAAAGTGTGGTTCTTGTTACTAAAATCTAATTGTAGATCGTTGTAATCTTCGGGGTCGTCTACAGGGACGCACATTTGTAGGACTTGCGTTTCGTATTCTTTGAGGTTAGGTTCAACGTAGACGGTGTCGTATCGGACTGGACTAGAAGGAATGGTGTACTGACGTTGGATGTGTTCTTTAAATTTCTTGTACCTGAAAATAACATACACGGTATAATGTTATTATTTATACTAAGTACATTGGCAACTATATCAATTTGAGGTTAATTTTTAAATTTGCCGCCATTTATATTTTTGGTAATAGAATATCATATGTTATTTGACAGATGACAAGTAGGAATATTCCGGTTATTAAAAATGGAGAGATATACGGTTGAGCAACGCGTTTTTATTAAAATAATTTGGTCAAGTGCGAGTTGGACTCGCATACTTAGGGTTCCGTAACACCTTCAAGATTCTAATATTCCAATTTCAAACAAGCAGGGAATGAGTGCATTTTCTTATATTTACCCTAATATCTTTAAACGGAAGCGTTTTAAATTTATAAAAAATATACACTTTGATTTTCCACACATAGACTTTTTATTTTATCTGCTTCAGGATTCGCTTGATTTTTATCAGAATACATATGTATTTAATTTTCTAATTTGGTCCCCAAAAATTAACATTAGAGTTTTATTTTGCTAATAAACTTTCAGAGAAGTGTTTTATAATCTACTGTCTGAGTTTTGAGGCTCTGTAGATTGAAAAATAGGTCAAATTTTAAATTATAAATTATTAAATCTGTTATTCAAATTATTAAAAAATACAAATAAAATATATTTTTCAAAATTTAAATAGTGTAGTTTCTAAAGGGGAATTAAGTCAATGTTTAATATTTTTGTTAATATCTCTTAAAGGAATGATTTAAAAATATGATATATTTGTAATTCACATAATGAGCCTTGTATCTGATATATTACATGATGCGTTTGAAAATTGAATCTTTAATTTTCATTATTTGTATAATTTGTCCCTAAAATTAATATGGAGGTTTTCTAATAATTTATTTTCCGTTTGATTCTATTATTTGGAAGCCAAATAATAGAATTAGGGATTTTTTTCATATTTATCCAATAAGCAAAAAAATTAGGTCTTATAGCTTGGGGAATAACGGGGGGAATGGGTATTTTTTTAAATATTTTTTAAAATATATTTTAAAACATTTATTAAAAAAAATTAGAAAAATATATTTGTATTCGTCATAATGAGCCCTGTGATTTGATATATTACATGACCCGTTAGAAACAATTATAATTTATTATTTTCCATTTAATTCTATAATTTGCACCTCAAAATGAATATTAGGGGTTTCTCCTTATTTTTCCAGTAAAGTTCAGGTGAGGGGCTATACTTCCATTTTTTTTCAAAGTTTTTCAGCTTATGGTTTCGGAGATAAAGGGGGGAATGGGTAAAATTTTTTATATTTTTGTCAATATCTATTAATTAATTTATTTTAAAAATATGAAAAAAAATGTATTCGTCATAATGAGCCCTTTCATTTGATATATAACATGATGGGTTAGAAACAATTTTAATTTTATATTCTCCATTTAATTTTATAATTTGCCCCTTAAAATGAATATTAGGGGTTTCTCCTTATTTTTCCAGTAAAGTTCAGGTGAGGGGCTATACCTCCATTTTTTTCAAAATTTTCCAGCTAATGGTTTCGGAGATAAGTAGGGGGGAATGGGTAATTTTTTTTATATTTTTGTTAATATCTTTTAATTAATTTATTTTAAAAATATGAAAAAAATAATATTTGTTTTCGTCGTAATGAGCCCTTTCATTTGATACATCACATGATGGGTTAGAAATAATTTTAATTTTATATTTTCCATTTAATTTTGTAATTTGCCCTCTAAAATTAAAAGTAGAAGGAATTTAGGACTTTTGGAACAGATATTCAGTGACAATAAGATTTCTTCATAATCTTATGTCAAATAAAGCGAACTTGAAGTTTATGTTATTATGGATCTGACTGACCACAAATCTCTCTTCCAGGGCAGCCTTATATGTATTTCTTCTAGTACAAATATCTATGTATTCTGTTTGACCTTCTTCCTACTACAAAAGTTTCTACAGTACTAAGGATACATCTTCGTCACTGAATACTATTCACTTCTTCAAATAGAGGCCAAACCAGATCTCAGCTTTTATCAATACAATATAATATTGATAACAAATTCATAAAGTTTTTAATTTGCTAAAATTTTATAAATCTGTGCAAAAAATTGTAAAAAACTATGGGGCTAAAAACTCCCATCACCAACCTAAATAGGACCCTTATGATTTGCATGGAGTATATTACTTTTCATCAGATTTATATACGTTGATAAATATAACCTCTAATAAAAGTAACTTTAAAAATATTTCCCAACAAGCCAAAAATAATGTTTACAAGTTTCTACTTCTGAGGTGCAGTCCTAAGATTCCCCTTTTTAGGGTTCCGTATATACTATATACGTATACCCTTATAATATCACTCCGGATTTCTGCCTATTGTCATATCACAGCAATTTTCTCCTAAACTCCTGGACAAAAGAGGTTGAAATTTGGCATCAATGTATAGTTGGTGACGCGATCAGGAGTACATATCATAAATGAAGAAATGTTGATTTTAGGGGTACTTTTTGGGGGGAAAACTAAAAAAATCGACCGTTCCCCCACTGATCTCCGGAACTACTAAGCCTAAAATTTTGAAGAGAATATGAAATATAGATCGTTGCGCGAACTTTATAGGAAAAATAAGGAGAAACCATTAATATTAATTTTGGGGGGCAAATTATATAATTAAATGAAAATTTAAAATTTTTTTTTTTTCAAACGCATCATGTAACATATCAAATTAAAGGTCCCATTCTGAGGAATACAAATATATTTTTTTCAAATTAAAAAAAACTTAATTAAAAATATATTAATCTCTGAAACTATAAAACGTAAAGTTTTGAAAAAAATTAGGAGTATAAGGTCTGACCAGTAGTTTACGGGAAAAATAAGGTGAAACCTCTACTTTTAATTTTGGGGGGCACATTACAGAATTAAATGTAAAATATAAAATTAAAATTGTTTATAACCCATCATGTTACATATCAAATGAAAGGGCTCATTATGACGAAAACAAATATATTTTTTCCATATTTTTAAAATTAATTAATTAGAAGATATTAACAAAAATATAAAAAAAAATTACACATTCCCCCCCTTATCTCCAAAACCATAAGCTGTAAAATATAAAAAAATACAGGTATAGCGCCTCACCTCAGCTTTAATGTAAAAATAAGGAGAAACCCCTAATATTCATTTTGGGGGGCAAATTATAGAATTAAATGGAAAATAAAAAAATATAATTGTTTCTAACGGATTAAGTAATATATCAAATCAAAGGGCTCATTATAACGAATACTAATATATTTTTTTATTTTTTTTTTAAATAAATATTTTAAAATATATAAAAAATATATTTACAAAATTACCCATTCCCCCCTTAATTCCCCAAACTATAATACCTAATTTTTTTGTTTACAGGAAAAAAACGAAGAAATCCCTAATATTAATATTGGGGGCCAAATTATAGAATTAAAGGGAAAATAAAAAAATATTTTTAACGCATCATGCAATACATCAAATGAAAGGGTTTATTATGAGGAATACAAATACATATTTTTCATATTTTTAAAATTAATTGTTTACAAGATATTAACATAAAAGTATAAAAAATTCTCATTTCTCGCTTTATTTCCGAAACCATAATACACAAAATTTTGAAAATAATTAAGGGTACTGGTGCTCACTTGAAATTTATAAGAAAAATTATTAGAAAACCCCCATAGTAATTTTAGGGACAAATTATACACTTAAGTGGAAAATAAAAATTCATTTTTCAAACGCATCATATCAGATAAAAGGCTCATTATGTCAATTACAAATATGCCATATTTTTAAATCATTTGTTTAAAAGATATTAACAATAATATTAAACATCGACTTAATTCCCACTTTAGAAATTACACTATTTAAATTTTGAAATATATATATTATTTGTATTTTTAAATAATTTGAATAACATGACCTATTTTGCCCTATATTTTCCAATCTACAGAGCCTCAAAATTAAGACAGTAGATTATAAACGTCTTACCTGAAAAAATGTAAAATAAAACTCTAATGTTAATTTTTGGGGGCCAAATTAGAAAATTAAATACAATATATATTCTTAAAAAAATCCAGCGAATCCTGAAGCAAATAAAATAAAAAGTCTATGTGTGGAACATGAAAGTGTATTTTTTTCATAAATGTAAAACGCTTCCTTTAAAAGATATTACGGATATTAGAATCTTGAACGGTACGGAACCCTTAGTATGCGAGTCCAACTCGAACTTGACCAAATTATTTTCTCTTGTTTTTGGATGACAAAAAATCAAGTCGAGCATCAGCCCATGTTTTTTTAAAACACCCTGTATCACTTCATGTTTTTGATAAGTCTATATTAATTGTAGACACCGTAACCATTAATTTTAAACGTCAATGAACTATGCACTAATCTCAATCGCAAAATTCATTTAATAATTAGCCACATATGTACATGCATAATACGTACTTACCTTGACCATGAAACGCATATGTAAATAATCCCAACCAATCCTAGAATGAAGATGATGCACGCCAAAATAATCAGGGCATAAGGGAAGACTTCTCCATTAAAAGACGCTATGGAAGCACTTTTAACTTTATGGACGGCCAACGGTTCGTGGATGTTGAAGGCATTCTGTTTGATTTGACTGGTGATGTCGAACGTTAGGTTGTTCATCGCTGTTTTCTCCAACAACAATCTGAAACGATACAACAATTAATTCCTGTGTATGCAGTTATTTGTATGCGAGTAGGAATTCTGAAGGTTACTCTATTCATCGAAATGCTTTGTTATTGATACGACGTAATATCGAAATCAGGTATGAATGTGTGTGGTTTTGTAATGTTTCTAAATAAATGAATAAATCAAATTAATGCAGCTTTCGGTCAATGTTTATTTATGTGGGTTGAAAATTGCGGAAAGTAAATGGTCTGATTCATAAGTCGGACGAAATGAATTGTACGTAATACGGGGTGTGCTCGAAAAGTTTGAATAAAGGGTGTGTCATAATTAGTGGACAATAGAGCAACCGTTGAAAGAGGCGATAAAAGTAGATCGATTAGACTCAAAAAACATTAATAACATCTTGGGTGACAATTTTCATTAGCTATATCTAAAGATCGAAGAAAAGGTATGAAAAATCCCTCAACTAATTTCTATAACTACGAGGGTGAATCAAATATGAACCGGAGTTTTCTGTTTCTCGCCCTGTAGGTAATTCGAGTGGCGTGACGTCTCGATATATGTTAGGTAGGGATGTTAAGAAGAGGGGAGTTCGTCGGTTTGGCGAGGCGTAGTCGATGCGCTGTTAGTAGCATCATGTCAGAGCAAGAGGTGCATACGTCTGTTGTGCAACGTGTTATCAAATTTTTGGCGCGGGAGGGCGTTAGACCGTCTGAAATTTTGCGTCGACTATCTGCACAGTTCGACAATGAAACACTTTCAAGGACCGAAGTGTACGAATGACACAAAAAGTTTTCAGATGGCCGAGAGGCAGTGGAAAATGAGCCTCATGCACGCCGTCCCACGACAAGCATCAATGAGGCGAATATCTACGCAATTCGTGAGCTGATTGAAGGTGACCGCCATCTTACAGTATTTGCAATTGCTGAATACGTTGGAGTATCATACGGGAGTGCTCAATCACCAGATGAGTTGGGTTAATGAAAAGTGTGTGCAAGATGGGTTCCTCGCCTTCTATGGGAAGATCAGAAAGCAAACCGTCTTGCCGTGTGTGAAAGGCTGTTAGCAAGATATCGAGCAGAGGGGGATGAGTTTTTGAGACATATTGTCACCTGTGATGACACATGGGTGCATCATTATACCCCGGAGTCCAAACGTGCAAGCATGGAGTGGCGAAAACCTGGAGAGGCAGCACCGCGGAAAGCCAAGACCCGTCTTTCTGCAGGGAAAATTCTTGCAACAGTTTTTTGGCATTCGAAAGGCGTACTGCTGATTGATTTTCTGCACGAACGCCGTACAATTAATGCTGAGTATTACTACGAACTACTGCAACAAGTGAAACTTGCCTATCGGCAAAAGAGGCGGGATATGTCTAGCCGCAGTGTGATTCTGTTGCATGACAACGCTCGGTCACATACAGCTGCATTGACTCACGGAATATTGAACAAAATGCATTGGGAAATCCTTGAACACCCGCCTTACAGTCCTGATTTGTCGCCATGTGACTACCACATGTTTGGTCCACTTAAAGAATAACTGGGAGGCCACCACTTTGAGGACAACGAAGGTGTAGAAACGTTTGTGTGCAATTGGTTATCGACACGACCAGTTTCATTCTTTGAGAAAGGTATTAAAAAACTTCCGATTCGGTGGGAAAAATGTATATATAAGAGAGGAGACTATGTAGAAAAATAATATGTATTAAAATTTGTATTGATCGTACCAATAAAATTTTTAAAACAAAAGTCCGGTTCATATTTGATTCACCCTCGTAGCTGTCGCCCAGGGGTCGAAATTCGACTAATTTTATAGTGACATTCTATCCTAGGACTTTAGGGAGAACCACAATTACACGAAACGGATCCAGATTCAGAACCTCTGTGTGATAGTTTCCTCGAAAATCCTAGATGTCGATCTTACATCTCGTTTCTACAAATATGTAACGAAATTCAAGTTTTTTTCAGATATAATTCATAGGAGTTTATTTGTGTTCAAATTCGTAATTCTTAATTTAATATGACAACAATTCAACCGCTAATGGGCTACCCTACATATTTATTTTTTCTAACCTCCCTGTATAGCTATAATTACACTCAATTCTCTAACATTCATTAAAATCCTCACTATAATAATTCCATCTCATTATATATTTCCACCACCCTGTATGTGCAACAGCTCATGGACCACTCATAATATTTTTTAACATTTTTGAACCACCCGGTAAACCATTCTGTATATGTTCTGTAATTATAATTCTACTCCGACCTATATTTCAATCATCATATATATGGAACTCTTCGTCGGCTACTCTATAAATCATTTCCTTTTCTAACATTTTTTATCATCATCCCGTATATCTATAATTCCTCTCACCCTATATTTCATCTTCCCTATATATACAACTGCTTATGGGTTACGAAATGTCGCATTTCAATTTCCGGCACCCTGTATATGCATCTCTGTATAATATTTATTGCCCCACCCTGTATAACTGTAATTCTACTGCACCTTCTATTCCAAGAACCCTGTAATTTCAACCGCTAATGGGCTTCCCTATATAATGTTATTATTACTCTATATTTTAAACACCCTATAAATGCAACTGCTTATGTGCGACCCCCGAAAAAAAATATTTCTAACATATCTGGATTACAACAACGATTACTTTACCACTAAACAATAACAGCGCTTGCATGCCACTTCCAGAAGTACATGCTCTAAGTATATAACAGCATTGGTCCTTCTATATATAATTACTCGATGTTTTGAGTTTGGCGGCGGCGCACATTCAGTTGGTTGGCATTGACAGTATGGACGTAAATAATGAATTTTTATATTTTATTTAAAGAATGAACCAATATTATAAATTAATATTAGCATTCTGCACTGAAGGTCGTCAGTAGCTACTAAACAAAACAAAAATGAAGAAAATCGGTTGAGAGGCAGAGGAGAAAATGGAACCTAATCGTTTTGTCTTTGCCTATTTATATATAGATATTGAAGAGGAATAACAATAGTCAATCTGTCCTGATTTCCTTTATCTCCAGCCACTCTAACTCAGTAAAATTAAATGACAACCTGCTCATCTTGTAGTTTTCAAGTAATATTTTTCAATGATCAGGTATTTTTCGGTTAATTAAGAATAATTTGTAGTTCTTCTTTAAAAACAAAGAATTTCAGGTTCATTATGTTTGAAGACGCGAGATGTAAATACCGACATTTAGGATTTTCGGGGAAACCAGCACATAGAGGTTCCGAATCTGGAGCCGTTCCATGTAATTGTTGTTACCCCGTAATTTCTGGGTTAGAATGTCACGGTGAAATTTTCAGGTTAACTTCACCTGTCAGAGATATTATGTTTGTTGTTTACAGTTAATACGACCAAGCAAAATTGTAAAAATAAACTCGAGAAAACGCATGTGTTTATTTATTGATCAATAAAGACCACGAAAAATGTTACGGAGGAATAAAACATCTAAGAACTTCAGGATTGTTTTAAGACAGTAATAGGAAAGATTTTCCGGATTTATTGCAGGCAAATTAATTGATAAAAAAATAATATGTTTTAATCAAATTTGCCTTAATTGACTCAAGAATACTTGATGAAATGTACTTTATTTACTGACAGCTTTAAGATAAGGTGTGACAAGTAACATTACGAAGTTTACCTGGTTAGCACTTGACCAAATTATTCTTATTTCCTATTACCTTTATCTGAATATGGGGTAAAACTTCTGAATATCACTTATTATTACGTAGATTTTTGAACACACTGTGCAATAAATAATTATGTTCTGAAATATCTTGACATCTAACTTTTGAAATTGTAACAAATTCATATGATATTTACTTGCCATTTACGGGCTTTTGTGTTTATTTTTCCCTCATGCTGAAAAATACAGGGTTGTCACCTCTCAATTCAGCTTAATATAATATAACTTATAACTTATTTTAAAAAAGAACTGATTTAAATTTAATCAAAATGTAAACTGTTTCAAACACCCTCTACAATCAAGATTCTTATGACATCTATTGACATTTAACTTCAGTGATTTGTGGAAAAATAGTTAACATCTACTTTGAAGTTTACCCTTTTTAGATTTTTCCTAATTTTTTGATTAACGGTATAATTTCGGTATAGAAATATACACGGGGAGTTTGTTTTGATGATCGGTATGGAGATTTCGGAAACTAGCGGAGATAGAGCAATAGGTAAATTGGGAAAGATTTGCAGTTTTACTGGCCCAATTTAATGACACTTTCGGATTTTTGTAAAAAGTCATGGCTTACTAGATATTTTGAAAGAACGAAATTCTGTCGATTTAGTCAAATCCCTCTAGCTCCTTTGTTTTTGATTTTATAAAAAAGTGTAAATATCGAAATTGAAGGGAATTGTATCCCGAATACCCGAATATGATTGTCATGTCCTCGTTTGCGTGACAGCTCTTGTTTTCGAGATATGACACAAACTTATCTTTTTTTGAATGGAAACCATAGTTGGCTATGACCTCAAAAAATCGGACCTTCTTAGAGCTTTTCAACGATATAATACTCGACATTCATAAGAATAATGGAGTTATGGATGCTTTTCTCTGTTATTTTCACTTTTAACGTAGGTAGTCATGAAAAAGATTGTTTTCGCTTTGACATTTCCTCATTTGAGAGTAATTGCATTGGTAGTGCTGAACTGACAGTCGATATTGACAAGTTTTCGTGATAAAATGGAATATTCTAACGAACAAAAACTGAATTTGGTTAAATGTTATATCATATGCAATAAAAATTCAGTTCGTGCAGCTGAGGAATACTTTCATTTAATCGTCGTCAACCTGCTCTATGTACATTTAAGAGGCAGATATGGATCTTTTACTAAACCTCCAAAGGAACGTAATCAAATTAACGAAGCAGCACAAATAAATGTTTCGGCAATGGTAAATCAAAATCCATCTACATCAACTCGTGAGATTGCGGCAGAAGCTGGCACATCTCAACGAACTGTAATTAAGGTACTGAAAGCGCACAAGTTCCACCCCTACGAAACTTTCAAAAATTTCTCAAACTTCGCATGCTGGTGACGAACATTGACGTATTTTGTTTTGTACATAGTTTATAGACATGTGCCTTGACAATCCACAGTTTCCATTAAAGGTGTTATAGTCAGATGAAACTAGATTTACTAACTGTGCTATGTTCAATAGACACAATGAGCATATCTGGGCTAAAGAAAACCCTTTCCATGTAGAACAAAGACGACCCCAGATAAAATTTGGTTTTAATGTTTGGTGTGGTATCATAGGGTCTACTATACTGGGGCCTTTTACCTATGACGAATCACTTACTGGGGAGAGCTACTTGCATTTCTTGCAGTACAAGACATGTTGCATAATTGGAATTTGAGAACTTGTTTAGAAATTGAGTGGTTCCAACATGATGGAGCACCTGCTCATAACTTGTTATTAGTAAGACAACACTTAGATAATATCTATCCAAACTCTTGGATAGGAAGAAATGGCCCACGTGAATGGCTACCCCGGTCTCCCTATTTGGCAGTTATAGACTTCTATTTATAGGGTGCGCTAAAAAACAAAATGTACAAAAGAAAGTATGAGGAAGTTGGTGACCTAAGGGAGGCGGTATTACAATTGAAGAAATTGATAGGCGGTCTGTGAGGAAAGCGATAATGTCAATCTTAAAAAGATGCAATTTTTGTCTAAATAACAATGGTGGACTTTTCGAACATAAATTGTTACCATTATTTTGTACTATAATTTCTTAAGTTTTTAGTAAGTACCTACTTATTTAGTTTTGTTTTTTGGAATAGTTATTAATAAAACAATTTATTTCATGGCTAACTACGTTAAAAGTGAAAATAAGACAGAAAAGCATCCATAACTCCGTTATTTTTATGAATAACTATATCGAGTATTATATCGTTGAAAAGCTCTAAAAATGTCCGATTTTTTGAGGTCATAGCCAACTATGGTTTCCATTCAAAAAAAGATAAGTTTGTGTCATATCTCGAAAACGAGAGCTGTCACGCAAACGAGGACATGACGGTCATATTTGAGATACAGTTCGCTTCAATTTTGATATTTACCCTTTTTTATAAAATCAATAACAAAGGAGCTAGAGGGATTTGACTAAATCGACAGAATTTCGTTTTTTCAAAATATCTAGTAAGCCATGACTTTTACAAAAATCCAAAAGTATCATTTAATTGGGCCAGTAAAACTGCAAATCTTTCCCAATTTAACCATTGCTCTATCTCGGCTAGTTTCCGAGATCCCCATACTGATCATCAAAAAAAAACTCACCCTGTATACGAAATCAAGTTGGAACTGAAATTTAATTATATTTAATTTAAATTGATCATTGTTCCAGTCTTCACTTGCTGAAAATTCATTTTTAAAATTACTTAAATACAACAAACATTTGGTTAAAATAAATAAAAAAGTGAAAATTTAATTTAAGTGTTTGTTTTTAAGTAATCTTAATACAATTTAAAATATTCAAACTGATTGAATTGTTTTAGAGAAACCAGTTTACGTTATAGAAATTATATGGTACCTGACCGTAATATTACTTAATACAATATAGTTTAAATCATCAAAATTCATTAGGCAGTTATTGAGGAATCGATGAGCATACATAAAAAAATGCCGATAACTTCATCCTTTTTGGAAATCGGTTAAAAATAGTACAAAATTTCTACTAACCTTTTAACTAAAGTACTATTCCTTGGTATTATCGTGTCAGTAGCAGGATCCACAACATAGAACCAGATATCAGAACCATTGGGATCAGTCTCCAAAGTACCATTTTCATTAATAAACTCCCTAGAAGTAAGTTTCTCAATTCCAACGATTAGTCCAGTTTGATCTTGCAATATTCTCGTAACTTCCCCCATTTTAGTTTGCATTTTCTCTGGATTTGCATCCTCGATAACCAGAATCATTCTGTTCAATGAAGATATCACGTTGATAATCACGGGTGATTCTGTTGTGGAAAAATCAACACTAGAATTCGGATTATCTCTAGCTGTTGCTGTCAGCCTGAACGGTAGCTGAATTTCTAGAAGATCTCGAAGGGATTTCTTTGTTTTTATCATTCCCGTAGAAGCATCTATTGAGAAATACTCGTCGCTGTGATTCCCTGACAAGGCGTACATGATTTTTCCGTATTTGCTGCTGTCTTTATCATCTGCTTTGATTTGGGTGACAGTAGTTGAAACTGGCGATGAATCTGCTACGGCTGCATAGTATTTGCTGAGGTCTTGTGAGTAAATGAAAAAGGGTTTGTTATCATTTACATCGGTGACGTGAACTGATATTTGGGCGATAGCAAACTCCTTGTTGATAAAACCTTGCAGAGACATTATTTCGATTTCGAAATTGTATTCTTCTTGGGTTTCATAGTCCAGGGAGCTGTTCAGATATAGAGCGCAGTTTCTATCTTCTGTGACATTTGTCATGAATTTCCCTAAAACAAAACAAAAGTAACGTTAATTTTATTGAAACGTGTTTGTTTGTAGCAAGTACATACCTTCTTTGTTTCCTGCGATTATTTGGCACTTCAGGGGAATGTTGCCTTCATGTATTTTGCTGTTCACTATGGTGATGGTTTTGATCTTGTGGCCAACTGTTTGATTTCTGGTATTTGTAAAGTATAGGAGGTGTCTGCAAATCTTAAACCGACTTCGGGAGCTACTGTCGCAACATGTCGAATGTATATGTCAATTGTTATGACTGAAGAAAGTTGGGGGTCTCCCAGATCGTACGCTCTTACATCAACCTGGAAGTAAACAACGTTAAAGCGTAAAAACATGATTATTAGGCATGGTTTGGCTACATGGTTAAAAGCTAATATCATTATAGTTGTTACTAGCCGGGTCATTCCATGTTAAATCGACAAATAGTTGGACGCGACCGCCACCGATTCGGATGAATTTTGGTGGAGGGTTTTGTCTTATCATAGAACGAAGTTTTGCCAAAGGAAAAAATTAAAAAAAAGAGATATTCAAAATTGAAAATTTCACTGTTTTTCCGATTTTGTGAGTTTAGTTATTTAATATTTCAGAAACTACTGAATATTAAAAAAAACTCGGGTACATTTTTAGAAGACACTTAGAGGTATGAGAAAAAAAAAATTGAAAAAAAAATATGAAAGTTATCAAGGGTGGGTATTGGGTTCTTCAAGAACAGTATGTGTGGCATTTAGCGCCATTTCTGCATATATAGTTATGTAATTAAGTAGACTGTAATTTTAAAGTGAGGTGTTGATTCAAGTTATATAATTTTGGAGAAGTTAAAATCTTATATTGCATAGAATATTTCCAGCCCGTTAATATGTAAATATGTAACTGTTTGGCATGAGAGTCGATGCGAAAGTCCCCGTTGACATATTCAACGACGAAATATGTGTTTTTTCTAACATATACATATAGTACAGGAAAAGAAGGAAAATAAAAGGAATTTAAGGATATCAAAACTTAATTCCAATATATAAACAAATAATACATTCAGTCTAATGTACTTTAGTATCTAATTTATATAACGCTCAAAAACTAAATAAATATTCGTTAAATAAACAATGAAGACGAAACAGTGGGTTTAAACTAATAGGATAAGATTTTAAACCCGATTGCCTGAAATAAACTTATATTGGTTTAATCCATAGGTTCACTAGTTTTATGGCAATAGCTCACTAAAGATCAGGTGCTCAAAACCATGAAGTTCCTGATATAGTTTGTATTCTTTTGGTGGTTTTTATGTGAAGAGTAGCAAAAGCTAGTCTTGTTTCTCATTAGTGTTTAGTGTTTCTGCTTCTCAGTTTCAGGAAGACAAATAATCGGAATTTCTCTTCACATACCATTGTAAATTAGTATGCATAGATGGGTACAAATAAGAAATATGGTAGTTTAAGACTGGATTCGTTTCATCCTGAACATTTGGTAGATATACATGTAAGTCTTTGTTGATTTCGAAAGTAACGAACAACCGATTTTTTATTGAAATGATTAGTGATATCTTAGAAAGAAGAACGATTACTATGAACAATTTAATTGAGGTTAGAATAGATGTCAAATGGTGTCTCAAAAGAATTTAATTCCAATTATTTTAACGTATTATTTGGCGCTGAGAGTGCCCTTCTATATTAAGGTAAACAAACGAAGCCAGTAGGCTGGTGCATTAAATTCAATATTCTCCAATATAAAGAATTGAATTTTACTATAAAGAAACAATATACAGGGAAAACGTTGTTTCTCTTTAATGAACCTACAGCACACCTACCTGATATTCTGTATCGATTTCTTTTTTGAGATCATTGACTACTCTTAAGACGCCAGTATCAGAGTCGATTTGGAAATATTTTTTTGCTTTGCCCCTTCCAATAATTTCATAGCGAACCTGAAAATTATACAAAGAAAAATTAATAAAAGCGATAATCTATACTGGATAATATATAAAGTGGTAAAATTTGTTTTTCTTTTACTTGTGAGTAGGATTGCCTATATTTTGTTGTGATAAAAATCTTTTAATATTGGATGTAGTGAGGATGGGAGTTTCCATTGTTTTTAGCGGACTTCAATATTCCGGAAACAGTAAATGATATGCAGACATAAGAGTTATTTATACATGGTGTATCAACATTCTGGAAATTTTATTCATAACTTTACAAAAGTTGATTAGAAAACTTGCCTAGCATATTTATTTTATTTCTAACATTAAACATTACATTAAAATGAATTAAATAAAAGTATGTGTTAATTTTTCCCTCTTTCTTTAAATTTCCCTCGACATAGCTTCCTCCGTTTTTCACATATTTAACCGTTCTCTTGAAAGAAAAAATAAAACATTTTTAATTGTGGCAATACTTATATTTGCAATTGTTATCTATTTGCTCTTTTCAAATGGCTCAAATTTTGGAATGACCAGTGGAGATAAATATTTTCTAATCCCCAAGAAATAATCGAGTAGGCTCAAGTCCGGAAATCTAGCCGGCCTGTAATGTCAGGTGATCTACCGATAAATTTTCCATTGAAAAGGATATTTATGTATTGTGTCACAACATAATAGTTATTTTAAAAAATAGTTGTTTCGACGGTAAAAATAATGTTACTTGTCACGAAATAGTTAAGTAACAAAATTCGACGCAGCGCTTATAATCACCAAAGAATAACACAATACAAAACGAAAGCTGAAACAGTTGTTTTAATTTTATGAAATGAAAGTGGTTGTATCTCTAGTACTCCTATAAAATTCAGCCGTTCCTGGTTCCTGGTTTTTCCTAGTTTTTCCCTTATGAGTTTAATGAGACTTCTGGAACATTAGAATTTGTTTGGTCTCATTTTTGGCGAATGCACTTATCTTATAACAAAGTCGTACCTAAAAGATCTTCTTTCAATTTGAAAGAAGATCTGTTATTTCACATGATCTTTAGAATTTTTAATGCTACACTGTATATATCAAGTTTGCATTAAACTCCCTTAGTTACATCAGTTTGATTGTCGAACATTAATGTCAAATTGTAATTTACTAAATTTTTTATTACGAATCCTTTTAATTTTTTATTTTTAATTTTCTTGTTCATTTGTGTTTAGTTAATTACCATTGAAAACGGGGTTTGATTTAGACTCTGAAACCTTTGGACTATTTAAAATACAGGGTGTAAATAGTTTGAGTGCATATATTTTAGGTGGAGGTAGTATACACCAAATCAAACAAAAAACTCTTATACCACTATGGTCAGTAGGCCTTAATAACCAAGAAAATCCCTAAAACATATTAAGTAAATTATTGTCAATCCGGCAACGTCGCTCGCGTTCGAAGCAGATTCACTCTTAGCGCGAATAATAAAGGAATGACTACGCCGACAAAAAAATAAACACCTGTGTTTTTGTATTGACTGATGATATTGACCTTAGAATTAAATAAAAATGTATGAAATATTTTGTTGAAAATATTTACGTTTTTAATACAAGGTATTGCAATTAGAATTTGTATTTGGCGGTTTCTTTTATGCAATTATACAAAGTTGGGTAAATATGATATTCAACTCAAGAGATCTGTATATGTAGTTTTTTACCAGTTAAATTATTCGAAGAGTCATTATTACTGATTTAATTAATATTATTTATATTAGACAAGTAAATATGTAATCCTACTTACCGAATTTATTATAATGATAGAACTAAGTTGAAACAACGGATTATTCACAGCAAATGTTCAAAATGCCCACCATTTTCACGTATGCGAGAAAAAATTCCTGGAATATTTCGGATTTCGTCAGCAGCGTCAAAAGTGCGTTGTCTAAGGTCATTCTCGTCAATAATTGGAGTCGTGTAAACCTTACTTTTCATGTGTCCCCATAAGTAGAAATCTAAAGGATTGAGATCAGGAGATCTTGCTGGCCAACGTATATGTCCGTTTCGACCAATCCAACGACGGGGAAATGTTCTATTTAAGAAGTCGACAACTAGATAACTTGCGTGGGCAGGTGCTCCGTCGTGTAAGTACCACATATTGGAACGTGTTTGTAGGTTCACTTCATCTAACAAATCTGGTAGCGTGTTGTTCAAAAAATAAAGGTAATTCTCACCTGTCAAACGTGCAGGCAGTACAAATGGCCCAACCAAGTATTCACCAACTATTCCAGCCCACACGTTAACTGAGAATTGGTGTTGAAATACTGACTGGCGTATTTCGTGCGGATTTACCTCAGACCACGAATGCGTATTATGAAAATGAATTATACCATTCCTATTAAAACTTGCTTCGTCTGTTGTTAAAATATTGTTCAAAATTAGGAAATTGTCGATGTTTTCTGAGGAACCAACGACAGAAATTGAGTCTTGGGTGAAAATCATCAATTGAAAGCCCTTGAACCCGCTGCATGTGATATGGATAGAGCAATTGTTCCCGTAATGTTCTATGAACAACAGTGTGAGAAATTTGCAGCTCACATCCAATACTCCGTGTGCTACGGTATGGGTTGATGTCGATAAGGTCTAGTATTTGATCCTCAGCAGCTAAGATACGATTATGTCGCTGTGGTCCGCGATTGTTTATTTGTGGTATTACACTACCTGTTTCCATAAGCCTCTGCGAAACAGCTACGAATGTCCTAGCATTGGGCAGGCGTCTGTTTGGAAACCTTTCCCTGTATAACATTCTTGCTATTCTGCAATTACGTCTGCTTTTCCCATAAATTAAGAGCATGTCATGTCTTTCCCTAATTGTATAATCGGCCATTATTTATCACAAATAAATACTGTCGCACTATTCTTAATTTTCGAACTTACACACTAATCACAACTTTTATTTATTTAAAAAATATATTAAATGGAAAGCAAACCACGAAGTCTACATCAAATAGATATTATTCGAATCACTTTACCGTTTATCTATTCTTATTTACAAGAATCGAAATCGCAAAAAACAATCGTAACTCTCAGTCCTCGTTAAAGTAAAAAATGTAGTAAATAAGTTGGTCTGTTTGCCTATTGAGTATTTACATATTTAGATATACCGACATTTTGAAATCGAAATTATTGTATTATTCACTATAGCAAGGGCTACATAAAATGTAACTTTATGTGTTCTTTTTGGCAAAACTATAGTTTATTTTAGAAAATGTTATAAAGCTTTTTGATTTGTTTTTGCCTGAAGTATTATTCTTCAAAATCTTTGCACTCAAACCGTTTACACCCTGTATACAGTCTTTCAAATTATTGTTATTCCCAAAAAAATAAAACCAAAATTTTTTTTCAGAAAACAACTATAACCACCTAGTTGCAAACTTTCAAACTATAAATTTTGGTAATGTTGCTGACAACTTTCTTAGGTTCTCCAACAGATTACATTACTTGGTCCACAGTCTGACTATTTGCTATCCGTGTCTTTTTATAATTATGTTGTTCAAAGTCAAGGTCTTGAATTGTGTTCTTATATCCTATTTGTTGTAAAATTAATATTTTTCGCATAGTGCCTGTTGTTACAAAAAGTGTCTCTATCAATTGATGTTAAAACGACGTAAAATTATTGCTAAGCATAGATAAATATTCAAAAGTATATGTTTTGAAGAAATTTGATAAATGTTTGTTGGTTTGAATTGCGCAATAAATTGCATTTATTAATAGTCAAGTAGTGATATTTTTGAAATGTCGAGTATAGACTCTTAATATCTTAAATCTCTACTTCGATATAATTTTTAATTTCTTACGCCATTTAGCTCTAACTTCAAAATTAATGCTACTATTTACTAGGTAATTTTTATTTTATTTTATTTTTTAATTTTTGACTGCACAGATTATCTCAAATTTGAATAGTTTACTAGTATTTTTTAAAAAGCAGAACTTTTTTAAGAATAATAACTTTTCCCCGTAAAATTAATAATACAAAAATGTCCAATATGTGGAGAACTTAAAAATATAATTATAAAATTAGAGGAGGAAAATAATAGTTTTTAGAAAAAAAATTGTGGGAAAACCAGTATGGCAAATATGACAATTGATAAATTAATTTTCCTTTCTTTATAGACAAGTGATATATCATTTTGCAAAATTTCAACCCCTACTCAAATATATCGAAATTTTGCGCGAATTAAAATATCAGATTGAGGGGAGGGGACAGTTAGGGCAACGGCATCTATTGTTTTGTGCATAGTCAAATCGGTTTAGCAGGAAAATTAAAAAAAAAAACATATGAAAAGTTTTAAAACATCCAAAAAAAGTTTAGTCCTCTATCATTCTCCTGAAATAATCATAGCCATGTGTATTACTCTGTTCTTACCTTATTCCCGGGTGCTGTTCCATCAGAATCAGTGGCAATCAAAGTTGTGACTGTGGTCCCAACTGTGACGTCGTCTTCCAAAGTCACTGGATGCGGTATTATAGTGAAAACAGGCGGAATATCATTGCGATCCTAAAATTTTAAATACTGCAAGAAACAAACTAACTTAAGATCGATACATTACCTCCACATTAACGATAACGTTCGTAGTACTTCCTTTATCTTTGGACATATTCTCCAGCGTTCCAATTATGAGCAAATGTTGACTTTCCTTCTCATAATCCAAACCTCTTGTTGTGTAAACAGCACCTGTATGTTCGTCGATTCTAAACAAATCCGTGGGTCCTTGATGGATGACGTAGGTGATTTTTTTGACGGTATCTGGATCCATGGCCTGGACCTCGGTCACTAGATAATCAGGCATATTTTCCGGTACTGTTGCTTTGTACTCTGACTTGCTGAATACTGGAAGTTCATCTTCAACGTCAGCTACTTCGACAGAAACAGTAGCAGTTGCTATTCGAGGGTCTGCTGCTCCGTCTTTGGCAGTGACAACAAATGAATATTCCTAAAAAGAAATAAGGCTTTAGAAGCACAAACTGGAAGGAAGCAACTAGTTGCATTGCATTAATTAGAGAACTGTAATCAGAATTGTTTGATGAGTTTGCAGAAATTTCAAGGGTATCATAGCTTTTGAATCCAAATTGGCAGATTGGAAGGGTACTAGACAACAATAGTTACGAGGCGTAGCAAAACTGCATCTACGAAAGGGAAAATAAAACAATATCGGGTGGAATCATGTTTGGACTGTAAGGTCAATTGTTTCAAATTTACAGTCTCAACACGGTTAAATAATACTTAGGAAGCAGGCTTCGTAATCAAATTTAAGATTAATTGTACGCATCTTTGGTTAGTTTCAGTTAGATTCAGTTAGTTGCCTTTTTTCAATCCTTTGCAATTACACCTTAGTCTTTCGTGGATTTTGTTCAGAACCCTTTTTTGTATCGAATTGTAAAAGTGATTTTTCCTACAAATAATAGCTGACGCCTTTAGTATAAATAATGGATAAAATGGGTCTGATTTAAATAAAATCACCAGAAAAAGCAAAACTATTGTTAAGCAGCAAACGATTTGAAAAATGTATTGTTGAAAATGAACTGAATTTGGCCAGTAATTTCTTCAAATAGTACCATATCTAGAATCAATGAAGAAATCAACGTGAAACTAAAGTAGTTGCTTTTATTGTCCCTAAAGTCTGGTGTGTTAACTTACAAAAACCCACCAAGAGTAGCAAATCATAATACCCAACATGAAATATGACAGACAAAAAAATTATTGATACGCCGACTGTGACTAATGCTGTTTATCCTGGAATCCTAGTAAAAAAACGAATGAAGAGAGGTCAGATTCAAAACGTTTAGAAAAATTAGTAATATTACAATGTCATAGATATAAAGGGAACAAAAATTGTGGATAAGCGGTCCTCACAGGCCCTAAAGAAGAAGCGGAAGGAAGATTGTAAAATTTACAAAATACCAGACCGTAAACATTAATATACCAAACATCCAGATCCTATTATTAGCGTCAGAATTTCCAAAATGTAATGATGTTAGGATCATCATAAAGCTTTGTTCTATGAACCATACCATCTGAACCAACCAATAAGATACCAGTTATTTAAATAGTCCTAATCGTATCCTAGTCATCAAATGGAGTTGCACTCATTTGTACTGACAAATTGAGAAAACATGTATACGATATAGGAAAGACAGAAATGAATTTACAACCGACCGAAATCATGGTGGTACAGTGGGTATTTATAGCAATGAAGCCGCTATATTGCTGAATTTATATTAATTAAAACCAAATGATCCTAGACAACTCCAGTACATAAACTAGTAAGAAGACCATTCATTCACTAGTATGTATCCAATCTTTCCACATAATGCAATTTTCAATAACATCACATCTACCAAACAGCAAGGCTCACTTGGAGCTAGATCTACAAATCTCAGTCTCAAATGATTACGAAAGCAAACTTTAGTGTCTCCCAGGGCTACCATTTGCGCCTAATTATTAACCGACTTACAAAAAGGAGGAGGTTATCAATTCGTCATGTATTTTTTTTGTATGAATGTTACCTGATTTCTTCTCCTGTGGTGACCGGTTTTAAAATTAATATGGTCTTGTTTAATAGAATATATATCCGGATTGGTGAAACTTCAAATTTGGAAAAAGAATTCTATTGGTAAAGTGGATGAAATTTGTGAATGAACACATGCGTGCATGGAAGTCGACCAATATCCCTAACATATTGGCTCGATTTTTTGAAAACTCCTTAGGGATGTGTATAGCTTTTTAACGTTTAATCTATTAAAGAAGATCCCTAGGTGATCTTCATATATTTTTCTGCGACGTGCAACTTGCAGTTTTGCCGAAAATCGCCGAAAATTTCAAAATTCTTATGAATTGTAGGCACTGAAACTTTTAATTGCGAATTTGAAAATTTTCTACGTAGGTACATCTCAAGCATATAGGTAGTAAAGCATAGTATTTTCGGCTCTTAAATCAATGAGTACCAAGCTCGTTTTGTTTATATACTAAGCAAATACCTATTTAAATGAAAATTTTTCCATTTTGCGAAGACGGTGCTTTTGGTTGTCACATTCTCCCGGCGTAATAGAAAATTCAGTGCCAATACATGTAAAACTCTAAACTGCTATTTGGGGCGTTTATACACAGGGTGTTAAGTTATAACAAACAAAATCACAAAGTAAAGTGATAAAAGGAGTTGCATTTATATGATGATTGAAATACAGGACGGAGTAGAATGATAGTGGTCCATAGGCAGCCTTATATACAGGATGGTTAAAATATAGGGTGGAGTGAACGTTTGGTGCTATAAAAATGTTGGAAAAATGTCTAATAAAATTTATATAGGGTGACTAAAAAACTGTTATATAATGTGGACGTAAACAAATCATATACAGGACGGTTGAAATATATGCTGGAGTTGAATTATATTTATACAGTGTGATTAAAAAATTATTTATTTTATAGTCCATAAGAAGTTGCATAAAGTATGGAGAGGAATTAATGTTACACAGGGCGATTAAATAAAATATTAAAAATTAAATAATTTATGGGGTAGCCCTCAAGGAGTTATATACGATGGTTGAAATATAGGACGGATTTAACTCCGTAAATATGGGATGGATTCTACTCCGTCCTATAATTTACAGAAGGTAGCTAACAAATTTATGCTTGTCCGTGGGCAGTCGTGTGTACAGGATGATTGGTACATAGGGTGGAGTGGAATTATCTATAGTTATAGAAAGTTGTCAAAAAAGTTGAAAAAAGGTTACATGGCGTGGTCCATAAGGCATAAATATATTTTGGGCTTATTAAGTCAACTAGTACATTTTGTTCGTAAACATTTACCTGTCAATTTAAATGAAAATGTATCATTGTGTAATATTGAGGTTTTCGATATTACCTGGTCCTGTCTATTAAGGTTAAATAACAAAATAAAAAATAAAGAATGAAAACTACCTGAGTTCAAAAAAACGAAAAAGTTGAAAATAAAACATTTAAAAAAATATATAACCGACTTCCACCTAACTAACTAACTAAAAAGCTGAAAATAATTATAACAAAATACAACTCTAGCAAATAAATAACACATTCAATGTTGCTAGGTACCAACCCAGGATGTAAAAAATGTAAAAATTAAAACGTTCTCATTCTGTACAAATTAATTAACTACAAATCTAGTTTATTTTTGAAGTCGGTGTCAAGCTACAATCAAGATTGATGAAGTAATAGATAAGTACGCAATGCAGGATTTTTGATTTGCTTGGCACCGACTTCAAAAATATATTAGATTGGTAGGTAATTAATTTGTACAGAATGAGCACCTTTTAATGTTTACATTTTTACTTCCTGGGTAGGTGGTACCTAACAACATTGAATGGAAATAGGTTATATATTTTTTAACATTTTATTTAATATCTTTTGTGAGTCATATAGTCTGGACTCAAATAGTTATGATATGCAGACGACATGAAAAACTAATGGGAATTAAATACATTAACATGTTAGATATTTACGGAAAAGAGCCCAGTTTTTCTATAGGAAGTATCAAATTAAAATCTTGAAATATCTGATAAATATTTGAATTGTGAGGCAAACTATTACCTATACTTTCTTTGCCGGTTTGTTACAGATTGGTTGAAATTTTTTAAGTTGTACTTACTTCTGAGTCTCATAATCCAACGGTCTGTTAGTTGAAATCTCTCCAGTTTCGTTATCAATATCAAATGGTAGTCCAGAAGGGATCGCATATTTGACCATCGAGTTTATACCTTCGTCAGCATCAGTAGCACGCACGAATCCAATGGACGTTTTGTTGACTCCTTCTTTAACTTCAAATTTGTAAGGATCTCCAACAAATTCAGGATTCTTATCGTTGATATCGGTTACCTTGATGTTAACAGTTGCTACACTGGAAAGTTTACCTACGTCTTCAGCTTTGATTACCTATGGAAGAATTTTGACGTAATTATTGATCAAATAATTATGTTCTATGATACCTACCAATTGATACCTATTCAAATCTTCACGATCTAGCTGACGTATCACAGTTATTACTCCCGTCTTTGAACCTACAGCAAATTGTCTTAGATCGTTACCAGAGACTATAGAGTACGATACTGGGTCACCTTCTGGATCAACAGCCTACAAAATTTAATATTGTAACCAATAATTTAAAACAATATTTATGCGAACAAATACCTACAGAAAAAACGAAAAATAAAGATATACAATGTGTCCCAAAAGGAGATCAACGCCTTGCTTTGTTGGGCAGTCAATATACATTTACAAGGTGAGTTTTTTTGAATATCAGTATGGGGATCTCAGAAACTAGCGAAGATAAAGCAATGGTTAAATTGGGAAAGATTTGCAGTTTTACTGTCCCAATTTAATGACACTTTCCGATTTTTGTAAAAAGTCATGGCTAACTAGATATTTAAAAAAAAAATTCTCTCGATTTAGTCAAATCCCTCTAGCTCCTTTGTTTTTGATTTTATAAAAAAAGTGTAAATATCAAAATTAAAGGGAATTGTATCCCGAATATGATCGTCAAGCCCTCGTTTACGTGACAGCTCTCGTTTTCGAGATATGACACCAACTTATTTATTTTTGAATGGAAACCATAGTTGGCTATGACCTCAAAAAATCGAACATTTTTAGAGCTTTACAACGATATAATACTCCATATAGTTATTCATAAAAATAATGGAGTTATGGATGCTTTTCTTTTTTATTTTCACTTTTAACGTAGTTAGCCATGAAATAGATTGATTTATTAATAACTATTCCAAAAAACATTGAACGATTTTTGTATTAGGTATATTAGATATAACGAAAAACTAAATAATTAGGTACTTACTAAAAACTTAAGAAATTAAAGTACATAATAATGGTTACAATTTATGTTCGAAAAGTCCACCATTGTTATTTAGACAAAAATTGCATCTTTTTAAGATTTACATTACCGCATTTTCCTCACAGACCGCCTATCAATTTCTTCAATTGCTTGTAATACCGCCTCCCTTAGGTCACCAACTGTCTCATACTTTCTTTTGTATACTTTGTTTTTTAGCGCACCCCATAAATAGAAGTCTATAACTGCCAAATCGGGAGACCAGGGGTGGCCATTCGCGTGGGCCATTTCTTCATATCCAAGAGTTTGGATAGATATTATCTAAGTGTTGTCTTACTAATAACGAGTTATGAGCAGGTGCTCCATCATGTTGGAACTACTCAATTTCTAAATGAGTGCTCAAATTCAAATTATGCAACATGTCTTGAAAAGTGTATTGCAAGAAATGCAAGTAGCGCTCCCCAGTAAGTAATTCGTCATAGATAAAAGGCCCCAGAATAGTAGACCCTATGATATCATACCAAACATTACGAAATTTTATCTGGGGTCGTCTTTGTTCTACATGGAAAGGGTTTTCTTTAGCCCAGGTATGCTCATTGTGTCTATTGAACATACCGCTGTTAGTAAATCTAGTTTCATCTTACACCTTTAATGGAAACTGTGGATTGTCAAGGTACATGTCTCTAAACCATGTACAAAACAAAATACGTCGATGTTCGTTACCAGCATGCAAAGTTTGAGAAACTGAAAGTTTGTACAGGTGGAACTTGTGCGCTTTCAGTACCTTAACTATAGTTCGTTGAGATGTGCCAGCTTCTGCCGCAATCTCACGAGTTGATGTAGATGGATTTTGATTTACCATTGCCAAAACATTTATTTGTGCTGCTTCGTTAATTTGATTACGTTCCTTTGGTGTTTGAAGACGCGAGATGTCAGACCGACCTCTAGGATTTTCGAGAGAATTAGCACACAGAGGTTCCGAATCTGGAGCCGTTCCTAGGACAGAATGTCACGATAAAATGTTCAGGCTACTTCACCTGTCAGAGATATTGAATATTCTCTTCTAGGTGTCATTCCTTTGGTGGTTTAGTAAAAGATCCATATCTGCGTAAACTATCGTAAAGCCTCTTAAATGTACATAGAGCAGGTTGGCGACGATTAAAATCGCGTATTATATCGTTGAAAAATGTCCGATTGTTTGAGGTTATAGCTAACTATGGTTTCCATTCAAAAAAAGATAAGTTTGTGTCATATCTCGATAGCGAGAGCTGTCACGCAAACAAGGACATGACAATCATATTCGGGATACAATTCCCTTCGATTTTGATATTTACACTTTTTTTATAAAATTAAAAACAAAGGAGCTAGAGGGATTTGACTAAATCGACAGAATTTCGTTTTTTCAAAATATCTAGTAAGCCATAACTTTTTACAAAAATCTGAAAGTATCATTAAATTGGGCCAGTAAAACAGCAAATCTTTCCAAATTTAACTATTGCTCTATCTTCGCTAGTTTCCGAAATCCCAGACTGATCATCAATAAAACTCACCCTGTATAGTTTCTGTTCTGGAAAACCTCATTAGTTGCACTTCCCACAGATAAACGATATCTTGAACACATTTATTTATTAGATTTATATCGTCGAATGTTATACAGGAAGGTACTCAAGTAATTAATTTGCATTACGTTCTACAAAATTCTATAGTTTATTCTATCTGCATAAGCAGCGGCGTCCTTTTCAGGGGCGTAGTTTCAAGAAAAATAGAATACTCTGCAGGTACACACCTTTTTACCTTATCCTTTTATATTTCTACTATTAGCTTCCATCAACCAAACTAGAAAAAAACCTGAACCTATGTACGGAACTGGAAAAAGTTGCCACAAACTGGAGGAAAAGCGTGTACACTTAAAGCACACGATCTATTTATTTAAACTTAAGGGCCATGAAAATTTAAGCTGCTTCATAACATAAGTGAGAACTTACCTTAATAGTTGCAGCAGTAGAATTAATGGTCGCCCCTTCACTAACTTCAATATTATACAGAGCCTGCTCAAAAACTGGTGGCTGGGTATTGGGCCCTGGACTAATTTTCACTTCGACGATTGCTTGGCTGAACAAACCACCTTTATCAGTAGCTTGAACCGTTAAACTGTACTGATCACCAGCATTTAACTTCCCTACAGTATCTATATCACCAGTAACAGGATTAATCGTGAATTTATTGTTTCCATTGTTTGAAACGTGATATATGGAATACTTGATATCAGCATTTTCACCTAAGCAAATATAAAATTTGAATCAACTTCGAATGTTGTGAGCGAGTCTTACCTTCGTCGTTGTCAGTAGCTTGTATCCTGATTACTTTGCTCTTTCCTTCTGTGGCTGGAACTGAAACAGGTGGAATTATTGGAAGCACTGGTGCATTATCATTCACGTCTTTTAAGTTCACTGTTAGGGATACTGGAGCACTAGTAGCAGTTCCGTTTTTTTCTCTGGCGACGATTTGGAATTTGAACTTGCCTGGATTCGGGGGATCTCTGTCTAAATTGTTTTCGTTGACTGTCAAAAAGTTTTCTTTGTTAATGGTGAAGTACGGCGTTGTTAGTTCATATGTGTAAGTTGGTTTAGGATCGTCTGAGGCCTGAAATCAACATGAACACTAATAGCAGCTTAAAGTACTAAGATAATTGTAGTAAACTAACTATCAATAGATGAAAAATCTTTTGTTATCACACAACTCTATATTAAGTTGGTGGTAGGTGCTAGCTAATGAATGTTATTTAGAGGGGCAACTAGAACTATCACAGTTTTTGCTAAGTTGAGGATGATTGTAGATACTTCTAGGAGGAAACATGGTGAAACAGAAACTTTGCTCTAGGTATTGCCATACAATGATGTGGCTGAACCTTTTGGCCTGGAAAGTAGTTTGAGGAAACTAACCCATGAGGTTCCACTTCTCGTCTAACTGCATTCTCTGGTTGTGCAAAGTCCCTTGGGTATAAATGCATCGCATAATTCCTTCAGCTTTTAGAGACTAGTTAAAGGTGGCTTCATTATACACTATAAACTGTTTGGCTGCTGGTACTGAATTGGTAAAAGATTTTTTTCATTTTAAGTACCATTTTATGACAGCTGCTACACCAGTAAAGATCAAACCCAATGTGAGCTTCCAAAACTATTCTTACTGGACCCCTAAAAGCCTTAGTTGGGCTTAGTTGGATGTTATCTAGAGGGGCAACTAGAACTATCTCAGTTTTTGCTAAGTTGAGGGTGACTGTAGATACTTCTAGGAGAAACATGAAACAGTTCTAGGTGTTGCCATACAATGATGTGGCTGAACCTTTTTGGCCTGGAAAGTAGTTTGAGGAAACTAACCCCATGAGGTTCCACCTCTTGTCTAACTGCATTGTCTGGTTGTACAAAGTGCATTCGGTATAAATGAATCGTATAATTCCTTCAGCTTTTAGAGACTAGTTAAAGTTGGCTTCATTATACACTATAAACTGTTTGGCTGCTGGTACTGAATTGGTAAAAGAATTTTTTCATTTTTGGTACCATTTTATGACAGCTGCTACACCAGTAAAGATCAAACCCAATGTGAGTTTTCAAAACTATTCTAACTGGACCCATAAAAGGTATTAATGGATGTTATCTAAAGGGGCAACTAGAACCATCACAGTTTTTGCTAAGTTGAGGGTGAGGCTTAGAAGGAAACAGTTGGAACTTTGCTTAGTTGCCATACAATGATGTTACCTTTCTCTGGAAAGTAGTTTGAGCAACTAAGGGGTTCCACTTCTCGTTTAACTTCATTCTCTGGTTGTGCAAAGTTCATTGGGTATTAATGAATCGTATAATTTCTTCAGCTTTTAGTGAGTAGTAAAAGACGGCTTCATTATACACTATAAACTACTGCTGGTAGTTAAAAGAATTTTTTTCATTTTTGGTACCATTTTATGAGTGCTACACTGATCAAACCCAATATAGTTTTCAAAACTATTCTAATACATAAAAGGTATTCTATGGCTGTTATCTAAAGGGGCAACTAGAACTATAACAGGTTTTGCTAAGTTGGGGGTGACTGTAGATACTTCTAGGAGAAATCATGTTCTAGGTGTTGCTATAAATGATGTGGCTGAGCCTTTTTGGTCTGGAAAGTAGTTTGAGGCAACTAACCCTATGAGGTTCCACTTCTCGTTTAACTTCATTCTCTTGTTGTGCAAAGTTCATTGGGTATTAATGAATCGTATAATTCCTTCAGCTTTTAGTGAGTAGTAAAAAGCTTCATTATACATTATAAACTGTTTGGCTGTGGCTGAATTGGTAAAAGAATTTTTTCATTTTTGGTACCATTTTTGACAGCTTACACCAGTAGATCAAACCCAATGTGCTTCCAAAACTATTCTTACTGGACCCCTAAAATAGTTGGTAAACTAACCAGTTTTTGCTAAGTTGAGAGTGAGTGTAGATACTTCTATGAGGAAACATGGTGGAACAGGAACTTTGCCATTCGAAGATGTGGCTGAACTTTTTTGGTAGCTGGGAAATAGTTTGAGTAAACTAACCCAGTGAGGTTCCACTTCTTTCCGCGCTTTTAGCTAAGTTGAGGGTTACTTTAGATACTTCTAGGAGAAAAAATGGTGGATCAGGAACTTTTCTCTAGGTTGATGTGGCTGAACGTTTTTGGTCTAGGAAGTAGTTTGAGGAGACTAACCCAGGGAGCTTCCACTTCTTGTCTAACTGCATTCTTTGGTTGGGCAAAGTTCACTACACTCTGATTGATCACTGATACTGAATTGGTAAAACAATTTCTTCAGTTTTGGTAACATTTTATAACAACTGCTACAGCTAAATGCATTTTCTGTTTGTTTAAGTATAATTGCTTAGTGATTATAATGAAGCATTTTATTAGCTCATTAACTGGTGGGTACTTTGGAACAGTGATGTTAATTAAGATGTAGTGTGGTGCAGCTAGCTGATAAATAAATTTTGGTAGATATAATGGTCATACTAAGGTAATAATTTTGGGAAATTATGGACGTATGTTTTTTTGATGATATTGGAAATAATCCAACGTCGTAATTTGAAAATTATCTTATTATTGGTTATTACTACTCATCTACTTACGAAATCTTTGTCTTCTACAGAAACTGTAATGACATTTCCGTTAGCATCCAAAACTTTTTCACCAATAGGAGAGTTCTCAAAGACGAATCCTTCTCTAGAAGACAGATGAATTTCTGGAGGATGAGCATCAACTGGTCTGACCGTAATAAATAACTTTGCTGTCGTCGATCTTTTGGCTTCTGAAATTTCTTGAGCCTGAAAATGTATTTGGTTGATTACAGCTTCTAGGGGGAATCTGCACAGTCTTACTTTTATAATAATGGTGAATTTCTTCGTAGTTGACGTATCGACCGGCTTGACTTGATGAACGGCTCCAGAGTCTGGATCTATACGAAAATATTCTTCAAAATTAGTGGGGGTACCGCTTACGAAAGAATATTTTATTATGGAGTTTATTGTGTCCATGTCCACGGCTTGTATCTTCTCTGGTGATATGTTGAGGACGCCATGAAGGACGCTGCTGGAAACCTAGAAAATACCAACAAAATGAAGGGCAATCATTAATATTAAAATACTGAATTTATATTGTGTAAATACGAAAGGAATTTGAGAAATGGGGTCTGAAAATCAGCTTCCTAAAAACAGAATATATGCACATTGGAGCGGGTGCAGAAAACTTAGGAATAGATGGTCAAGAGATAAAATCGTGCAATGTTTTTAAAGATTTGGGATACACAATAAGTTCTCTGGCAGCTGCAGCTGGCAACGAGGATAGGTATGGGAAAAATGGCGACAAAACTCTTCATGGATTGTGATGTGTTGAGACCCTAAACCAGGATACAAGGATACTTTGGCCCATAGCATTGTGAAAAATATAGTACTCGGTGTAGATATGTGGCCAATAATAACAACAGTTTCAGATAAGATAATAACCGTAGAACTGGACTATATGCGTAGTTGTTTAAGGGTTTTGAGACAGGACAAATTATAAAGTCAAGGTATCTGCCAGAGACTGGGAATAAATCAGTCGATAACAAAGAAACCAGATGGTCAAAAAAATATATAAAATGGTCGCCAAAGGAAAAAGAGAAAAGAGGCCGACTTACTTTGACTTGGGAAAGGGACTAGAAATGTGAGATTGGGAAAATAGAGCTCTGTGGAGACAAAAAACAGTGAATCCAGAAGGATTAAAAACCGAAGAAAGAAAGATACCAGTTCCCAAATTTAGGTCCTCATCAAAAGGTATTTTACTCTTAATTTCTAACGATTATCAACAAATATGTCTGGAGTTAAAAGTAAATAAACTTACCGATGCAGTATACTCAGGATTAATACAGGAACCATCGAGAAGCATACAACCTTTGTAAATGAATGAAGGCGGTAAATCATCATCATCTCGTATGTTGACTGTAAGCGTTGTCGTCGATGACATCCTTTCAGCTTCATCTCTAGCTCGATCCTAAAAAAATGATTTTTATAAACTCAATAATTTAAACAAAACATTTTAGACAATAATTACTTAAAAATGTAATGCATGAAGAACTATACCGAATAGCGGCAATATAAATGAAGAGGAAAATAGAGTCATTGTGAACAATAAACGTGTTAAATATACATGTGAAAACTGTGAGAACAACAACTTTGTTCAAGTGTTGATGGGTATGGACCAATTACGAGTGCATCGATATTCGTCAACAAGGAGAATTAATTAAACAGCATAGCGCAATAATCACGAAGTTTCAGATCACCAAAAATGAAGTAGACAAACAACAATCATATGCAGACGTGTTAAACAAGAAAAAGAAATTCTAATGATAAGACCAACAAGAGATCAGGACAATAGTATAACAGAAATGACATTAAGAATAAAATTGATCCGGGTACATTGGCAGTAGGAGTCGAAAATATAAAAAACATAAAGGAAGGAGGTATTATAATGAGTTGTGCAAATGCAGATTCTAAAGGCATTATAGCGGACAAAGTTAAGCAAGAGTTGGGTGACAAATACAAAGTGGAAGAACCAAATACAGAAACCCTCAAGTTATCATAACTTGTGATGTGTTGAGACCGATAGTATAGCTAAACCAGGATACAAGGAAAGCTATACTTTGGAGGCTTTAATATAATACAGTGCATAGGATGTTAGATTTAATCACTTTGTTTGTGAAAAATCAAAATGCTAGGTACCTCTGAATGTAAGTCGTTAATTGTGCTTAAATACCACACAAAATTAAATATAGATTAGATATAAACATGTGAATGCCAATAGAAATAACTAAATCAACAAATAGTTAGCAAAAATATAGTATATTTAAAGTCAAGGATATTTAAATCAGACATATTAATAAGACTATTGTTTGTCTATAACCGATAGAGTTACTGGAATTACAAACAGGGTATAATTTCATAAATATGAAAACCGACGTACAGTTGTTTAAGGGGTTATATTACAAAAATAAACGAATTTGAGACTTAGAATTAAAAATTAACAAAAATAAATATCTAATAAATACATTATATCATCCTCCAAAAAATAAAGACAAATTATTTAATTGAGTCAAGGATATTTTTTTCATTACTTTCTGCGATTCATTTTAGAGACTGGGAATAAATCAGTCGATAACAATTGACCTGGAAACTAATTTAAAATATAAAGTACAGTCCAAAAATTAGTGATCATCTCATTATTTCTGTCAAAAAAATAACACAAAAACAATATAAAAAAAAATGGTCGCTTCTAAATAAAATTGGCAAAATAATACAAATGTAAATTTGATGGCCAATGCCTTAACAGATAACATTAAAGGCGTATCAAAAAAAGTCGACTTAACTTTGACTTGAGGACTGAATTGGGACTAGAAATAAAAAGAGAAAAGAAAAAACATATAGAAAACATTATCAAATATAACAATAAAACAGATTGGAAGAAAATTCAAAAAGGAAAATAGAGCTCTATTGTGGAGAGTGTCGAATATTCCCAAGTTTAAAAATATTAAGTTTTATCTAGATAATATCATTGTTGAAGAGACATTTCAAGAATTTAATGAGATTTCTTTTTCTGAATTAAAAAAAATTGTTAATGATCTTCCCCGTAAAGCTGGAATAGATGGAATATCACTGAAATCATAAAAGAAGGTAATTGGTAATAGGTTCTATGATGTCATCAAATGCTCTTTAGAATATGGCATATTTCCAGATGAGTGGAAAACTTCAGAAATTGTAAGACAAAAGTTTTTAATACTGTTAAAGAAGAATATAGAGCTATAAATACCACCAATATATGAAAAAATCTTAGAAATAATTGTTAAAAACCAAATTTAGAAGTTACTGTGAGTAAACATCATTATTCTGGGTTTAAGACAAAATCATTCTCAGTTATAGTAAACATATGTCATGGTTAAGACACTTAGATGAAAACAAATTGTAATGGATTTTAAAAGCATTTGTATAACAGAAATATTTTAGTAAAAAAATTGGAAAAAATAGGTTTAAGTGGTAACGTCCTTACATGGATTTTACCTAACAAATAGACAGCAGAGAGTAAAATATGGTAGCAGTGTTTCTCAAATTAATGAAGTAAAACATGGTGTACCCCAAGGTACAGTCTTGGGTCCATTACTATTCATATTGTATATCAATGATATGGTTAAATATGTACAACATGTTCAAATTGAAATATTTGCAGATGACACAATGTTATATTTAACTGGTTCCGATCCTAACCAAATGTTCGAATCCATAAATAAAGATCTTACGAGAATATATGAATGGCTCTGTGATAATGATTTGGGTGTGAACATTAAAAAATGCAAATACATGATAGTAGGTTCTAAGAATAATTTGAATAAAATTGATACAAATAATTTATCCACTAAATTAGAAAAAGTAAACCGAATGAAATATTTAGGAGTAATTATAGACGAAAACTTGAATTTCATAGAACATGCGAACTATATTGTGAACAAAATGTCAAAAAAAATGTATCTTGTTAACCGTATTGGTAATTATTTAGACATTAATTGTAAGATTCTGTTATACAAGAGCCTCATTTCAACCCACATTGAATTTTGTGCAAGTATTCTATGTAACCTAAATCAAAATAATGTACAAATGTTACAAAAAATTCAAAATAAATGTATGAGAAATATTTTAAAATGTAGCAAATATACCCCTATTAAGTTAATGTTAAACGTTTTAAATTTTATGAATGTAAAACCAAAATTAAATACAAAATGGTACCACAATATTTATACAACAACTTAATTCATGTCGGCGATATACACCAATATAATACTAGACAAATAAGAGACTTTTATGTAGCAAATAGTAATAGTAATAAACTGACTAAATCAACACTGTATGCAGGTCTGATCCTTTATAATTCTTTACCTGATAGTATTAAAAATTCTGGAAATTATTATCATTTAAGAGATGTTTATGTATTTATGTTAAGAATAATTTTTAGTTGTGTTCATGTATAACCTGTTGATGTAATTGATAGCTACTTCGCTAATAAAGACATTATTATTATTATTATATTACTTGTAGCTATGTAATTACTGATTTCTAATTGCTATTTTCTCATCAGCAATGTCCAATGTATCATTTACTAAATTATCTTGTTGTCTGTCCTATGTAAATTTTTGAACGTGACTCACAATTCAACTGATTTTTTATTTGTGTTTGAGTTGCTTTTGTAACTGCTCAAACGCAAGAGCCTATTCCATACAAAGTGTCTGATAGATTAACAAGCTTTTTTTGTCTTACAAGGCCGCTTTAATAATGAGTCTTAATCATATATTGTGCGAGACTGTGTTTTAGGAGTCCGCCAATTAACCTAAAGTAATTTATTGCTATTTTTGTGACTTACTGTGGCAAGTATGGTGACATAATATCGTTGTGTCTTTTCGAAATCCAAAGTCCTGTTCACTGTAACTTGGCCTTGGTGTGGCAAATTTATTGTAAAATATCCATATCCATCTTCGCTGTGGATTCTTTTGTTGTTTTTGTCGTCTTGTGGTAGATGATCACCTTAATAATTAATTTTAGTTAACGTTGTTGTAAAAAACGTGCAAATATTCACTAAATATTTGAATTTTGCAGCACTTATTTGGCAAAATGTTGTCAAGGACATCTTATATTTCAGTGTTATCAAACATGGAGTGCTACACAAAAGAACAAAGCGCCACAATTAATATATAGCATTTGGTGGGGATTTGGATTTACATTTAACGACAAACAAGATAGTAAAGGAAAAGTTCAAGGGGGCTGCATCAACTGTCAAATTTAGACACTCCGGACTTCCTTCAACAAGTCAAAGTAGTTCGTGAGAGTGTTGCTTGAAAGTTCAGCATCAATTCGACATGTGAACTAGGCATTTCAATAAGCTTCCTATACATACCAGGTTCAGTTAACTCATGAACTCAAGCCTATTGATCACATATAGCAAATATAGTTCCGTGAATGTATTTTGGTACAACAAAAAGTGGATAAAGTTCATTTCTCTAGATTCTGGAAATTCCAGGAAAGTCAAGGAAAAGTCAGGGAAGCTCAAGGTGGTTAGGGAAAGTCAGTGAAAATGAGAAGCCACCTAAATAGTTAGAAAATATTTGATAATTTACACTCTTTACGTCCCAAGATGTCCCAGTTGTTGTAATATAAGTCTAACCCTTAATACAGACTATTAAAACATTTGTTACAATTTATCCTAAGAATTTTAGAAAATCTTGATCAATTCTATTAGTTCAGTGATAAGAAAGAAAAATAGACGGAAAATTGATCAATAGTTGAAAGAGGCACAAGAGAAAATGAACAACATTACAATACAAAAAGAAAAAGAAGTTGGGCAATGAAAAACGTTCAAAAGAGCTTTACAAGTTAAGAAATGGAATATATAGGAGCTGCTAAATGAGGCAAATAACCACACATCTTGATTTGATTTTATAAATTTGAAGGTTTACGTAAAAACACACCTTTTCTGTTGCTATGCTAAACTATCTTTGAAAAATGGTCAGGGCAGGTCAGCGAAAATCAGGGACCAGATATGAACAATAGTATTGGACAACTTGGCCTGTTTGGGGAAGATTTTGGTGTGAGGATAACACCGGAACTTTCATCTTGAAAAATGCTGGTGGTGAGTACACGCTATTGCTTCATGACAATTTATTGGATATATTGTCAAGAAATATCACCATAATTGTCCGCAGACATTTGTTGCCTCAGTTTCAGTCTTTCTTATTGGTAGTATAGAAAAGAACAATTAGCCAATATTTAAAACCTAGTCTATATCACTAGAAAACAATAATCGTAGTTTAAGATCCTGGTACTTCTCAGAATTGAATGAATATTAATTTACAAATACTTAGAAAGGTGGGATGCGAGATAAGGGCCTGGAGGAATCCATATTTAAGGGGATCCTTGGTATGCATATGAGGCGGAGAGGGCTGAGGGGGTGCATTACTAGCGTGCAGAACTTTCTGAGACAGTTAGTGATGTGAATGGTTGATTGGTAGACACAGATCAGGTATTCAACTGAAAACAAATGGTGTGGTCCTTAGTTAAAAAAAGAGGAAAGGAACATAAAATGAGACAGGTTAGTTTAAAGTTCGTTCCTTCAACCGATCAGCAATTGATTAATGCATCGGTACATGAACCGTTTATTGCGCAACTCACTTGGAACACGAAACTGAACCGTTCACTGAACGGTTTTTGTTTTGAGGGAACGCTATTTTTCTTGTGCGCAGGTACGCGACCGTTGTGTATCGGTTATCTAGGCTGAAGGAACGAACTTTTATTAAACTACCAGTTGGTGGTATGTTTAAAGGTTGTGGGATATAATTTCTGGTTGTACACCCAGCTCACATTAGCTTATTTTATATTTATTTAACCAGTAGATTTATACAGGGTGAGCTTCTTTGAAGATCAGTCTGGGGATCTCGAAAACTAGCGGAGATAGAGCAATGGTTAAATTGGGAAAGATTTGCAGTTTTACTGGCCCAATTTAATGACACTTTCGGATTTTTGTAAAAAGTCATGGCTTACTAGATATTTTGAAAAAACGAAATTCTGTCGATTTAGTGAAATCCCTCTAGCTCCTTTTTTTTATTTTATAGAAAAATGTAATTATCGAAATTGAAGGGAATTGTATCCCGAATATGATTGTCATGTCCTCGTTTGCGTGACAGCTCTCGTTTTCGAGATATGACACAAACTTAGCTTTTTTTGAATGGAAAAAATCGGACATTTTAAGAGCTTTTCAACGATATAATACTCGATATAGTTATTCATAAAAATAACGGAGTTATGGATGCTTTTCTCTCTTATTTTCACTTTTAACGTAGTTAGCCATGAAATAGATTGATTTATTAACAACTATTCCAAAAAACATTGAACGATTTTTTTATTAAGTATATTAGATATAACGAAAAAACTAAATAAGTAGGTACTTACTAAAAACTTAAGAAATTAAACTACATAATAATGGTTCCAATTTATGTTCGAAAAGTCCACCCTTGTTATTTAGACAAAACTTGCATCTTTTTAAGATTTACATTACCGCTTTCCTCACAGACCGCCTATCAATTTCTTCAATTGCTTGTAATACCGCCTCCCTTAGGTCACCAACTCTCTTATACTTTCTTTTGTATACTTTGTTTTTTAGCGCACCCCATAAATAGTATTCTATAACTGCCAAATCGGGAGACCGGGGTGGGGATTCGCGTGGGCCATTTCTTCCCATCCGAGCGTTTGGATAGATATTATCTAAGTGTTGTCTTACTAATAACGAGTTATGAGCAGGTGCTCCATCATGTTGGAACCACTCAATTTCTAAACGAGTTCTCAAATTCAAATTATGCAACATGTCTTGAAAAGTGTATTACAAGAAATGCAAGTAGCTCTCTCCAGTAAGTAATTCGTCATAGATAAAAGGCCCCAGAATAGTAGACCCTATGATATCATACCAAACATTACCAAATTTTATCTGGGGTCGTCTTTGTTCTACATGAAAAGGGTTTTCTTTAGCCCAGATATGCTCATTGTGCCTATTGAACATACTGCAGTTAGTAAATGTAGTTTCATCTGACTATAACACCTTTAATGGAAACTGTGGATTGTCAAGGCACATGTCTCTAAATCATGTACAAAACAAAATACGTCAATGTTCGTCACCAGCATGCAAAGTTTGAGAAACTGAAAGTTTGTAGGGGTGGAACTTGTGCGCTTTCAGTACCTTAACTACAGTTCGTTGAGATGTGCCAGCTTCTGCCGCAATCTCACGAGTTGATGTAGATGGATTTTGATTTACCATTGCCAAAACATTTATTTGTGCTGCTTCGTTAATTTGATTATGTTCCTTTGTTGGTTTAGTAAAAGATCCATATCTGCGTAAACTATCGTAAAGCCTCTCAAATGTACATAGTGTAAGTTGACAACGATTAAAATATCTATGAAAGTATTCCTCAGCTGCACGAACTGAATTTTTATGGCATATGATATAACATTCCACCATATTCAGTTTTTCTTCGTTAGAATATTCCATTTTATCACAATATCGACTGTCAGTTCAGCACTTTGACATGGCTACCTACGTTAAAAGTGAAAATAAGAGAAAAAAGCATCCATAACTCCGTTATTTTTACGAATAACTATATCGAGTATTACATCGTTGAAAAGCTCTAAAAATGTCCGATTTTTTGAGGGCACAGCCAACCATAGTTTGCATTCAAAAAAAGATAAGTTTGTGTCATATCTCGAAAACGAGAGCTGTCACGCAAACGAGGATATGACAATCATATTCAGGATACAATTCCCTTCAATTTTGATATTTACACTTACAAAATCAAATACCAAGGAGCTAGAGGGGGATTTGACTAAATCGACAGAATTTCAAAATATCTAGTAAGCCATGACTTTTTACTAAAATCCGAAAGTTATATTGGGCCAGTAAAACTGCAAATCTTTCCCAATTTAACCGTTGCTCTATTTCCGCTAGTTTCCGAGATCCCCATAATGATCATAAAAAAAACTCACTCTGTATAATAATAGCAATAGAATCATAACATAATCCCTACAGAAATAAAATACTTAAATCTATTAACATAGGGAGGAGTTATATATTTACTTTTTATAATGGAATATTCCACTAAACCATTAACACCAGTATCCTTATCTTTAGCAACTATGTTTTGGAATATCGTCGTACCGACGGGAGTTAGCTGAAAAATAAACAGACAAGCATGGGATTGTATTCGTTGATAAATCAACAGAAGTTTGAATAATTTTTAAGTATACTTACTTCAGAAATTGTAGTTTCGTATGGGGTGTTGACGAATTGAGGTGCATTATCATTAATATCAATCAGTCTTACGATCACAGGAATTGTCCTTTTTTTGTGTGTTGCCTTTACAGTGCATATAAGCTGAAAAAATTGTACATATTAAATAATTAAGATTATTTAACGAAACAAATTACGTTAAGTCTGTAAACTTCAACACGATTTTTTTGTTTTTAAATTTTGTTATTTAATTACAACTTATTCAATAAATTCAATTATTATTTTATGTTGTTGACAATAAAATAAAATTATTTTGAATATCTATAGCTTGATTTCATTTTCGTATTGTTTTTAAAAGAAGTTTTTCAATTTCAAGTGTATCACTTGGGGGAAGCATGTGCCCCCCATGATCCCCCTTTGACTACCATATTAAAAAAATTGATGAAGACTAAAAACCACGAAGATCTTAAAGATGAAATTATATTCAATAACAGCATTGTAAGAGGAGATCAAATAAGTAGACATTTTAACAAATACTGCTTAGATAGTGTAAAGGAAATTGCAGAAAATATAAAACCAAACAAAACACATCAAGAGTGTATTAATCTCATAAAAATTAGTTGCAAAATGGAAAGATTTTAAAAATTAGAAATGTCAGAGTTAAGAAAAATTATAAACAACATGAATAATAAAGAAAGTAGTACTGATGTGGTTACGACTAAAATATTGAAATATTCATTTGAAGCTATAGGTGGTACATTTCTTAGCGTAATAAATTGCAGTTTGGAAACAGGCTCATTCCCGCAAAAGTGGAAGATGAGTAAAGTTATTCCTATTGAAAAGAAAAACGATACAATAAGATGTAAAGAGTTTAGACCAATTAACTCTGTACCTCCATATGAAAAACTACTAGAATTGTGCGTGAATAAACAAATAGTGAACTATGTAGAAGAAAATAATATCCTCAGTGAGTATCGAAATAAACAATCTTGTGAGAGTGCTTTACAAAGTGTGTTATTCAACTGGAAAAATGCAATTGATGAAGGCAAAATGATTGGTGTAGTTTTTCTAGACTCCAAACGTGTATTTGAAACAATCAACAGAGATCTGCTTCTAATGATATTGGGAAAATTTAGTTTCGGTAAACAATTCTAAAGTGGTTTAGTAAATATCTAAGCAATCGAATTCAGGTAACAAAATACGGGAATACCTCTCTACCCGAAAAAACTGAATATGGTATGCCACAGGAAACTGTGTTGGGTCCAACATTGTTTATCTTGTATATTAATGACATTGTTAAAATCATAAAAAATTGTGATATCCAGATGTTTGCAGATGATACTGTAATATACATAGCAGTTTTTAATTTGAAAACTATCATAGAAACATTAAATGAGGAGGTTAATTGTCTATATGAATGGCTAAATAACAATTCACTTCAGCTAAATGTAAATAAAACAAAAATGATGATTATTAAACATAAAAATAATAAAACTCAACTAAGTAATATGTATGTAGAAATAAATAGTGAACTCATTGAAACTGTATCACAAATCAAGTATCTGGGTTGTATGATAGACAATAATTTAACATTTGCAGATCATTTTAAATTTATAATAAATAAAATAGCAAGAAAAACTAATGTATTAGCTCGTGTTTCAAAAGATTTAAGTACTTGGGCAAAGCTCACAACATATAAAACGATTATAACTCCACACTTTTATTACTGTTCAACACTATTGTTTTTGATGAATAATTCAGAAATAGATATCTTACAGAAAAAACAAAACAAGATTTTACGTATTATTTTAGGCTGCAATAAATATACAAGTAGAAGTCATATGTTAAAAAGTACAAATTTATTAAGTATAAGACAAACAATAACTTACAATACAATGTTATTTATATACAAAATGTTAAACAATCTGTTACCAAAACACCTCCTTACTAAGTGTAAATTGGTTAGAGATATTCATGAATATAATACTAGGTCAAGAAATAACTTTTATTTAAGTAGAGTAAACACTAACTTTAGTCAAAATAATCTATTTTATAAGGGTTTAAAAGAATACAACGAACTGCCTGGTTCTATTAAAATGTGTAATAATTTAACAGAATTTAAATTTGTGACAAATGTTAATATGATATATTGTATTGTGTTCTAGCCAAGTGCTATTAATAAAGATTATTATTATTATAGCTCCAGGGAGGAGGCTTCCCTATCTTTGGTTGAGTACAGATATAGCATTTCAGAGACATGTACTAAAAGATAGCCTGTGCATCAATCGTGCCAAACACATTTTTGAATGAGATACTAACGAAATTTTATTTACAGGGTGTTATAGAAATCAAAGTTAAAATGCGAATTAGTTCTTCGATATTCAATGTTCAAAATCTAAAGCCTTTAATCTGGATACGTAGCTATTTTTTTAAACACAGATATCGCAATGATTTGACAGGAGTTGAATTATTTATCGGTCGGATTCAAAATAATACTGTGATATTGGTTGTATAACCAACAGGTTATTATTAATGAAAAAAATTGATTACTTTACAATTGCTCTGCAATTTTTATGCTATTGTGATGTGTGTATTGAGATTATTGAAATAAATAGTTAGTATGATATTTAGTCCTACGGTTTTTTTGTGTATTTGAGGGTTTTTGGTGATGACAAATGAAATTAAATTAATTTAGGTAGAGCCCGGAAAACTTGATTACACAGGAAAAGCACAACTAATCATTACACCTAGGTTGAAAAATTTTAAATTCACTAGAAGCTCAGTTGCTCAGGTATTGAACCCTGTTTAAATTGAAGCAAACTCAATCTGCATTATTTTTAACGAAGAATTTAACAAATCTACTAACGCGTACGAATTTAAAATTGGAACTACATTTCCAAGTCATGCTGTTATTATATTTTATTATTGAAACTGGCAAAAAAGTTATAAAATCATGACTAGAAATAATTCAAGACAATTGCAGAAGAAGTTCTAGCGTAAAACAGTACGATTAACTATAAATACGTAACTTAATTAGTGTTAAATAATGATGTTAAATAACTATAATAAGTGAGGTAATTAAGACATGTAGAAAACAATGAACTTTGGTATAACTGAAGGTCGGAATTATTATAATACTTAATTGTTAAGTCGTCCTCATTATCGTTTTTAAAATTGAGAATGTAATCATTGTTAATTTCAAATAGATGCCACTATATAATTGGTTCCTGTAACAATACAAACGCTCATATTGTGCCTATATAAACGTAGTACTGAGCTGTTGATAGGATCATGATTTCCTTGGTTTTTTAACCTGTTCTTTTTTTAATGATCAGCTTTGATGTTCAACTTACTTGAAAAACGATATGAGAAGGATTGTTTTCATCACGATCCAACGGCGATAACAGCTGCAGCTTCTTTTCATTGAGGAAAAACAATTTCGCTCCTTTTGGAAAGGACAAATCCAAAAAGATATCGACGTTTGGTTCTCCTATAATTGGTAACTCCGCAGGTACAGTCTCTTGATTTATAGCTGAAAAAGGAATATATGTTCAATAAATTGAAAAAACACGTATTTTTGTGGATTCTAGTGCTAAATTAATCCTTCGTTTGATGTGTGAAGTATGATAAACCCCAAGTAACCTATAATGAACTATATTGTGCAACATTTTTTTTGAGCTCAACGTGCGTCAGAGCAGATTTTTTTATTTTTTGAATATCAAGGGGGCTTAGTGTAAAGTTGAATCCAAGCTTTTGGGGCTAATGGTTTTTACGCTATATCGGGCAGAATATTCCTCACACATAAAATTTGTAAAAACACGTTTACAAAAATAATAGAAATTCATTCTTCAAATCAACATAACATAATCTTAAAAAATAGTGGCACTCATTTGAAGCTTGACGATATAAAATATGTTGAATTATAATATTTCAAACATACCTCGCCTATTTAATATTCTGGCAATATATAACTATAATAATAATATATTAAACTATGGGCACATTATTTAAGTAGATATTTTTTTAAATATGACAGCAATATTCTTCAAAATATATGTGACAATATGGCTTAGTTCAGTGCATATTAAAAAAGTGTCCATCAAAATGAATTAAATTAGGGTAACGCTGTTGTAGCAATAGGGTCTATTTTAAACAGAACGTCCATTTTTTTTAGAATATCTTATATTTATGAAAACACATACATTGGTTGAAAAAAAGACAAACGAGACATCATAACATTAATATTATTTTTAACCGACTTCCAAAAACGAGGAGGTTATCAATAGGTCGGCATCTTTTTTTATGTATGCTCAGCGATTATTTATAAACATCTTGGGCGATTTTGATGATTTAAATGGTATTTTATTACAGAAAGGTACTACATAATTTTCTATAACGTGGGATTTACGGTTTTCCAGAAAATCAGAAAAAAACAATAATTAAGAAACTACACTTCAGTGAATTTCAATGAGTCTTCACTGTTTTTTCTAAAACGGCTCCATCAATTTGAATATTTCAAATTGTATTCAACAAAGACATGTTCCAGCTTGATCCAGTATAATTTTCTATAACATAAAACATACCGGAAAAATACGTGCACAAAACGGTAAACATCAATGTAAATGTGACATTTTCATCATAAATATCTGCTTAAATGTCAAGATATGTCACAAAAGCATATCGTACAGGGTATTTGTCACGGTATTCATTTTAGGGGACTTGCAGTCGAGTGAAATGGCAGAAAATCGAAAAGAAAAATTGTTATGTCAGCGATATTTTCTGTATGGTATACGGTGATGCATGCATCGAAATTCAAGCGCCAAACCACGTGCACTGTTGAAATATAGGGTTAGTTATACAGGTGGGTTCAAAAAATATTACAAATAAATGTGATTTTGGGTGGAACATGAGCAGTTGCACCTACAGAATGGTTAAAATATAAGTCATAAATTAAAGTCATACAGGATGGTTGAAAAAAATGTTGTATTGGGTGGCACATAAGTAGTTGCGTATACAAAGTGGTTATAATAAGAGTGGAGTAAAACTTGTTTTTTAATAAGCATATGCAGTAAGGATATTTGTTTTATAGGATGGAGGGTTAAAAATATATTACAGTTGCATATATAGGATGGTTGAAATATAAGGTGGAATAGAATTATATTACACAGGGTAGTTACAAAAATGTTATATAGTGTGTTATTTTGGTAATAAATAGTTGCTTATACGCATAAGTAGTTAGGATATTTAAATTATAGGGTGGGGTATAATACAGTTATAGAGATGGGTTGAAAAAAAATAGATGTAATTGTATATACAGAGTGGTTGAAATAAAAGGTAAAGTGAAATTATAGTTATACAATGTGGTTGAAAAATCTGAAATATTTTGTTGTATAGGCTAACCCATGAGCAATTGCATAAATAGAATACTTGACATAAGGGGCGAAATAAAATTATAGACAGAATGATTTAAATAATAAAAATTGAACCAGTCAATAGGGTGGAGAGAAAAAATACTTATACAGGGGGGGACACAACATCGTGTGGAGTTGAATTATAGTTGTACAGGGTGGTCCAGAAAACGATAGACAAATAATTTATATTATGTGAGCAATTCACAGAAACGTATACAGGGTGGTTGCAATACAGGGTGAATTAGAGTTGCAGTTATAGAAAGTGGTAATAATAAAACAATTAGAAAAGTAAAAAAATACGTGAGAGAGAGACAGAGAGAAAGAAAGAAAGAGAAAGAAAGAAAAAGAAAGAAAGAAAGAAAGAAAGAGAGAGAGAGAGAGACAGAGAGAGAGGACGAGAGAAAGGGAGAGAAAACTTGAACTATTTGGCGGAATTTTAGTTTGTCCCCATGTTTTGTTGCTATCTCTACAGATTACATAAGTGTGTTTATTTTCATATAAAATCTATAGATTTGTATTTTTTTGTGCCGTTCTGACGTATGTAAGTCACTAATAAAATATCGCAAACAGGGGATTGGACTGTTAATTAGAACGAAAAGCAAATGGTGTGCAGGTATTGTATACCAATCGGATGTTATATTTGTTTTCTGTTCTACAATTTATTAATTAATAATTTAAGTCGTATAAGTAGTTAAAGATCAAGGTAATGTTGTGTCTGTCGAAACAAATACAATTTAAATTTTTGCATTTCGTTACCATATTCATCCATTTTCTTAAGTGTAATTGTGGACCTCCGTTAAGAAACTTTCGCTTCTATAATAATCTTTTGAGATTATACCAGACCGGATGATATTTTTAATGCAGCAAAATACCTCACTGACATTGCTTATAATTATCCCTTATGTTTGCAAAATGTTAGAGCCCTACACTGCCTTCTGGTTCTCTATGTCCCAAATAATGACAAGAATGGTTTAAAACTAATCAAAAAACAAAGTGAGGTAAGTTACACATAACACATTAACTTAGCCTGTTACTAGTAAATAAAATATTGTTCAATAAATAAACGATATAAAGGGTGAGTTTTTTTTGATGATCAGTATGGGGATCTCGGAAACTAGCGGAGATAAAGCAATAGTTAAATTGGGAAAGATTTGCAGTTTTACTGGCCTAATTTAATGACACTTTGGGATTTTTGTAAAAAGTCATGACTTACTAGATATTTTGATAAAATGAAATTCTGTCGATTTAGTCAAATCCCTCTAGCTCCTTTGTTTTTGGTTTTATAAACAAAGTGTCAATATCAAAATTGAAGAAAAATTGTATCCCAAATATGACTGTCGTGTCCTCATTTGCGTGACAGCTCTCGTTTTCGAGATATGACACAAACTTTTTTTTTGAATGGAAACCATAGTTGGCTATGACCCAAAAAACAGTCGATATTGAGAAGTTTTTGTGATAAAATAGAATATTTTAACGAAGAAAAACTGAATATGGTGAAATGTTATATCATATGCCATAAAAATTCAGTTCGTTCAGCTCAGGAATACTTTCATAGATATTTTAATCGTGTACATTTAAGAGGCTTTACGATAGTTTAGCACAAATAAATGTTTTGGCAATGATAAATCAAAATCCATCTACATCAACTCGTGAGATTGCGGCAGAAGCTGGCACATCTCAACGAACTGTAGTTAAGGTACTGAAAGCGCACAAGTTCCATCCGTACAAACTTTCAGTTTCTCAAACTTTGCATACTGGTAACGAACATCGACGTATTTTGTTTTGTTCATGGTTTAGAGACATGTGCCTTGACAATCCACAGTTTCCATTAAAGGTGTTATGGTCAAATGAAACTAGATTTACTAACTGCGGTATGTTCAATAGACACAATGAGCATATCTGGGCTAAAGAAAACCCTTTTTCAATTTCTTAAGTTTTTAGTAAGTACCTACTTATTTAGTTTTTTCGTTATATCTGATTTACCTAATAAAAAAAATTGTAAAAATATATCTTTAAAAATGTTTTTTGGAATAGTTATTAATAAATCAATCTATTTCATGTCTACCTACATTAAAAGTGAAAATAAGGGACAAATCATCCATAACTCCGTTATTTTTATGAATAACTATATCGAATATTATATCGTTGAAAAGCTCTAAAAATGTCCGATTTTTTGAGGTCATAGCCAACTATGGTTTCCATTCAAAAAAAAAGTGTCATATCTCGAAAACAAGAGCTGTCAGGCAAACGAGGACATGCCAATCATATTCGGGATACAATTCACTTCAATTTAAATATTTACACTTTTTTATAAAATCAAAAACAAAGGAACTAGAGGGATTTGACGAAATCGACAGGATTTCGTTTTTTCAAAATATCTAGTAAGCCATGACTTTTTACAAAAATCCGAAAGTGTCATTAAATTGGGCCAGTAAAAGTGCAAATCTTTCCCAATTTAACCATTGCTCTGTCTCCGCTAGTTTCCGAGATCCCCATATTGATCATAAAAAAAACTCACCCTGTATAAATAATTAAATATTGAGTTTTAAACTTTGAAGAAAATGTGGGTTTTACAATTTTTTCAAAGTCTGGAACAACCCAAGATTATTCATTCAAAATCTATTTTTAGTGATGGCCACCACTCTAAAAAGTCAGATAAGACTATTTTTATGACAGCAATAAAATTAATGTATTACATAATTCTGTCCCCCCATATTTATAGGATATAGCCAAATTTTAAATTAATTCAGATCATAAATTTTATGTGTGAAAATGTTAACGTTTAATTTACATACAGGCTAAGAATGTGTGTTGGGAATTGACCAGTTTTGTCCAAAAACCGTAACATAACTGTTCATGAATGGACTTCTTGACGACTCATTTGCATACTGTCTCACACAATTATGTGATTCATAATTAAGTCTTCACTTTCTAGTTCAGCCGGACATCGCGTTCTTCTCGTGTTAAGTAAGAGAAGTCTCTTAGGTGTTACAGTCTTCAACATCGCAACAATAATGAATCCAAATCCAAATTAGTTTCTGTGAAGTTAATATCATTTACGTGGATTGTAAAAAAAGTAACATACGGTAACTGTAAATTGTATGAATATGTCCATATTCAGAATTATAGTATTTATCAAGAATTTATAGGTAATTTGTTAATATAATGGTATACGTGAAATAATTATCGTGAAAGTTGTAGGAATAATAATATTGTGTCATAACCATATACATTCGAATTCTTACTCATATAAAAATTATTTTCATATTTCCGTAACTGACTGACTGAGTTACAACAAACAACGCACCATTGAAATTAATCAAGATAGAAACTTTTAATTGAGAACATGTGTTTGATGCCGAACATTTACATATCATCATCATCATGTTCAGCTAATTTCGACCATTATTTTATGGTGTAGCCTCTGTTACATATTCGTTTCGCATTTCTCTCCATGTTGTTCTGTTGTACGCTTTTTGGGACCAGGTTATGGCTGCTATTTTCTTGATGTCATAGTCCTATCTTACATTGGGGCGTTTCCTTGGTCTTTTAACACCCCTAGGATACCATTGCGTGATTTTTGTTGACCACCTATTATCTTGTTTTCTCGCCAAATGTCCTGCCCACTGCCACTTCAGAGATTTTACTCTGTGGGTAACATCTATTACCTGGGTTTTGTTCCTTATCCACTCTATTCTTTTCCGATCTCTTCTCGTTATTCCGATCATGCATCTTTCCATGGACCTTTGTGCTACTTGAAGTTTTCTTGTAAGTTCGGTTTTCAGAGTCCAGGTTTCACAACCGTATGTCAGTACTGGTAGAATACATTGATCAAATACTTTCTTCTTAAGGCGGAATGCCATTCGTGACTTGAAGATTATGGAGTTTCTTCCAAACGTCATCCATGCAAGTTTGATCCTTCTGTTTATTTCGGATAGTAGCGAACCTGATTTGTGTATTAATTGACCCAGGGATATATATTGTTCTACTATTTCCAGAATTGTGTTATCTATTGTGACGTCTTGTGTGTCTACTAGTTCGTTGTACATTATCTTTGTTTTTCCGATATTTATTTTTAGGCCTATTTCCTTACTTACTCTGCTAAGTTCATTGATTTGATTTTGTAGTTCTCCTGCGTTATTGGCAACTAGGAAAATGTCATCGGCGAATCTCAGATGGTTCAGATATTCTCCATCTAGGTTCAGTCCTTTGTGGTCCCAGTTTAATCGTCGAAAGATACTCTCTAATGCCGCTGTGAATAGCTTCGGTGATATTGAATCACCTTGTGTCACTCCTCTGTTAGTAGGAAATTCGGGGCTGCCTTCGTATATTCTGATTTTGGCTTTGACTTCCTTGTATATATTAGCCAACGTTTCTATGTATGGCTTATCTACACCTTATTCACTCAGAGCGTTGATTACCGCCTTCGGATATATAGTGTCGAACGCTTTTTCGAAGTCAATAAAGGCCAAGGCAAGTGGTATTTGATATTCTCTAGTTCGACTGATAACTTCCCTTATAGTGTGTATGTGATCGATTGTGCTAAAGCCATTACGAAATCCGGCTTGCTTTCGGGGTTGAGCGCAATCTAGTGTACTCTGTATTCTGTTTTGTATAATTTTAGTGAATATTTTGTACACTACCGGCAGGAGACTTATCGGTCTGTAGTTCCGAATGTCTTCTTTATTGCCTTTCTTATGGATTAATACTATGAGGGCGCTATTCCATTTTTCTGGGATGTGTCTGGTTCTTAGGCAATTCGTATATATTTTGGCTAGGCGTTACTATGCTTCTCTACCAGCGTATTTTAGTAGTTCAGCCGTTATTGAGTCGTTAACTGCCGTCTTGCCATTTTTCATTTTCTTGACGCTAGAAAATGAAAAATGAAACATTTACATATATATATATATATATATATATATATATATATACATATATATATATATATACATATATATATATATATATATATATATATATATATATATATATATATAAATATTTTATCTGTAAGGTTTTTGAAGCAAAAAAAATGAAGACCACACTTACACACACCAGTCTTGAAGATACCAAGGCTCATTTCTCTAAACTATTTTGGTAATAATGCATGTTGGAATACTTGAGATCTTGGATTGCCAATATAAAGGCTGCCGTGTCAGGAAACATATGACCAGAGATTAAGCAGTAGTTCGAGGCTTAATGTCGATATAATCTTTGTTGACATCATTTATATGTCTTCAAAAAGGGGCTACTCTTTCCATTTGAGCAACTTCTGATCAGTTGTCTTGTGATGTAATTGGATACGTTGTTCTGTCAGTCGCAGTGGTGTTGAGTCATCAACCTGGTATATGACTCTGTGTAGATCAGAAACTTCTGCGATTAAAAATTTGTTGATCTAGTAGTTTGTTTATATCTGCCAATTCTCTTCCTCCTTCATACTGTGGCAAAGCTGTACGTTCGCCAGAGCTCTTTGGATAGTGACTTTGAGCTTGTATTAGTAGAACTTGAACTTTCCGTAGTAACGTTGTAACGCGTAGATGTTAATAGCATGAAACGATTTTTAGTGTGAAGTTTGGTTTTCAACAGTCGTCTTACCCTTCTATAAAACTCGGTTATAAGGTTCTTTTTCAAGGTGAGGTGATTAATATGATCTTCCCATCTTCAATTTCGTAGCCCACATATGCCATGTCGTTTGGCGTGGGCTTGATTGCAAACAACGGAATGAATTACCAGTTGTTCTTTGTACCGCATCGAATTTCCCGCTCATCCCTTTTGCTGTTATAAACCCCGACTTGACCATACAATATATGACAGCACACTTCCTCTAAGGCAAGCATAGCATGCCTTTAGGGGAAAATTCACTAACCCCAGACATCCTAGATATCAAAAGAGTTTAGCTCTGTGGGAGCCCTTGTCAGGTTTTCAGGCCCGTGGTTGGAGTGGTGGCGGCAATTTCCCATAAGTTTATTGACCGTCCGGGGTGTTTCTAACAGAACGGCTTTTTACATTTGTTGGTAAAAATATTCGTCCAGACCGAGCTATTTTAAATTGTTTAGTAGATGTTTTCGGACTAGTCCTGTCGTTGACATAACAATTGGTACAGTTCGTGTATTGTTCATGTCCCACTGACTCTTTATTTTAAATTCCAAATCCCTATATTTGGTTATTTTCTTTTGCTTGCTGTTATTATTATCATTCTCTTAAATAAACATATAAATATAATGTTATTGACAGGCATAAGATACAATAACAGGAAGAGAATACATCGAAATAAATGTTCAACGCTCAGTTGGTTACGTTATGGGATTTACTTGATTTAATGTTAGCCTTCAAGTACATCCTTTTAATATTCGAATTTAATTTCCAATTCTATCAGAAAATACTGAAATTAATTAACAAAAAAATATATTGTAAGCTTATTAGAATATTTTTAATAACTAAGGATGATCTGCATTTTTAATAATTCCTCAATTGACTCAAAACAAGGGATTTCAGATGACCCCATCTCAAAAAATCCAGTGGCATTAGGTCCGGGGGGTCTTGATGGCCATTTACTTGACCCTGTTCTTCCAATCCACTGATCGGCATATTTCTATAACTCCAACAACGGCTTGCTTGTTTATTAAGGCATCCTTGTAAGAAATAGGCAACTAAGCTATAAATATTACTGTTATCAAGTTGTTGTTTGCAGCTAAGACAATCAAGCAAAAAAAAAAACCGTATAAGAAGTTTCTGTATATTTACTTAACAATAAATACGTGATGATTGTTTCAGTCTTCACTTGATGAAAATTCATTTTTAAGATTACTTAAAAACAACAAACACTTGTTTAAATTTTCACTTTTTATGCGTCAATCTAATCATAAACCTAATAGACAAGAACAATATCAATCCCATAATCAAAAATGAAATTCTTTCTCTTCTGCATCTCTGTATCAACCAAAACTACTTCAAATTCAACAACAACATTCACAACAGTACTCAAGGCCTGACTATGGGCAATCCTTTAAGCCCCCTTCTATCTGAAATATTCATGGACTATTTAGAAACGCTAATTTTTAAACACGATCTCAATAACAAAATCCTGTATTGGTACCGATACGTCGATGATATTATTGCTTGTTTTACGGGTACACATCGACAATTACAGTTACTACACAACTACTTAAACCAAATACACCCCAACATAAAATTCACACTTGAAACAGAAACAGATAACACACTAAATTTCCTAGACCTAACAATTAAAATACAAGACAGCAAACACACATTCTCCATATATCATAAACCATCACACTCTGACCTTACCATCCACAATAGTTCACACCACCCCATACAACATAAACTTGCTGCATATCACTGTATGTTACACAGACTCGTGACAATACCACTTAACAAAACCGACTTTGATACGGAACTTGAAGAATCAAACTCATGGCAGTCAACAATGGTTACACCACTCAACTTATTGACAACTTATTAAACAGAAAATTAAAGAAAATTGCTATTAAAGAAGTCTATCCCACTGACTCCAATCCCATACCTAAATTATACCGTACTCTCACATTCAATGGAACCCCCTCACAAAAAATCTCCCACTTTTTACAGAACAGGAACATATATACAGCCTTCACAACAAACAACAATTTATCTAGACATATAAGAAACAACAAAGACAAGACTGGCAAAAATTCTAACTCGGGTGTCGATAGGTTGAACTGTAGTAGTTGCCCCAATTTCTATATTGGTCACACTGGAAGATCTTTCAATTCAAGATGGCTTGAACACACTAGAGCTTTCGAAAATCAACAACAAAACAAATCCACTTTTGCGGACCACTTATTGAAATAAAACCATGTACCTCAGAATGCACTTGAAATTTTACATTTAGAAAACAAAAGTAAAAAATTATATCTGCTTGAATCACTAGAAATTAATAAAAACAAAAATTCTCCTAATCTATTAAACGACCAAACTGATACCAATTCATCTCCATTACTTTATCTTAAAATCCATCTTTAAATAATATTACTTAATATTACTAACATCTATTGTAAACAATTTCATAAATGTATAAATTAACTGACCTATATCCAGCCCACTTCTTCCAAAATTCCCCAGAATTAAAACCTTTTAATCATTTTATTACCTTACCTGTAGTTCCTTTGTATGAAATATAAATTTAGCATTCATTGTATTTCCAATTTCTGATGAAGCCAGACTTGGCGAAACATATGTCAAATTTAAAGAAATAAAAAGTGATAATTTAAACAAGTGTTTGTTGTTTTTAAGTAATCTTAACAATAAATACCACGAAAAAATTAAACGAGAAGCAAGAACTATAGAAATGATGTCCGGAAAATAAGGTAGGAATGATTATCGGCACATGTTACATTAATGGTAATTTAGTTAATTGATAATAAAATCACTAAAATTAAGTTTTTCTTATTTAACTAAAGAATACATGATCAAAACTAGCTTTGTAGGGCATTCTTAAAAGGCATTTTTTGAGAGGTTTTATAAGAGTTATCACAAATGAGGGTTGCCATTTACCATTATTCAGACGGGGTGGTTCGGGGTAAAGGTAACTCAGGAGACATTAGTTAATATATAATTTTTAAATGTTTTTATATTTTATAGATCTAGCCATTACCAGTTTTCAAATTGTTAGACTACATAACAGACTATTTTGAAACGAAACTATATTTCAAAAACTTCATCTTAAGATTAAAAAAAATCTATCGAACTTATACCATCCTCAAATTTGAAGAGGGAGTTGATATGAATGACTTTATTTTCAAAATACTGATACTATTACTAATAATTTAATTATGTCTCTTACTGGTAAATCTATGAGTTACGTATAAAAAATATTAAGTTTTGTAATATTGAATCGATACGAGTACTTAAGCAAGCCATTTCTCACAATCGCATTGAAGATATTAATGTTTATATATTTGTTGACATCATTGTTAATGTGTTTTCACAATAATCGCGTTCGAGTGACCTAATTCAAAAATATTATTGTGATTACATCGCATTTAATTACTAAATAAAAGTAAACGATATACTTACATATCCCTCTGCTTTCTTCAATGTCTAAAATTATATTTGTGGCCCCTTTTTCTACCTCGCACAACCCTGAAAGTAATTAAAACACAAAATTAATCATATAAAGGGTTTTATTAAAGTAAGCGATGCAGAAATAAATTTGAAAATTTTCAATCTTTTGGGAATAAAATATTTGCAGAGATAACCTAATTTAAAATTAGTACATATTTTAGTAATAGTAATAATAAATGATAGATTTGTTCTACAATAAATCTTCAAGCTAATATAATTAAAGAGATCAAGTGTGTTATACTATAGAGAATTGAATAAGGCAAAGACACTTTAGATATATCATCAACTTCTGGATATAATTTCAAAATGTTTTCAAAGTGTAACGTTTTAAGTAATATGCCTGTTTGTATTACTTTTTAAATTTTAAAATGCAGAAATCTATTTGAATCTAGATTTTTCTCTTATACAAGGTCACACTAGAGGATCCAGGGGGTTGGGCTAAGTGTTTATTTTGCTAAAATCAACCTTAAGTGACTTCAAGCCCCCCCAAACGAGATCAAGCCCCCCCAAATGACAATCCTGGAACCGCCCCTGCAAGGTCACCCCAGTAAAGTAAAAATTTTGAGAGTCCAATATTTTCATAAAAAGCTTACTGTCAGAATCTGTTTGAAAGATTTGAAGTAAATAAAATGTCATTTGACTTTTTAAAAGTAAGGCGGCTCAAGTGACAGGAATTATGAAGTCTTTTTATTGTCCCATTTATAACATTATACACCTTTGGATTCCTAATCGCCTTTTCTGTTTATTGTGCAGGTCATTTTCGTCTAGATTTCCTATCTAAAAAGTTTTTGAGGGAGTTTACTCCTTCAAAAAATATATTTGAAATCTCTTGTTTTGATTTACTTCTCGCAATTATCTCATTTTAATAGATTTGTAGATTTGGGAAGGGGTTCAAGACCCCCTTAAGACACCCCTTTTGGATATCTACTGTGTGGTGTTGTTATTTCTTCATTATTTCTTCATTTCTAATATTTTACTATTTCTTTTTTTTTTTCTTTAGTTATGATAATAGTTCCTCACTTCGTCTAATTGATTTGCTGACTACGGCCTATATTCTTTACCAAAACACTTCCAATAGACCTCCGATTAGACCTCTTGATACCGGCGGATCAAGGGGGCTAAGGGGCTTAACCCCCCCTATCATCTGAGTTGAATACTTTTTTAGTGTTTATTTTGCTAAAACCTACCATCCGCGGGGTCACCCCCCCCCAACGAAAATCTTGGATCTACCACTGCTTCTAGGTATTGCTTATTTATCGCTCCTAAGGGGTAAGGTTTCCCCTGATTTCCCATTCCCAGTAGAGTCTCCATTTCAGGTTTCTGAAGGTACATTTTTTATTTTTATCTCTTTCTAGATGGTCTGTGTAGTTTCATTTCTTTTGTTCCGCTATTGCGTTGTTTTTGTTATTGTTCTTATTTAGATGAGTCTTATTTGATCTTCAAGTGTCATCCCCAATTTTTGTAGTTCCATTACTGTCACTCTAACACAAATGTTCCAGTATATTTTTGTTTCGATATATATCATTTATCTTCTTTATTTCTTTTTCTCTTGTTGGATTCTTTTAAAAGTTTTATCATGGGTTTTAAATAAACATAATTGCCTTTACCTTTCTGTATTAAGTTTGTCACCATTCCGTCATCTTCTGGGGGTACACTGTCCTTTGTTTATCATAATGCATAACGTATACTCCTGTTGTTATATCTGACATTTCTTTTAAATCTACCTTTTATTTTTCTTTTCTTTGTTCCAGTTTTGTCTTGTTGAGTTTTTGTATGGAATTGATATTCAAGTGTCTTATCTCTCTTCCATGTTCATGGTGCTTACCTTTGGTTACAGTTGTAGCAGGAACTAACAGAACATAATAGAGAGTAATTGGTACTTTTTTTAAATGGTAGAGAAACTGGACAAGCCTACTTCTCCTAATATGAACACTTCAAAAACGATAAGTTTTTCCCATCCAAATAACGTCTACTAATATCATTTTCAGTATGAACAATCAAGGACCAAATTTCTCAGGGAACTGAATGTAATGTAAAAATGTTTCTACAGTTGAAAAGAATCTTACAGACTGTAATTTCTTGGTGTACATATAAGTTTTCGTTTTCAGCTAAATATTGGGGAAATGAAAGCCAATGTAAAAATCATCTATAATTGTTTAACGGGGGTCTAACAATTTTAAATTCTGTCAGGGAGTTATTTGTAAGCAGTTAAATATTACTAGCGATGATTGGCCTCCTTGTTTTTTTACGATTACTAATTCCGTAGTTGGGAGTTTCCAGAAGCGGTCATCTCTTTTCAATAAGTGTTCTTGTTTGTATTTTGGTCTTTAATTTATCTATGTTTAAATAAACTGGGTCTAATTTTAGATCGATATTGCTCTTGCCTTGCTCAGTTTGTACAAGTTAAATTGCAATCGGAAATTCGATTATTTTGGATTCCACTTTGTTTTTTTTAGCCTTATTTTACACATGGCTGAGTATTGACTTCCTAAGCTATCTTCAGTTTTCTCATTTGTGCATTCTTCTTATCCAATTCAATCCCGGTACCCATTCAATGTCATCATTTCTTCTAGTATTTGGTCTTCCTCCAACACTCCTTCCCGTTCAAGCTGTTTATTGATTTTAGGTATAGGTATTCCATTATCTTTTACTAGTTTCATATGTCCGCCGAATTCCTATTTCTACTGGGCCACGATTTTCTCAAAACAATTTATATCATCGCTCTTTTCGTATTTCTAGGTTCGATTTCAATTTATATGTTTTCGTTACAGATTTTTGTTAGGTGTCCTAAGTATACAGTGTTAAAAAAAGTTTATAAATCGTACATATAACTCAATTTAGTAATTTAATGCTAAATGGGGGGAGCGTAACTGAGTAATGGGCTCGACAGAAACAATATACTGCCTTACGTTATATGGGTTGTAAAACTTCGAAAATATCCTACCTAATTTCTTTTATCGGTTTCAGTTAACCTATAAATTTATATTACTATCGTACGAAACGGTCTTAAACACAACACGATGCCATATTTGAGGTATCTGTGGGTTAGTTTTGCCTGAAGCTCCTAGATGTCGATATTCATTTAGCATTACATTGCTAAAGTATTCTACTGTTCCAGATGTCCAGTATTTTTTCCTTATCCAAGCATATTCAACTCATTAAAGCTTTTATAAGGAAATGAAACATTTTTCCTTTTCTAAAAATGTTTATAATACAAGAACGCCATATATTTACACTCTTGTTTTGATCGTCTTTTATTTTTGTGTTAAACATTTGAGCAATTTTGACGGAAAACAAAATATGCCCAGTTTTTTTGTAGGTAGAAATTTATCTATAAAACTTTCAAAATTTCAGCGTCACTGAATCGATTGATGACTTATCCTATCACCCTCGTATATAAAGAAAGCATTTTGAAATTGTTTGTAATTTATTTCCCACAACCATGACAAATTAATTTCCTTAGATTCCATTTTCATTCCTTAGCAGATAACGGTCGAAAGCTACAGTGAAAACGCAAATTTATATTATTACAGTGAAAGTTGAAAATTCTGTCGGACATATGCTGATAGTAAGGAATTTTAAAATTCTACCTAATTTGATTTTAATATTGCGTATTTAGTAATCATTTAAAGTGTCAACATGTAAGCATTTTCTATTTTCTAATGAGAATATGTTTAGCATGACTACAGAGCTTAAAAGTCGCTAATTTCAGTAAAAACATGTTTCTGATTTTTTCTGATACAATATTATTAGTAATTAAACTCACCTTGTCCACTAATTAGAAACACCTGATATTGAAAACATATCCAAAGAGTTATCCAGCGTAAATCCATTCGAAAATCCTAAAAAAAACAATAACAATTAGTATATAAAGATAATTTAACCCTTATGGTTGAAGAAAATCTCCTGGTGCAACTGATAGTGTTTTGGAATAAATATGGGTTCATGTGTAGTCGAATTATTATTAGAGATATCAAAGACTCACTATTTACTTCACAAAGGTAAAAACAAATCAACTTTGGAAAAATGTAGGCCAATAAGTCAATTATGTAAAAAGCTCTAGCACTATCATACATATGCAAACCCCAAACAAAATATAAAATACATTAGAGTACAATATAAAAGTGTACCTCGCATTTGTTGATTATAATAAGCCATTGGTCTCCATAATCGCAGATATTCTAACATATCTGCAAGAAATGATAAATAAACTGAAACAAGTATCTGAAGAAATAGGACTCACAATCAATATGAGTAAACCGAAATAATCTGTAGAAACAGTAAGGAGTTAGGAGTAATCTTTGTGTAACGTAAAAATATGGAAAGAGTTCACTGAGTGGATAATAAGACAAACAGAATTGAAAAATGTTGATAAAATTATCATGAAAGCAAAGTAGAGATGGGCAGGACATAGAGAGAAAAAAGAAGTAGAGGTCGTCCTATAACTCTAACACGGGATAGATGGGTAACAACAGCCCAGGAAGGTACAAGATGGAAAGAGTTGGGATAGGTGTATGTTCAGAAATGGACCAAACACATGGATTCTAATAAAGTGGAAGATTATTATTAGGTCGTACAAATCTACAAAATGTTCAGAAGGTACATTCTCCAGAGGTTATTTTACATGGATTTAACCAAAATTGCTGCCTATTTCAATCAGAGCCCTTCAGAATTGTCAATATTTTAAACATATCAGAAACCATTATTTAAAACCTTTCCTAAAAATTAAGATAAACTTAATATCATTAAACTAAATTTACGCCAGACACCTCCCAGCCAAATTTTATGAAGATTGCTCAAGCTGTTTGAATTTTTCCATACAAAAATTCACATCAGTTTTTATCTCTTGTCACTTGTCAATTCCCTTTGCTGAGATAATTTTAATACATTCTGGGATTAAAGCTCTTGTTAAAGGTAGCCAGAACTCTAGAAAGCTTTTCTTATTTACTTTGTTTTTCATACACCTGAAGGCTTCATTGTAGATACCCTAGTCATGTTTTACTTGAAAAAGTCTACATATATATGGACAATCTGTTTTTTTTTACAGAATCTAAATGCTAATACTCAACTTTATAATTTTTGGTGCACTGCTATTATATGAATAGTAACCTCAATCCCGTATCTCTAAAACGGGTTGGCTTTTTTCAGTTTTTTGGGAAGGGAATATTTTTATATATACTGATATATATCCACATATTTAGAACTATATCATTCAACGTATGACAGCTGTTTCGAACCAGGAGTTCTCGTCAGATACGCTTCCTTGAATGACAAGTTCTAAAGTGAAATACTTGGATGTTATACACATCAGTAAGACAACAGTCAGTGTATTGAACCTAATAGATGTCGGTGACATCTACCGTCTACTGAGTAATTTAAGTATATGAAGGCATACTATGCTATAACAAGTATGGTATGCTATGTCAAGAGTATGGTATATGTTATAGCATAGTATGCCTTCATATACTTAAATTACTCAATAGACGGTAGATGTCATCGACATCTATTAGGTTCAATACAAGGAATGTTTTTTCTATTCAATTTGGTACAATAGTCGTTCCAAAAACCACTCAATTTAGAAACACTAAATCAGGCATCAGAAGGATGCAAAATAAATAACTTAAATGTTCGTACCTTTGAATAAAATGAAAGGGGATAGACTAGTTAAGACAAGCAAGATAAATAGAAGAGTCATAGAAAAAAATAAAGTGGAACAAATAATAAAAATAGTTCGATACAGAAGCAAAATGTATCGAAAATATAAAAATATTAGCGTAGCGCTATCAAGAGCTGAAGTACCAGATAAGATAAGGGCACTAACATATAAAGCATAAAGAAAGACTAATGAAGAAGAAAAAGAAATAGGTGATAATAATGACTCTACTGAATTAAACTCGAGCTTCCAAGCTAAAAAAAATAGATTCAATATCCTATTAATAACGTTTATGGTTTTCTAAAACAAATCTAATCCAATCAGCACAAGTTTCTTCATAAACAATATATTCGATATAATACCTAATCAAATGCCCTGCTACCGATTGTTCCGCAATAACTGAATTCTCCAATGGACTAAGTGCATGTATCGTAAATGCCAGCCTCAGCTTATAATTACTGAGTTCAGTGGGTTGGAAAATAATTTCGCCTTTACGTTCAAGACGTAAGTACGATGTTTTGCTGATTATTAGGAAGTACTTATGATGAGGTTTACTACAGTTTTGTAATCCGTATTAAATTCCTGCTCTTTAACCATATTTGCTTAAGTCGTAGTTTTTTGCTCTAATAAAAAGGAAATAATTCAAATAATTCAACGTTGTTTGTTCAGAACAGTTCATAAATTACTTTCCCTGTAACAATAATAATGTTTGATGGTAAAGATCCGTCTTAACTAGTCATGCTAAAAAAAGAGAAATGAGCTAAGTATAGTTACAGGAACTGATCTAATAAAATTTATAAACACTTAATGAGGTCTATTGGTGTATTGTGTAAACAAACTAAAGAAATGTTCATAATACTTGTTCGAAAACAAAAGTTTTCTTTTTGACAGGGTTAAATAACCTCGAGTATATAAAGATGGCGGCGTAGAGGCGCACTCTGGCGATTGGTTCAGATAACAGCGTAACCTGGCATTAACATCAAAACATTTAGTCAATGAACCCACATAACTTTTGGTTGACAGCGTATGGCGAAAAATTAGTCTTGAACCCAACCTAGGGTTTCTTTATATAATTTGTGTTTATCTATTCGAACATTTATAAGTTGAGATGTTTCTCCAACATCAAATGAAATGGATAATAATTGATAATTGATAAAAGAGATAATGATTATCGTTTCTGTTTAGTAAATTGAACTAAACGAAGATGGACATTAGTCGTCGTTTTAAGGATTCGAATTAGTGGTTTCGTGGGTTAGAGATGTAGCCTAAAATGGTGAATTAATGGTTAAGACCCCATTTTGTGCTTCATTTCATTGCAGAGTGCAAAAATTCGAAAATGTCTATTTATGTAATTGCAGCTATATTATGCGTAACGTGAGTGAATTTTGACGACAAACTTGACAACCTAGTACTAGTAAAATAAATCACATCACATAAATGTGTTTTTATTTAGCGAATTTTTTTAACTGTGCATTTTTTTCTTTGGTAAAAAGTGACGACATATTGTAGCATTATTTTATTAAGCATTTATTGAGTCCAATTCATGTTATTTAGCGTTTTGTATATTTTCTATTCTTATGTAATATATTATTTTTTGAATAAAATCCCCTTTACTTTATATGTTGTGATATTTGTTCTCCTCACTGACTTGTCGAATTAATAAAACATTTTTTAAAAAATATAACCGACTTCCACCTAACTAACTAACTAAAAAGCTAAAAATAATTATAACAAAATACAACTCTGGCAAATAAATAACACAATCAATGTTGTCAGGTACCTACCCATTAAGTAAAAAATGTAAACATTAAAAGGTGCTCATTCTGTACAAATTAATTACCTACATATCTAGTATATTTTTTAAGTCGGTACTAAGCAAATTGAAAATCCTTCATTGCGTACTTATCTACTATTTTATCAAACTTGATTGTTGCTTGGCACCGACTTCAAAAATATACTAGATTGGTAGGTAATTAATTTGTACAGAATGAGCACCTTTTAATGTTTACAATTTTTACTTCATGGGTAGGTACCTGATAACATTAATTGTGTTATTTATTTGCTAGAGATGTATTTTGTTAGAATTATTTTTAGCTTTTTAGTTATAGGTGGAAGTTGGTTATATATATATTTTTTAAAATGTCTTATTTTCAACTTTTTAGTTTATTTGAACTCAGGTAGTTTTCATTTTTATTTTTTATTTTGTATGTATAACTTTAATAGACAGAACCAGGTAACATTGAAAGCCTCAACATTACACAATGATACTTTCTCATTTAAATTGACAGGTAAATCTTTACGAACAAAATGTACTAGTACACGTTGACTTAATAAGCCCAAAATGTATTTATGCCTTACGGACTACGCCATGTAACCTTTTTTCAACTTTTTTTGACAACTCTCTATACCTATAGATAATTCCATTTCACTCTATGTACTAACCATCCTGTATATACGACTGCCCATGGACAAGCATAAATTTGTTAGCTGCCTTCTGTGAACTATAGGACGGAGGAGAATCCATCCCATATTTATGGAGTCAAATCCGTCCAATATTTCAACCATAGTATATAACTCCTTGTGAGCTACCCCATAAATTATTTTAACATTTTATATTATCGCCCTGTGTAACATTAATTCCTCTCCACACTTTATGCAACATCTTATGGGCTATAAAATATTTTTTAATCACACTGTATAAATATAATTCAACTCCAGCCTATATTTCAACCATCCTGTATATAATTTGTTTACGTCCACATCATATAACAGTTTTTTAATCACCCTATATAATTTTAATTTCACATTTTTTTCAACATTTTTATACCACCAAACGTCCAGTGCACCCTATATTCCAACCATCCTGTATATACGGCTGTCTATGGACCACTCCGTCTTATATTTCAATCATTACATAAATGCAACTCCTTCTATCACTTTACTTTGTGATTTTGTTTGCTATAACTAAACACCCTGTGTATAAACGCACCAAATTGCAGTTTTTAGAGTTTGACATGAAGTGTTGTCACTGAATTTTCTATTAGGCCGGGAGAATGTGACAACCAAAAGCACCGTCTTCGCAAAATGGAAAAATTTTCATTTAAATAGGTATTTGCCTAGTATACAAACAAGACGAGCTTGGTACTCACTGATTTAAGGAGCCGAAAATGCCATGCTTTAAAACTTCCAGTGCCTAAAATTCCCGCACTATTACGTTGTAATTAAAATATTTATGAGGAAATGTCATTTCGATGAAATTTTGATAAGAATTTTGGAATTTTTGGCGATTTTCTGCAAAACTACCAGTTGCACGTCGCAGAAAATTATATGAGATCACCTAGGGATCTTCCTTAATAGAATAAACGCTAAAGAACTATACATATCCGTAAGGGGTTTTCGAAAAATCGACCAATATGTTAGGGATAATCGTCGATTTCCATGCACGCATGTGTTCATTCACAAATTTGAAGTTTCACCAATCCGGATATATACTCTGTTAAACAAGACCATATTCATTCAAAACTGTTTACCACAGGAGAAAAAATTAGGTAACATACATACAAAAAAAAATACGCGACGAATTGATAACCTCCTCTTTTTAAAAAGTCGGTCAAAAACTAGTAAGAGTAAATTATGAGCACTACACTGAATAGAAAAGTGTTGAGAAAATATGTATTGCCACGTACTGCGTCAAAGAAGGGCCCTGTAGACTTTGTGTCCCAGATAAAAGCAACTACATCGGTGCTACGGGAATGCTTAACAAAGCTACTTCCAGAAGTATATGCTCTAAGGTTAGCAGCGAATTTAGTCTTAGAGCCTGAACTCTCTGGAGGTAGCATGCAATTCACAAAAATCATGCCAAAACTGAAAAGAGAGGGCAAGAGAGAGTCAGAGCAAAAGACCATGCACTTAGTTCAGCTTTATGGTCATAGAGCTTGCACTTCTAGAGATATCTTGAATGAACAAATATCGTGCCAAGGCTAGGAAGAGAGGGCGAGAGGCTAATTCCCTCGATTGGGAGCTGCATCCAATGAGCTAAGTGTAGTATGTATGTATTTCATTGGCTACCAATCTCTGGTGTCCTCTCTTTTTATCGTAGGCACGATATTTATGCATTTCAGGCTATCTATAGAAGTAGATGCTCTAAGTTTATGGTTGATAGTAAACGTTAGAGTCAGAGAGAGTTTGAATTTATATGTTGTGTTTTATGTTTTATTTTGAACCCACAGAAATCCGTAAATATATTTTATCTCATAAGTTTCCATAGCGTTTCTTCAAGCCGGTACTAGCAACCTTATCAGATTTGGCAGTTTAAAGTTCTCTCCAAATTTTAAATAATTAAAATCGTCTGGTACCTAACATATCAATTTTCTTTGGCTTTACCATTATTTAATCACACACCCAAAATGTTCCCGATGAAAAGCTGCCGTGAGCAAAGTAAAAACCAGAGTAAGCAATAGTATAAGGCTGCACAGAGATATTTACCATTTTGAACCTTATTTACAGTCACAATCTCACTGTCTGAAGAATTTGCAGTGTCAGTGAAACTACTGAACCTATTTGTTTGAATAAAGTGCAAATATAATAATGCATCATGACCAAGTATTGAATCAGTTCATTTAACCCTTGAACATTTCTTCCCAATAACTCCTGTTCATGGCCGCATTGCCAATATAGTGTATTGAAATAATTTCTCACAATTGAATCACCTTCAAACAAAATTGCTATAAAAAGCCCACTAAATACTGCAATATGTTTCAAATTACGATATTACGGAAGGTTAGGTAACCCGATACTTAAACGTTATAAAACCACTAACTGTTTCACGTTTAACTTTTTCCTCTCACAAAAAAATACAGTCTTGCACAACACTCATGAGAATTTTCATTGGCAGAAACAAAAACATTGTAGCAGCCGCATTTTCATGTAAGATGTTATCAATGAGAAGTAGACTACTAATTGAATGGTGAATATTGAAAATGTAGAACACAACGACGAAGGCTTTTTCTCTGTCTTCTTTAATCGTACAGAATAAGTTGCATTGAAAAAAAAAACTGAAAAGTTGTCTTGTGAGTAATTTATTTCAGTAAGTTCATAAAATTTTATGACTTGATCTTTACATCGAAAGCGGTTCTTAAAGTACCTACGCTTTTTATTTGCCGTGCAAAACTGCCCTAAGTAGGCTGAACTAGTTGTTATTGAATCGTATTTATGTAGGCTGGTTTTATTGAAGAAAATGATACCCCACGTACAATTTTATTAACCTTATTGGAATTAAATATAACGAAGTGTATTGCTGAGTATGGGGTAGACGACAATTTTATTCAGTATTATGAACCGAGTGATTCACTATTGTTACAATGTTGTCGTTCCAGTGATATACAGTGTTGTATCATAAAGTTTTGCACAGATCAAATTTTTATTTCGAAAAAATGACAAAACATGTAATGCGACTCTTTATTAAAGCTTCTAATGAAAAATGTGAAAAAAAGAAAACAGTAAATTTGTCAATTTGAGGACGCTATTAGATTTCTTAACAATAATTTTATGATAGAAACAAGTACAGGGTGGCTAGAATTCGAGGTTTAAATAGGTAATCTGTGTAACTACAAGAGATATATACAGTGATGGGCAAATGTGTGGAACCAAGTAAATATCTCTTGAATTATTAGAGATATCAAAATTAAATTTGGAAGGTGGATACCGCAGTAGATTGCCTATTTGTTTTTTTACAATTTTGAACTTCCTGTTTTACCAGAAGTAATGTCGATTTTTAAAATTGCAATGAAACACCCTGTATAGTATTTTAGTTTCTAATGAAACATTTTATTGCGAAAACAAAAATATCGGGTTTGATATTATTTACTTCAAGATCTACTGAGATATTAACAGAAACGTAACTAAGGAAAGGAAAAATTTCATTGTAGCTAAACTCGGTTCAGATTTAATTTACGCCCGATATAAACAAACCGCTCGGTAAGGATTTGTATTTCTATTATCCAATCGATGGCATTATACCGCCACAGCCAACAGCACTGCTTGTTCCATAGTCGAATACACGTGCGTTTGTTTAAATCAGGCGCAAATTAAATCTGAATCAAGTTTAGTAGTCCATGAAATTCATTGCAGAAGTGACAGTAGTTGTCAAAATTAGTTATTAGTTTTTTTTATTTGAACGTAAAAAGATTGTATTGCTTAAACTTGATCGTAAAATGGCCGAATTAAGTGAAAGAGAAATAATAGAAATATTAATGATGATTGGGTGTGGGGGGAGGAAAAAAACGCATCAAGAAGTTTGTGACCTTTTTAACATTGTTCATCCGAATACATAAATATCCCGTTCAGTAGTGAAGAAAACTTTGCGAAGGTACGACACAAGTGGAACATTTAGCAATTTACCAAAAAGTGGACGGTTAAAAAGTGCAAGTAATGAAGGTGTTGCTCAAAATGTTGCTATATCTTTTTAAGAAGGCTACATTTTGTTTAAATGGTACGGTTAATCGACATAACTGCTGCTACTGGTCGCAAAGTAATCCTAATTGGGTACAAGAGGCTCATACACAACATCCCCAAAAATTGAAAGTTTGGGCCGGCATTTATAACAACATAATCGTGGGACCCTTCTTCCTACAAGAAACTTTAAACGGAGATAGTTACGTCAAAAATCAAATAATAAACATTGTCAAATATTTAAATTTACATCTTGGAATTGTACCTTTTTAATCAGTAGTTTCTTAGCCATTGACAACGGGGTCTTTCCTAAGAAGTACTTAGACATTGAAAAATATGCCGCAAGTATCCTTCAGAAAACAAATAAAATCTTCCGTTTCAGGAAACATATGACCAGAGATCAACCAGTAGTTCGACGCTGAAGTGTCGACATAATCTTGGTTGACGTCATTTATATGTCTTCCATTAAGGGGCTTCTCTTTCCATTTCAGCAGTTTCTTATTAGTGGTCTGGTGGTGTAATTGGACGTGTTTTTGTGTCAGTCGCAGTGGTGTTGAGTCATCAACCTAGCACATGACTCTGTGTAGATCAGAAAATTCTACAAGTCCTGGAAATGACTACGCAAAATAGAAATTTGTTGATCTAATAGTTTGCTTAGATCTGCCAATTATTTTCCTCCTTCATACCCTCGAACTTTTCGTTGTAATTTTTCAATGTCAGTCTTGCACCAATTAACTATATCAAAAGAGTAACTGAGCACTGAACATGTATAGGTGTTAATAGCCTGAAATAGGTTTTTACTGTTTAGTTTGGTTTTCAACAGTTGTCGTACCCTTCTATAAAACTCTGCTGTTAGGTCCTTTTTCATAGTCAAGTGATCAATACGTTGAGCCTGCATTATTCCAAGGTATTTATAAGTATGACCTTCCCCCATAGATTCAATTGAGGTGCCATCTCCCATTTCGAAGTGTCCCTGCTTTAATTTGCCTTTAACTATATTAATAATTCGGCATTTGTCTAGGCCAAATTGCATATGGATGTCACTAGAGAACCCTTCTACTATTTCAAGCATATCACGCAGCTGTTGTTTCGTAGCTGCTATCAACTTTAAGTTGTCCATGTATATATCTTTAATGCTTGTACGTGGTTGTGTTTGAGACTGCACCCAAAATTTGTCGAGTTCAGTTTGTTTGAGAGAGGGTTCATGGCCAGGGAAAACCAGAGCGGGCTAAGAGAGTCTCCCTGGAATATACCCCTTCTGATTGGAATGGGGTCAGTTTGTATAGAACAGTTGGCTTCATTCAGTGAGATTTTGGTTTGCTAGGTGGACATGGCACATTCTAAATAATTAATGATACAATTATTCACTTTATAGAGTTTCAGTGCCTTAATGAACCAATCATGTGGAAGTGAATCAAATGCCTTTTTGTAGTTCATATATGCTATGTAGAGATTTCGACGTTTGGCGTAGGCTTGATTGTTGACAACGGAGTTAATTATCAGTTGTTTTTCGCAGCCTATCGAATTTTTCGCGCATCCCTTTTGTTTTGACTAATTATGTTGCTCAGCTCACAATGTTTGAAAATGCGATGATTAATGCACGATGTTATGAGTTTGTATAAGGTTGGAAAGCAAGTGATTGGTCGGTACTTTGCTGGGTCCTGTTCTTTGGTAAGAGGTATGTAAGTATTCCATTTATTAATCTCATATTTTACTATACCGTCTTTGTCTTACATGATTCATGCAAAAATATTTTTAGTATATTTATTTTTCTTTGTATGTCTTACCGTTTATTTTAGTCGTAATTATGTTTTCACCACACTGTACAACATACCGAAAATAATAAAAAAAAGAAACCGAAACTCATTTTTAAAATAATTATGTATAGTACTAAGAATTATGTCCAAGGTCTTGATTTTTCAAGGCACATATACATACGAAAAGTTCTATTGGAAACATTTATTACACCCATAAAGATCGAAATCTTGACAGTGATGTAGGAGCGGTTTTTTTTTGCTAACAGCTTCCGGATCTTAGTTCGACAAACTTGATTGATCATACGTACATTTCAGTGTTGAACATTTCGATATAAACAGTTGCAATATACTCTTTCAATACGTTTACTTGCGGAATTAAGAGAATTTAAAAATGCTTATGTCATTAGATATAACCAACGGAGCTGAAAATCACATCTTTGTATTTTATTAAGAAATTGAAGATTCGTATTAAAACAGTAAATACATTGAAGTGCGTCGAAAGGATTAAATAACGAATTTTGGAAGTAATTAGTTTCAGTTGAACTTAATCTCTTGAACATATTTTTTGACACAAACAAATGGCTTCAGTTTGTTGAAAATAATTACCTAACACACCAACGAAAAATGTTTGTACTTCCCAACAAAAACAAAGATTGGGTATAACATAAAATACTAAACAATATATATTTTTAAAAAATGAACGGACTTCAAACAAACAAAAATGTAACAGTCAGTTATGTATGTTTAATTTGTGTTTTCGCCTTTCCTTACAGTCATCCTCTATATATCGTTTTAAAAATATCACCGATCAATGATTTATTTTTCTGTAGTAATTTTTCTAAGTAATGTTAGGTATTCACTATTAATTGAATATAGTTTATATTATGTAAAACGATTAAGCTTTTCACTGAAATGTGTATGTCTTTGAATATCAATCTTAATAGATTTATTTTTAACCGACTTCCAAAAAGGAGAAGGTTATCAATTCGTCTGCAATTTTTTTATGTATGATCACGGCTTGGGCAATTTTGATGATTTGAATTGCATCGTACAGGGTGTTTGTAATGGTTTTCATTTTGATGCATTTGAAAGCCAGTTTCTGTTAGAGACGAAGTTAAGTTAGGGGGCTTATAGTCACGTGAAATGGCAGAAAATATTCCGTTAATTTATCGATGTGGTATACGGTTGTAGGTGTGTGAAATTAGGTGGTACATAAGCAGTTGTATACATAGGATGGTTGAAATGTAAGTAGGAATTGAATTAGTTGTACAGGGTGGTTCTAAAAATATTGTGTTAGGTGGCACATAAGTAGTTGCGTATACAAGGTGGTTGAAGTAAGAGGGGAGCAAAACTAGAGTTATTCAGAGTGGATATTTGCGTTATAGGACGAAGAATAATTACAGTTATACAAAAGGCAGAAGCAGTTGAATATACAGGTTGGTTGAAATATGTGGTGGTGTAGAATTGCAGTTATACAGGGCGGTTTAAAACAGTTATATAGTTTGCAACATAAGTAGTTGCTTATACAAGTGAGGGTGGGGTAAAATTATTGTTATTCAGGGTGTATCAATTTTTTTTTATATAAGCATAAGCAGTTAGGATAGTTGAATTAAAGGACGTAAGACGGAGTAGAATTATAGACTTGGGTCTCAAAATTTTACAATCAGTTGCATATACCGAGTGGTTGAAATAAATGGTAGAGTAAAGTTACAGTCATGAAATGTGGCTCAAAAAACTGAATTTTGTTATATAGGGTAGACTAGATACTAGATATATGGGTCGAAGTAAAATCATTGGCTTACAGGAATACTTTAAACAATAGAAAAATAGGAGTCAATAGTGTGGAGAAAATTTATACTTATACAGGGTGTTTTAAAGATATCAGGGCGGTTACAATATCATGTGGAGTTGAAATAAAAAAATGATAGACAAATACGTTATATTGAATAAAATTAGAGTTATGTCAGACAATAGTTATTGAATACACACGGTTTCTAAACGTTTTTTTTTCTAAGTCAGTTGAAGTCGGGTCTTTTTTGAATATAATTTATTATTCTCGTAATTTTTAAGGGAAGAGCTATATTTTTTTTTTTTTTTCAAAATTTTAGCCTCAGCAATATGAAGATAGTCCCATTGAAATGTTACAATTTGAGGGCCGAATATTGCATTTTTTTAGAGGTCGCAATTTTATTTTTGGGACATGAGTGGGCGGTCAATAGAAGCTTAATCTCAAGTTTGTGGGGTCAACACTCTTGTACCCCGGCCGCCATCTTGAAAAAGGGGGTGAAAACACTTTTTTCGCGATATCTCGGAAACTATGCTATAACTTTTGCCCTAAATTGAGAATGAAGGAAGTTATGAGCAAAAAAGTGAGAAAATTTTTACAAAAATTGTGTTTTTTGCTCTATAATTTTTTTACTGCATTTAAAAAAAATACCTCAGACCAATCTTGTAGATGATCTATTGAGGAACATTTTTCTTTATAAGTTTTTTTTTAATTTTATTCATTTAAAACGCTGTTAGAGCGCTCTAAAGTCGACCGGGTTCGTCAATGCTCATAACAATCCGGTCAAAACGAAATGTTCAATTTTTTTTTGATTGTTTTTTACTGTAAATATATTCATACAAATTGTTTGTTAAATTCGTAAAACTTTAGTTATATAAACATATTTGTAGGCAAAACAATTCGCTACAGATTATGATTTTACAAATTTTTTGTAAGACGCATAATTTCTGAGATATCGCGAAAAAAATTGTTTTCATCCCTTTTTTCAAGATGGCGGCCGGGGGACAAGGGTGGCGACCCTACAAACTAGAGGTTATGCTTCTATTGACCTCCAACACATGTTCCAAAAATAAAATTGCGTCCTCTAAAAAATGCAAAGCTAATGTAACAGGGAAATGAGTTGATTTTTGTAATTTCCCTGAAAATCTTCATGAATAATATCTTCACCATCCATGTTTAATAAAATGATTAAATCCTATAATATCTATAGAAGGAGTTGACATACATGTACCTATTTTTTATATCTAAAATACTATGCCTAAGATAATAATAAAAGATATTTAGATATCTATATAAAACTTAAGTTAGTGATATTTAAAAAGTGCATAAACTGATGAAACAATCAAAACTTGTTGTTACATCGCTGACTGTATTGCCAAACAGGATTTTTATTTGTTCTCAAGTAAAAGAATAACCTTGCATTTCTGAATGTATACATAATAATATGCAAAAATATCTTGCCACAGCATCCCAGCATATGGTAAAGTTCTTCGGATGCGATAAATGTTAACAAATTTATCACATCCTGAATACCGTGAAGAAGTCTTCTTGTTGACTATTCATTACAACAAATTTAGCAAAAAAAAACACAAAAAAACTCAATTAGTAACTGAAATCATGTATGCTCTCATAACAGCTACAAGAACTTTCACAAAATTCTTGCATAACTGCATCATAAACTAAGAATTGATTGTCAATCCCTACAAATACCACATCAGTTTACGGTATTTTAAAACAAATCACTAGCGGTTTGTAGTAACTCTAATAATACGTCTACAAAAAAAGAAGGAAATAATGTTAATGATTCTTCATGTATGTGAGTAGGTCAGACATGTACCGAAATTCGGGTCACATCTTTAACCGAAGATCTCGACGTGAAATAAGAAAACAAACCTCAGGAGATGATACGCTACTTTCGAATCGTTGATATTTACCTTTTTGATTGACTCCGAAAATACAATTCAAATTGTTGACATTACGCGAATCCTTTCCGTAATTTCTTACGCTTAAGTCATTTGTAAAGTAATTTCTTCACTTAAACCACCGTTTGACACTTTTTAAGTCCCTCACTTCTCAAGGTTTTTATCTCGCTAGCACTGTGTAACTGAAACCGCACGTATAGTAAGTGTTTGTAGTACAGATTTCGTATTTTTTATCTACTTATGCACGCGCACCTGTCGCTTAACTACCTACGAATCGACTGAAGAATAGCGGTGTCTAAGACCTGACCCAGGTGACTGTCCGGGTGTATTGGAAGGTGCGGCTGAGGTTATATTGGTGCGAGATGAAGATTTGCAGGCTAGAGCGGTAACGTCACAAAACCAATTATGCGCTGCTGATCTAAAGGGCATTGTTGAGGAGATAAGGGTAGAAGAATAAAAATTGTACCGGTGAAGTTGGTTCGGTTTATGCTGATGCTTTACAGAACAGATTCGCATAGTTCTGCATAGATTTGTTCTTGAGTTAAGTAGGAATAAGTTCGGTATTCGCCGCAAGTGTAGACAACTTATAATACATGGTGGTAAGCTTAATAATGGTGGATTGTGCCTAACATTTATTTTTGCACCGATATTTAGATACATATTCAATAATTGCAATTTATTATTCAGCTAACGACAATATGCTGATAGCATCCAAATCAGAAAGATTTCTCTACCAAAATATAAAAATGTCTTATAGAAGTCGTAGAAGCTATAGCACAACTACAGCTTTATTAAGTTTAACAGATAACATGATAATATCATACGTAATCTAGATAACCACAAGAGCGTTATACTGGCTACTATCGACCTGTCGAAAGCATTCGATATGGTAAACCAAAGTATTCTAATAAGCAAGTTAAATTATTATGGATTAGCTGATGTCCCCTTGAATTTCTTCAGATTATACCTTGCAAATAGGAAGCAAACAGTCAAAACGTCTAAAGGTGTTTCTAGTATAGGGTATGTACCATCTGGAGTACCACAAGGATCGGTGCTGGGTCCGTTACTGTACCTTGTATATACTTTTGATTTACATACAAGCTTGGAACACTGTATGGTACAAACATATGCCGACGATATACAACTATATTACTCCTTTGATGTAGCTCATCTGAAAGAAGTTTCATATAAAGTAAATGTGGACCTACTTAATACTCACAACTACTTCAGAATGAATGGTCTGGAAATTAATCCCAACAAGAGCGCAACTATCTTCTTTGCTCAGAATAATTTATACGACAAAGCAAGCTGCCAGGAAAACATTTTAAAAAAATATAACCGACTTCCACCTATAACTAAAAAGCTAAAAATAATTATAATAAAATACAACTCTAGCAAATAAATAACACATTCAGTGTTGTTAGGTACCTACCCAGGAAGTGAAAAATGTAAACATTAAAAGGTGCTCATTCTGTAAAAATTAATTCCTACCAATCTAGTATATTTTTGATGTCGGTGCCAAGCAAATCTAAAATGCTTCATTGCGTACTTATCTACTACTTCATCAAACTTGATTGTTGCTTGGCACCGACTTCACAAATATACTAGATTGGTAGGTAATTAATTTTTACAGAATGAGCACCTTTTAGTGTTTATATTTTTTACTTCCTGGGTATGTACCTAACAACACTGAATGTGTTATTTATTTGCTAAAGTTGTATTTTGTTATAATTATTTTTAGCTTTTTAGTTATAGGTGGAAGTCGGTTATATATATTTTTAAATGTTTTATTTTCAACTTTTTAGTTTTTTTGAGCCCAGGTAGTTTTGATTTTTTATTTTTTATTTTGTATATATAACCTTAATGGACAGAACCAGGTAACATCGAAAGCCTCAACATTACACAATGATACTTTCTCATTTAATCTTTACGAACATAATGTACTATTACGCGTTGACTTAATAAGCGCAAACTATATTTATGCCTTATGGACTACGCCATGTAACCTTTTTTCAACTTTTTTGACAACCCTGTATAACTATAGATAATTCCACTCCAATCTATGTACCAACCATCCTGTACATACGACTGCCCACAGATAAGCAGACATTATAGGACCGAGTAGAATCCATCCCATATTTACGGAGTCAAATCCGTTCTATATTTCAACTATAGTATATAACTCCATGTAGGCTACCCCATAAATTATTTCATTTTTAACATTTTATATTATCGCCCTGTGTAACATTAATTCCTCTCCACACTTTATGCAACTTCTTATGGGCTATAAAATAAATATTTCTTTAATCACACTGTATAAATATAATTCAACTCCAGCATATATTGCAACCATCCTTTATATGATTTGCTTATGCCCACATCATATAACAGTTTTTTAATCACCCTATATAATTTTAATTTCACATTTTTTCCAACATTTTTATACCACCAAACGTCCAGTCCACCTTATATTCCAACCATCCTGTATATACAGCTGCCTACGAACCACTATTATTCTAGTCCGTCCTATATTTCAATCTTCATATAAATGCAACTCCTTCTATCACTTTACTTTGTGATTTTGTTTGCTATAACTAAACACCCTGTCTATAAAGGCACCAAATAGCAGTTTAAAGTTTGTCATGTGTGGTCACTGAATTTTCTATTAGGCCGGCAGAATGTGACAACCAAAAGCACCGTGTTCGCAAAATGGAAAAATTTTCATTTAAATAGGTATTTGCCTGGTATACAAACACAACGAGCTTGGTACTCATTGATTTAAGGAGCCGAAAATACTATTCTTTGCTACCTATATGCTTGAGATGTACATAGAAATTTTTCAAATTCGCAATTAAAACTTCCAGTGCCTAAGATTACGGCACTATTACGTTGAAATTAAAATATTTATGAGGAAATGTCCGTTATGTCATTTCGATGAAATTTTTGATAAGAATTTTGGAATTTTCGGCGATTTTCTGAAAAACTGCAAGTTGCACGTCCCAAAAAAGTATATGAGATCACCTAAGGATCTTCCTTAATAGATTAAATGTTAAAAACCTATACACATCCATAAGGCGTTATCGAAAAATCGACTAAAATATTAGGGATATTGGTCGATATCCATGCACGCATGTGTTCATTCACAAATTTTATCACTTTACCGACAGAATTCTTTTCCAAAATTTGAAGTTTCACCAATCCGGATATATACTCTATTTAATAAGTCCATATTCATTCAATACGGTGCACCACAGCAGAAGAAATCATGTAAAATACATAAAAAAAAAACAAAAAGCGAAAAAAAATACGCGACAAATTGATAAGCTCCTCCTCTTTGGAAGTTGGTTAAAAATACAAATCGACATGTCTAAGCTTTTTCCCAATTTTATTCCATTTGGCTATTCCACAATGTATATTTACTCACTGGTCTGATCTTGTTTTGTTTTCACCAACGGTATATGAAATATAGACAATTTTTCATTTTGACGGTCCGCCCGGTGTTTTACCAAGCCGTGAGACCCAGTACATCTGATAAAGGGGTTTTATGTTTATGAGAAAATAATATATAAATAATTAACATTGTAAATAATTATTAGGCTTATCTAGGTTATTTGAATTTAAAAAGTCCCTTCACAGAGCATACAAAAAGTTAGCTTGTTTGAATAGTTTGCCATCTTTGGGGGTTATACGAACTACCAACATTTACTAAAAGTTTTCTGTACATTATCGAAGGCAAGTATCACAGCCGTCACATAGATGTCACGAGGTGTATAAACTTTTGGGTTTTTAGATTCCACATATTTACAATTACCCCATATCTATTGTGCCTTACAAAGGAAAAAAATTTCGAAATAAATTCCGTTTCAAATTATCATTAATTTTTCATTATTAACTGGATTCCAAAAAGGAGGTTATCAATGCGTCGCGTATTTTTTTTTTCGCTTTTTTTTTGTATGTATGTTACCTGATTTCTTCTCCTGTGGTGCACCGTTTTGAATGAATATGGTCTTGTTTAATAGAGTATATATCCGGATTGGTGAAACTTCAAATTTTGGAAAAGAATTCTATTGGTAAAGTGATAAAATTTGCGAATGTACACATGCATGCATGGAAATCGACCAATATCCCTAATATTTTAGTCGTTTTTCGATAACTCCTTATGGATGTGTATAGTTTTTTAACGTTTAATTTATTAAGGAAGATCCCTAGGTGATCTCATATAGTTTTCTGTGACGTGCAACTTGCAGTTTTGCAGAAAATAGCCGAAAATCCCAAAATTCTTATCAAAAATTTCATCGCAATGACATAACGGACATTTCCTCATAAATATTTTAATTATAACGTAATAATGCCGGAATTTTAGGCACTGGAAGTTTTAATTGCGAATTTAAAAATTTTCTATGTACATCTCAAGCATATAGGTAGTAAAGCATAGTATTCTCGGCTCCTTAAATGAATGAATACCAATCTCGTTTTGTTTGTATACCAGGCAAATACCTATTTTCCATTTTGCGAAGATGGTGCTTTTGGTTGTCACATTCTCCCGGCCTAACAGAAAATTCAGTGAGAACACATGTCACACTTTAAACTGCTATTTTGGTGCGTTTATAGGCAGGGTGTTTAGTTATAGCAAACAAAATCACAAAGTAAAGTGATAGACGGAGTTGCATTTATATGAAGATTGAAATATAGGACGGACTAGAATGATAGTGGTCATAGGCAGCCGTATATACAGGATGGTTGGAATATAGGGTGGACTGGACGTTTGGTGGTATAAAAATGTTGGACAAAATGTGAAATTAAAATTATATAGGGTGATTAAAAAATTGTTATATGATGTGGACATAAGCAAATCATATACAGAATGGTTGAAATATATGCTGGAGTTGAATTATATTTGTACAGTGTGATTAAAAAATTATTTCTTTTACAGCCCATAAGAAGTTGCATAAAGTGTGGAGAGGAATTAATGTTACACAGGGCGATAATATAAAATGTTAAAAATGAAATAATTTATGGGGTAGACCACAAGGAGTTATATACTATGGTTGAAATATAGGACTCCGTGAATATGGGATGGATTTTACTCCGTCCTATAGTTTACGGACGACAGCTAACAAATTTATGCTTGTCCGTGGGCAGTTATGCAGGATGGTTGTCTGGAGTGGAATTATCGTGGGCTAAAAAGTTGAAAAAAGTCGTATGCATAAATATATTTTGGGCTTATTAAGGATGTACATTTTGTTGGTACAGTTTAAATAGGTTGGAGTGGAATTACCTGGTTCTGTCTATAGTTATACATACAAAATATAGAAAACTAGGTTAAAAAAAACTAAAATGTTATCATTTTTAAAAAATATATAAAAAAATGCTAAAAATAATTATATCAAAATAAAAGTACCTGAGTTACCCAAAAAAAAAATAAATAAAAGGTGCTCAGTACAAATTAATTACATAACAATTGAAAATAAAACATCAAGTTTTAAAAAAAATACGCAATATATTTGCTTGGCACCGACTTCAAAAATATACTAGATTGGTAGGTAATTAATTTGCTACTTTTAATGTTTACATTTTTTACTTCCTGGGTAACTAAAAAGTTATTTATTTACTAGAGTTGTTTTTTAAAAATAGCTTTTATTATAACGGTTATGTATTTTTTAAAAATGTTTTATTTTTGTGTTACAGATCCGTGGATGGAATTTGGGCAGTATTTGTATCTATTGGCGGGCAAATAAATATGCTTTTTTACTTATTTTACATTTAATGTTGTTAGGTCAACCAACAACCTACCCAGCTTTGTGTATGAGAGATGATGATGTTGATGCCCAGGTTGTTGTATTTTACATAAATATGTTATATATTTTAACAAGCAAGGAGGTAAACAGGTGGTCGTGTTGAAACGTGTAAAATAAAACGTATAATTATATAGTTTAGTTAGTATTTGGCACTGGAGGATCCAGAGGGGTCTAAGAGGATGCCTCCCAAAATACAAATTAATTACTATTGTGCTACAATGATGTAGTCTCAAGCCCCCACAAGTATATCCGCCCCTTTTTGAAGTCCTATGTTAACAGAAAATTTCATTTTTAGACAAGACCTCCCCCCCCTCAACGCCCCTCATTTCTGACAACCCCCTTGTTAGTTGTAAACTGCCGTCATTATACGGTTATAGGTGATTTATACACACTGTATACATAACGTATGGAATAACTTAATTTTTAACTAAATAAATAGCTTTCAGCAAGTTTTGATTTTACGTTATTTATTTTCCCATAACTGTGACATATGTGACATTTTTTTAAATGGCCGATATACTTTACATTTGACGGTAATTCCAAAAAGGTGCCATTCTTGTGTTTGGTAAAAAAATTGTTGAAGATACAAATAGAGTCAGTACTTTTGAAGAATTTTACCAAAATGAAAGCAACAAAATAACACTAACCTGTCTGAGAACAAATTATTATAAGAGTTTGCACTGCTTTCTATAATAATAATAAACTTTTGCTAAACATTAATAGTTTCTTGCAGATTGTTATTTATTAAAGCGAAAGCTGTTTGCTGTAGATCCACACTTACACACACGGCACTTCCTTTATCTTGAAATACACACACGTCTTAGTTTTTCCTGTGTAAGAAACAGGGATCAGTCTATATACAGGGTGAGTTTTTTTTATCAGTATGGGAATCTCGGAAACTAGAGGAGATACAGCAATGGTTAAATTGGGAGAGATTTGCAGTTTTACTGGCCCAATTTAATGACACTTTCGGATTTGTCTAAAAAGTCATGGCTTACTAGATATTTTAAAAAAGGAAATTCTGTGGATTTAGTCAAATCCCTCTAGCTCCTTTGTTTTTGATTTTATAGAAAAAGTGTAAGTATCAAAGTTGAAGGGAATTGTATTCCGAATATGATTGTCATGTCCTCGTTTCTGTCACGAGATATGACACAACTTATCTTTTTTTGAATGGAAACCATTGTTGGCTATGACCTTAAAAATTCGGACATTTTTAGAGCTTTTCAACGATATAATACTCGATATAGTTATTCATAAAAATAACGGAGTTATGGATGCTTTTCTCTCTTATTTTCACTTTTAATGTAGTTAGTCATGAAATAGATTTATTTATTAATAACTATTGCAAAAAACATTGAATGATTTTTGTATTAGGTTTATCAGATATAACGAAAAACTAAATAAGTAGGTATTTACTAAAAACTTAAGAAAGTAAAGTACATAATAATGGTTACAATTTATGTTCGAAAAGTCCACCATTGTTATTTAGAAAAAAATTGCATCTTTTTAAGATTGACATTACCGCTTTCCTCACAGACCGCCTATCAATTTCTTCAATTGCTTATAATACCGCCTCCCTTAGGTCACCAACTGTCTCATACTTTCTTTTGTATACTTTGTTTTTTAGCGCACCCCATAAATAGAAGTCTATAACTGCCAAATCGGGAGACTGGGGTGACCAGTCACGTCGGCCATTTCTTCCAATCCAAGAGTTTGGATAGATATTATCTAAGTGTTGTTTTACTAATAACGAGTTATGAGCAGATGCTCCATCATGTTGGAACCACTCAATTTCTAAACGAGTTCTCAAATTCAAATTATGCAACAGGTCTTGAAAAGTGTATTGCAAGAAATGCAAGTTGCGCTCCCCAGTAAGTGATTCGTCATAGATAAAAGGCCCCAGAATAGTAGACCCTATGATACCACACCAAACATTAAAACCAAATTTAATCTGGGGTCGTCTTTGTTCTACATGGAAAGGGTTTTCTTTAGTCCATATAATATGCTTTTTGTGTCTATTAAAAATACTGCAGTTAGTAAATCTAGTTTCATCTGACCATGAGTTTAATGGAAACTGTGGATTGTCAAGGCACATGTCTCTAAACCATGTACAAAACAAAATACGTCGATGTTCGTCACCAGCATGCAAAGATTCAGAAACTGAAAGGTTGTACGGGTGGAACTTCTGCGTTTGTGCCGCAATCTCACGAGTTGATGTAGATGGATTTTGATTTACCATTGCCAAAACATTTATTTGTGCTGCTTCGTTAATTTGATTACGTTCCGTTGGTGGTTTAGTAAAAGATCCATATTTGCGTAAACTATCGTAAAGCCTCTTAAATGTACATAGAGTAGATTGACGACGATTAAAATATCTATGAAAGTATTCCTCAGCTGCACGAACTGAATTTTTATGGCATATGATATAACATTCCACCATATTCAGTTTTTCTTCGTTAGAATATTCCATTTTATCACGAAAACTTGTTAATATCGACTGTCAGTTCAGCACTACTAATGGAATTACTCTCAAATGAGGAAACGTCAAAGTGAAAACAATCTTTTTCATGGCTACCTACGTTAAAAGTGAAAATAAGAGAGAAAAGCATCCATAACTCCGTTATTTTTATGAATAACTATATCGAGTATTCTATCGTTGAAAAGCTCTAAAAATGTCCGATTTGTTGAGGTTATAGCCAACTATGGTTTCCATTCAAAAAAAGAGATAAGTTTGTGTCATATCTCGAAAACAAGAGCTGTCACGCAAACGAGGACCTGTCAGTCATATTCGGGATACAATTACCTTCAATTTTGATATTTACACTTTTTTTATAAAATCAAAATCAAAGGAACTGGAGGGATTTGACTAAATCGACAGAATTTCGTTTTTTCAAAATATATATTAAGCCATGACTTTTTACAAAAATTCGAAAGTGTCATTAAACTGGGCCAGTAAAACTGCAAATTTTTCCCAATTTAACCATTGCTCTATCTCGCTAGTTTCCGAGATCCCCATACTGATCATCAAAAAAACTCACCCTGTATATATATATATATATATATATAAATTTGGAAATTTCTTATTTTGGGTATGCTCCAATAAAACGGAATTTTATTTTGTTCCAAATTTATTAGTAATTAGAATTACTTACTAATGATTTTCACATATTAGGTGTTACCTTTGGCATGTATGAAGAATTCCATTATTAAATCTCCAAATTATTTGTTAGGCTGAAGAAGCTGTAAAACCAACAGCGAAACGTTCCTCTGTACAAATAAATTTAGAACAAAATAAAATTCCGTTTTATTGGAGCATACCCTAAATGAGAAATTTCCAAATTTTAATATTTTACTCCAAAGAAGAACATTCTGTACATATATATATATATATATATATATATATATATGTGTGTGTCCAAGCGTTTTCCCAAAACACGCTTTATTAGTTATCGAGTTTATTCCATTTGGCTGTTCCACATTATATGTATGATTGAGTATCACAAAGCAACGGCTTCCACCATCAATTTTTTCAAACTTAAAGGCTTTGTTACTTCAAGTCTGGAAGACGACCACACTTAAAAAATTATGATTCCCATATGGCATGAAATTTCCCAAAACCTCCGGTTAGAATTTCAAAACTTCACTATTATCTTGAAGTTTTAGGGTCGTACACCAAATTACAATAATAACCATAGATAACCGATATCTTCAAATTTACACTGACAACCGATACAAAAAAGATCTTTGAAGAATGTCCGGCCCCAATTTGAAAGGTATCGGGAAATATGGCATAACATTGATACATCTCGTTAACCTATTATGTGGTATTAGCTTGGCAAAATTATGTTCCGAGAATATTTTAATTCCATAATAACGCTATAATTAGATTTTTCTTCCTACAGTTACCTGCAAAGGGCAATTTGTACGTCTATTTTTTTTCGAAAATTATATAAAAAAACGTACACAGCCGTATCGTATTTTCTTTGTGTGTGTGTGCGTTGTGTTGTGTGTTTGTAATCTCTCCGTAAATTGTCCTGTCTTTATCGGGCTTATTTTCAAGTAAATTATAGGGCACATTGACGGAGCTGTGACAGCTAAATGAGAGCGGGTAAATCGCAATTCTCCGATAAGTTCTTTGTTTCGTTGGATTTTGTTGGGGATATTAGAAAAAATCGTATTTCATATCAAGCAAAACAATTTTTTGTCAATAATTATTTTCTTCTTGAAAATTAGGCAAATTTAAATCGTTTAACGTTTCACAATTAATAAGAGACCAAAACTTATATCTGTTTAATAAGACTTAGGATTGAAAAAAGGTTTTATAAAATCAAAATTAATTGATTACTTTTATGTTTTTTGGGCAATAACACCACAATAGAAATAAAACGACGTATATTGCAGGAATACCAAACGTTTCAAAGTCTGTTCTGACTTCGTTGTCAATGGCTTTATATTTATTGATGTAGATTGCAAAATGAAAATTTGATTTATGACATTTAAAATTGACATTAGAAAATTTGTTGTTTTTAGATATACAGGTAGCACAAAAAATTCTAAACATCATGAATTATAGTTAACCAGTCTTTAGAATTTATAAGTGGCGTTCCTAGGTACGACTTTGTTATAAGATAAATGCGATAAAAGAATTCTATTGTTTCAGTAATCCCATTAACGTCATAAGGAAAAACCTAGGAAAAACCTTATGAACTATCCCGATATTGGGTTGTTCAAAAGGAGGTTACCATTAATAATTTCTTCCTTAATTGTCTCATATAGAATACAAAAATACTTTTACAATAACAAGTTTTGATATAGTAAATCTTTATAACAATGTTCCTGTTTCCAAAACACTTCCAATAGTAAAACTACTACTAGAACAAGACTTTTCATTAAATCAACGAACTCAGTTATCAATAGATACAATAATGGAACTACTAACATATTGTACCAAAACTACATACTTTCAATTAAACGATGACTTTTACCAACAGGATTTTGGCATGGCCATGGGTTCTTCTCTCTCACCAGCATTAAGTAACATATTTTTGGAAAACTTTGAACAACAAGTAATTTTATCAAAAGAAAATAAATCTTTAATTTGGTGGCGTTACGTTGACAACATTTTCGTAATTTGGGAACACAATCTTGAAGAACTGGATAAATTATTAAATGACATAAATAACAAAGAGCCAACTATCAAGTTTACCCTAGAAATTGAAGAAAATAACAAACTATCTTTCCTAGACATATTAATAACAAAAACAGAATATTCATTCGAAACAGAAGTTTATAGAAAACCAACTCATACAAACAGATACCTAAATTTCAATTCAAATCATCCGAATACAGTAAAGAAAGTTGTCATTAAGTCATTATATGATAGAGCAAAGACCAACTGTTCTGATGATAATAAATTCAACAAAAAAAAATTATAAAGAATGTTCTCACTGGAAACAATTAACCCACAAAATTTATCAACAAAGATTTAAATAGACTTGAACAGAAAACCCAGAACTTCTCATAACACTACTACTACTCAAGACAACAACATTACAGTTACAACTATACCATATATACAGGGTCTATCAGAAAGATTGAAAAAAGTGGGCAACAGATTTAATGTTAAAACAACATTCCAAACAAGAAATACACTGAAATCTTTAATATCGAAAACAAAACCAACAAACAAAACCCAGAACTCAAAAAACTGCATATATAAGATTCCTTGCGAATGCAATAAATTTTATATTGGAGAAACATCGAGACCATTAAACGTACGAATAAATGAACACAAGAATTACATAAAGAAACGACAATTTGAAAAATCAAAAATTTGTGAACATTCTTGGGACCTAGGCTATAAAATACAATTTGACAATTCAACTATACTTCACAAAGACCAACATAACACAAAACGAAAAATAAAAGAGTCTGCCTTAATTCTTTTTTTTTCTTTTACTCCTGTAGAATTTAATCGTATCTGGTTACCGACAATTAAGGAAGGAATTATTAATGGTAACCTCCTTTTGAACAACCCAATATCGGGATAGTTCATAAGGTTTTTCCTAGATTTCCCTTATGACGTTAATGGGATTACTGAAACAATAGAATTCTTTGATCGCATTTTTGGCGAATGCGCTATCTTATAACAAAGTCGTACCTAGGAATGCCACTTATAAATTCTAAAGACAACTCTTTCAAATTCTTCTAATTTGAAAGCGGGTTAACTATAATTCATGATCTTTAGAATTTTTTGTGCTACCTGTATATCTAAAAAATTTTCTAATGTCAATTTTAAATGTCATAAATCAAATTTTCATTTTGCAATCTACATCAATAAATATAAAGCCATTGACAACGAAGTCAGAATAGACTTTGAAACGTTTGGTATTCCTGCAATATACGTAGTTTTATTTCTATTGTGGTGTTATTGCCCTAAAAACATAAAAGTAATCAAGAATATGCCACAAACAACGTTTAGAACACAATCAAAATTAATTGGTCTCTTCATGATTTAGGATAAGCTCATGTAAATGGTAGTAATCATGATACTAGTTTATAATATTTGAAGTTTTGTTGGTTTTGCAAGTAGCCGCTAGAGGGCTTTTTTCGACATTCTGACAGAAATGATAGATTTTCTCAAAAAACATAAAAAGGTATTGGTACGATTTTTTTTCATTAAAAAGTAGCTAAATGATGCCCAAACAAGCTCGCGAAAATGGTATCTCGATATCATGTTCCTAACCTAAAATTTAGGCCAATGAAAATTTATATTTTTTTAAACTGATTTTTTCAGCATAAAAACAATATATAGGCAAAGGTAAAACGGTTCTATACCAGTTTCTTCCCTGTCCCTCAACCGATTTTTGTTTTGTTTAGTATCTATTAACGACCTTCAGTGCACAATATATAAATAATATTTATGACTTAAAATAACAAATAAGTAATTTAAAGATTAATTATTAATAAAATCAAAGTGAGAATGCGTCCACTATGAACAAGTAGCTTAAGTCTTAATCTATTGTTCGAAATCTGACAGCAATCGACAGTAAAAACCAATTGTGTACAATCGTGTAAAACTTTCTTTTCTATTCATTTATGACGTTACAGTTTTACGAAAACGATGACGGCAGCAACTATTAAAGTGAAAAAATTTAATATGTTTATAAGAAGTATGCGCATTTACAAAAGAATCCAAATGCAAAGTTTTAGGTAAGTTCAGTAATTAGAGACAAATTTTGACAAATTTAATAACAATTTACTAATGTTTTGGAAAACCACATGGGCAGCCATTATCAAAAAATGATATGCAAATATGTTTTAAATTATTTATATTTATGCAATGTGCAAATGACAATTGAATAAGTATGTATTAGCAATAAAATAAGACGAATCATTTTGCAGTTTTCTTTTTAATATAAGGTAATCTGTTAAATTCATTTTAACATCCTGTCTCAAATTTAGAAGTCAGTCAAAAATTGTTTATGTTCTTTCTTTGTGATACGCTGAAAATATATTTTGCATATTTATCTAATAATATAATACATATAATGTTTGTTTTTTAACTTAACAGTAAAAATCTGTTTCAGGCTATTAATACATACGCGTGTTCAGTAGTTACACTTTCGGTATAATTAACTGGTGCAAGACCGACATTGAACAATTACAGCTAAAAGTTCGAATACTACTAATTGTAAACATTATTGGGGTTTTTGTCACAAGTATATTTTTATAAGATATAAAGTTGAGAAGATATGGGAGAAGTATAGTAAGGAAAAATACTGTTCACGCCATATTGACAAATGTATTGAAATAATTTTGACAAATGCATCACATTTCAAATTTGGCAGGAACCGCTCCTGCTAAAATGTTTGACCTACTAATAATTGGAACCTAAAAGTTTCCGTCATTTGCGGTTTCAATCGAGTTCATGAATATTAAAGAAAAGAGATGACCAATAACCCTATAAGAACTTCAATCTCTCATTATATTCTCTATTGTCCGCTGACTGACAATTTTTTAGACAACACCTTCGGAAGACTGTGATAATAATATATTAATAAAATAACTAATTTCACATCAAAAACACAATATTTAATATGAAAGATTAATTTAAAATTTTAGATTTGTGCCTTTTTCTGTCTGACTTCGACCCCGAAATGATTGGAAATAAGCAGTAATTTAGCGAATTATGGTGTAATTTCCCAAAACAGTTTTTAAACATTCACAAACTATGCCACCACTATCCTTCAGGAATCAATTTTCCGATTGAATTAACCTTACTTTACCACCGTCCTATAATAACATGAGGCTAACAATATAATGAAATGTTAAAATTTAAATAAAAAATCATTACAACAAAGATGGCCATGACTATCAGGGTTGCCAGATCTAACAGTTTGTCTTGAGTCTTACGGTCTGTATATAAATTCACGATTTTTGTAAACTTAATTAAATTACATGAAAATGTATATAGAAATTAAAAGAAACTAAATTAAAAGTATAGTATTAAAATTAATATTTAATATTATTAATTATCAGTAATAAATTGATCAAATAACATATTTCTGATTTTAGTACACAAACCATATTTACAAAGCATTAAAAGTTGCAAAGGACCAGGCACCTTTCTTATGGAAAAATGGACTTCCATCAAACTGTTTGAAATTTTGGTATGTTGTAGAAGCCGATGTTCTGACAAAAACAGTTCATGGGCTCAAACAGATTCTATGACTAGTTTTTGAGATAAAGGATGTTGAAAAGATATGTTTTATTTCCTGTTAGTGGAGAAATTGTGATTTGTACATTATTGGACATAAATATTTCACAAAACAATTGCCATAAATTTTGCTGGATAACAGGGTATTTCAAAAATACGTAACATGTGCTTTTGGAAAAATATTTTTTTTATTAAAACGTTGAAAACATAAGAAGATGTTTTTGCACAATTAATATCTGATTTAAGTAATAATTTCTTGGATATGCTTCATATACAGTGTGAGCCATAAATATAGCTAGAAACGACATATATTGTTTTTCCTATTAATAAGTCACGAACTATTCGTACTGCAATTTTAATAAGAAAATAAACAGATATACCATACGCCTCTTGATACTCAACAGGATGTTAAACTCATTGCAAAAACTATACATATTGAAAAAAAGTAGTTTTTCATACTACCCTGTAGTTTTAAATTCTCTCCGTCAACTTTGTATATTATAACATTGTTACGTTAACAAATGTTCAGTGTTTAACTGAGCAGAATATTTTTAAAATTGTATGACTAGTTTTCGAGATATAGGGTGTAAAAACATCGGAAATGTCTCCTTTTTCTTATCAGATTTCTCATAACAGACGTGTATTATTTCCGTATATTGCAGGAAATGTAATTTTCGCATTATTTGACAAAAATATGGGATAAAACAGTTACCATTAATTATATTTTATTACAGTGTGTTTCCTATATATATTACGTGTTTTTTTTTTCAGAAAACTATTTTGTTTATTACAACGATGAATATATAAGATATAATCGCACAATTAATAAGAAATGGGTTCTTGGACGTGTTCATATATTATACAGTGTAAGTCGTAAATATAGCTATAGTGGGCATATACCATTTTTTACCATTAATGGGTAACCCTGTATAAACTACAATACGTTAATTTGTACAATTTTTGCAAACTTGTAGAATTTAGTGTCATGAAAATTCTAGGACGCATGGTTTATACAGGGTTACTTATTAATGGAACAAATAACAAATCCTGACTTTAGCACTTTTACAACTTACACTGTATAATGCATGACTACGTCCAAAAATTAATTTCTTTAACATTATATTAACTGAGCAATTAGATCTTCTTATGTATTCAACGTTATAATAGAAATGAGTTTTCTAAAAAAACATGTTACGTGTATAGGAAACACCCTGTAATATAAAATAATTAATAGTAATTTTTGTGCAATATTTATGTCAAACAATGCGCAAACCACGTTTTATGCAATAAACGGAAATAAAACACATCTATTATGAGAAATCTGATCCGATGAAGGTGACATTTCCGAAGTTTAACACTCTATATCTCGAAAACTAGTCATACAATTTTAATAATATTCTGCGCAGCAAAACACTGAACATTTGTTAACGTAAAAATATAATAAAATACCAAGTTGACGAATTTAAAACTACGGGGTAGTATAAAAAAATACATTTTTTCAATAGGTATATTTTTGCAATCAGTTTAACATCCCGTTGAGTATAAAGCGACAGATAATATATTTGTTTAATGTCTTATTAAAATTGCAGTACGAATGGTTCGTACAGGGTGACCCATTAGTGAATAGGAAAAAATAATATATGCCTTCTTTAGCTATATTTATGGCTCACACTGTATATTATATGAAGCACATCAAAGAAATTATTACTTTAACGAGTTATTAATTGTGCAATAACATCTTCTTATGTTTTCGACGTTGTAATAATAAAAGATTTTTTCCAAAATCACATGATACGTATTTCTTAAATAACCTGTAATCCACCAAAACTTATGGCAATTGTTTTGTGAAATATTTATGTCCAATAATGTACAAATCACAATTTCGCCAATAACCGGAAATAAAGCATGTCTATCATTGGAAATGTGATATTAAAAATGCGGCTTTTTCGATATTTAACACTCTGTATCTCGAAAACTAGTCAGAGAATCGATTTGAGCCCATGAACTCTTTTTGTCAGAACATTAATCCCTGCAACATACCAAAATTTCAAACAATTTGACGGAGGTGTATTTTTCCATAAGAAAGGTCCTGGTCCTTTTGCGAAAACTCAATAAATAGCGTTTATTATGTAATATAAATTTTCCTGGGGTCAAATACAATAGCATGATGATGTGGAATACCTTTAGGGGCGGTTCCAAATTTTTCCATTAATTTAGTCTTTCACATTTGAGCCAATCCATCTTGTGATTTTCTCTCCAGGCAATCTGACAGCACTGTTACTATTATTTGTTTGGCATCGAAAGTATGAAAGAAAATAAATAATGTTTTTCTTATATTTTATTTAATGAATGAACCAATATTATAAATAAATTTTACCATGACTATTAGAGTAGCCAGATCTAAATGCTTGTCTTGAGTCTTACGCTCTGTATATAAATTCACGATTTTTGTAATCCTTATTAAATTATATGAAAATGTATATAAAAATTAAAAGATACTAAATTAAAAGAATAGTATTAAAATTAATATTTATAAAGAGTTAAACAGATTTGAACAGAAAACAAACCTTCCGAATCAACCCAGAATTTCTCTTATTAACACTACTACTACTCAGGACAACTAGATTACAGTTACAACTATACCATATATACAGGGTCTGTCAGAAAGATTGAAAAGAGTGGGCATCAGATTTAATGTTAAAACAACATTCCAAACAAGAAATACACTGAAATCTCTAATATCGAAAACAAAATCAACCAACAAAACCCAGAACTCAAAAAACTGCATATACAAGATTCCATGCGAATGCAATAAATTTTATATTTGAGAAACATTGAGACCATTAAACGTACGAATAAATGAACACAAGGATTACATAAAGAAACGACAATTTGAAAAATCGAAAAGTTGTGAACATGCTTGGGGCCTAGGCCATAAAATACAATTTGACAATTCAACTATACTTCACAAAGAACAATATAACACGAAACGAAAAATAAAAGAGTCTGCCTTAATTCTTTTGAATGAAGACGATTGTATTGCTTCTACTTCTGTAGAATTTAATCGTATCTGGTTACCGACAATTAAGGAAGAAATTATTAATGGTAATCTCTTTTTGAACAACCCCGTATCGGGATAGTTCATCAGGTTTTTCCTAGGTTTTCCCTTATGACATTAATGGGATCACTGAAACAATAGAATTCTTTGATCGCATTTTTGGCGAATGCGCTATCTTATAACAAAGTCGTACCTAGGAACGCCACTTATAAATTCAAAAGACACCTCTTTCGAATTCTTCTAATTTGAAAGCTGTTTAACTATAATACATGATCTTTAGAATTTTTTGTGCTACCTGTATATCTAAAAAAAACAAATTTTCTAATGTCAATTTAAATGTCATAAATCAAATTTTCATTTTCCAATTTACATCAATAAATATAAAGCCATTGACAACGAAGTCAGAATACACTTTGAAACGTTTGGTATTCCTGCAATATACGTCGTTTTATTTCTATTGTGGTGTTATTGCCGAAAAAAACATAAAAATAATCAAGAATATGCCACAAACAACGTTTAGAAGACAAATAGCTACTAAAACAAAGATAAGAAAATCGGTTGAGGGACAGAGGGGAAAAGGGTACCGAACTGTTTTGTCTTTGCCTATTTAGATATAAAGAACTAACTTACAAAACTTTGTACGCCAATTTTATTCCTTCTCCAAATCAATGATTAGTCATCTACGATCCCTTTGCATCTAAGCTCTTCAACTACTAATGACCATTTCACACTCCTTGCATAATTCAGGGACATGATAAATAGCTCAATCACCTTTTGATTACTGGGTGTTTTCTCAGTTGAAAATAATGATTTTTATTCGTTGTGTAGACACGCGAGCTAAGCTTCTCAATTTCAACGGAATCACGTGAATTTTTCCGCCTCCAGGACAAGACATTTTCACAGTCAATGTCATATATATACCTATATACATGTACGAATACATGCGTGCCAACATTTTGCAGAATTAAGAATTCTACCATGTGGCACGCAATAAGGCGTGCAGGATATTTAGGACCATCACGATACATTCGGGGGCCTTCTCCTATTGCACAGATGAAAAGTTGCTTTTACCACGGACCCAGTCACATGTAAAGAGTGTATGCTGATCGTCCAGAATTGCCACTCGTTGTGAATTTATGAGGATTTTTCGAAGGGAATTTGTTTACAGTTTCGCGGTGGTTCTTTGACGCGAAATTCAGTGAGTTTGCTATGTGAAGTGTATTGTGAAGCGTGACATTTTAGCACAAATGTGGTTGAGCATAATTTTTTGGGATCTATAGAAAGTTTTCAAAATTGACTTAAATAGAGTTCATTCTTAGTAATTTTTAACCTACTTCCAAAAGAATGAGGTTATCAAGTTGAACTGAATTTCTTTTTGCATGTATGTTACATAATTTCTTCCCTAGTTGTGATCCGATTTAAATAATTAATTTTTTGATTAATGGAGTGTACATTCGGATTGGTGAAGTTTAAAATTTAATAAAATTAAAATTAAAAATAGTTTGGTCAAGTGCGAGTTGGACTCGCATACTTAGGGTTCCGTACCACTTTCAAGATTCCAATATTCCAGTTTCAGACAAGCAGGAAATGAGTGCATTTTCTTATGTTTACCCTTATATCTTTTAAAGGAAGCGTTTTAAATTTATCAAAAATATATACTTTCATTTTCTACACATAGACTTTTTATTTTATCTGCTTCAGGATTCGCTTGATTTTTATAAAAATACATATGTATTTAATTTTCTAATTTGGCCCCCAAAAATTAACATTACACTTTTATTTTACTAATAAACTTTCAGGGAAGCCTTTTATAATCTACAGTCTGAATTTTGAGACTCTGTAGATTGGAAGATATAGGGCAAAATAGGTCAAAGTTTAAATTATAAATTATTAAATCTATTATTCTAATTATTTAAAAATACAAATAAAATCAAAATTTAAATAGTGTAGTTTCTAAAGTGGGAATTAAGTCGATGTTTAATACTTTTGTTAATATCTTTTAAACAAATGATTTAAAAATATGATATAGTTGTAATTCGCATAATGAGCCTTTTATCTGATATATTACATGATACATTTAAAAATCGACTTTTTATATTCCATTTAATTCTATAATTTGCCCCTAAAATTACTATGGGGGTTTTCTAATAATTTTTCTTATAAATTTCAAGTGAGCACCAGTACCCGTAATTATTTTTAAAAGTTTAGGTAGTATGGATTCGGACATAAAGCGAGATATGATAATTTTTAAAAATATGAAAAATATGTATTTGTATTCCTCATGATAATCATTTGATGTATTGCATGATGCGTTAAAAAAATATTTTTTTATTTTCCGTTTAATTCTATAATTTGGCTCTCAATATTAAGATTAGGGATTTCTTCATAGTTTTCCTGTATACAAAAAAAATTTGGTCTTATAATTTGGACAATAAAGGGGGGAATGGGTAATTTTTTTAATATATTTTAAAATATTCTTTAAAAAAAATTAAAATAATATATTTGTATTCGTCACAATGAGCCCTGTGATTTGATATATTACTTGATCCGTTAGAAACAATTATAATTTTTTGTTTTCCATTTAATTTTATAATTATTCTATAATTTGCCCCCCAAAATGCATATTAGGGGGTTCTCCTTATTTTTTTCAAAATTTTACAACTTATTGTTTCGGAGTGGGGGGGGAATGGATAATTTTTTTTTTATATTTGTTAATGTCTTTCATTTATTTATTTTAAAAATTTGAAAAATATGTTTGTTTTCGCCATAATGAGGCCTTTCATTTGATAGATAACATATATATATATATATATATATATATATATATATATATATATATATATATATATTATTTTTCCTGTAAAGTTCGGGCAACGTTTCCTATTTTTTTCAAAATTTTAGGCTTAGTAGTTTCGGAGATCAGGGGGAGAACGGTCGATTTTTTTAGATTTCCCCCAGAAGTACCCCTAAAATCAAAATTTCTTCTTTTAGGATATGTATTCCTGATCGGGACAACATACTATACATTGATGTCAAATTTCAACCTCTTCTCTCCAGTAGTTTAGGAGATAATTGCTGTGATGTGACAGAGGCAGAAATCCGGAGTGATATTATAAGGGTATTCGTATATTGTATATAGGGAACCCTAACTAGCTTACCTGGCGTATTTGACGTACTTCAACATTTTTCTTTTTGGAAATTTTCCACAGACCTTATATGGCCACAACGGCATCTAAAATACATTATATTGGTATTTAAAATGGATAGACACATATTTGACGTATTAGAGATTTTTATAATAGTTTTCCTGTTTCCGATATCACTAACATTTTTGGCTTTTTCCACTTTGGGAGTTAGACAGTTTCGCCATTTTCTAGGGTTATAATATTTTTCTCTTTTTTAAATTTCTTTTTTTCATTTAACATTGTTTATATATCCGACATTTTCTAATTTTTTTTAAGATTAACCTATTAACCTATTAATCAAATATTGTGATGTGAGTTTTGTCATATTTTTTTCCACAAGCGTAGGATAACAGACGTTAAGAATTCTATTTTTGACATAAAATCATATTGGTTTTTGTGTTAAGATTGTGGTAACTATCCAAATTCATAAATATTCCTGAACTGGAAGGTTTTTGATGCGGGTCTAATGTAATAGTTTGGATTTCAACTCTAATAATAAACGTGTCTAAAAACGGGACTCCTATGGTGAATTGGATGTGTTGATTGTAACTGTTAAAATCCTGAAGTATCGTATTTTCTTGACAGGAAATAGAAGTAATAATATCGTCTACATATCTATATATAAATAGGCAAAGACAAAACGGTTAGCTACCATCTTCTCCTTTGTCTCTCAACCGATTTTCTTTATTTTTGTTTTGTTTAGTAGCTACTGACGATCTTCAGTGCAGAATGCTAAATATTAATTTATAATATTGGTTCATTCATTAAATAAAATATAATAAAAAAGACTATTTATGTCCACACTGTCAATGCCAAACAGATAACAGTAACAGTGTCGCCAGATTGATTGGGAGAAAATTGTATGACTCGAATGTGCAGGACGAATTCAATTAAACTAAAAAGTAACAAATGTTATTCTACATTGCAACTTACATCAATAAATATAAAGCCATTGACAACGAAGTCAGAATAGACTTTGAAACGTTTGGTATTCCTGCAAAATACGTCGTTTTATTTCTATTGTGGTTTTATTGCCCAAAAAAAAACATAAAAGTTATCTAATATTTGGTGCAAGCGGGGAACCAATTGGCTACTTTTATGTTTTTTTTCCAAATTACAAAAATGTCGTCCTTCATTTTCTTTTGATAAAATTACTTGTTGTTCAAAGTTTTCCATAAATATGTTACTTAATGCTGGTGAGAGACAAGAACCCATGGCCATGCCAAAATCCTGTTGGTAAAAGTCATCGTTTAATTGAAAGTATGTAGTTTTGGTACAATATGTTAGTAGTTCCATTATTGTATCAATTGATAACTGAGTTCGTTGATTTAATGAAAAGTCCCGTTCTAGTAGTTGTTTTACTGTTGGAAGTGTTTTGGAAACAGGAACATTGTTATAGAGATTTACTATATCAAAACTTGCTATTGTAAAACTATTTTTGCTAAACAAAAAACAGTGCAGATTTCTTGAAAAAACTGTCTCATATAGAATTCTAAAATACTTTTACAATAGCAAGTTTTGATATAGTAAATCTCTATAACAATGTTCCTGTTTCCAAAACACTTCCAACAGTAAAACAACTACTAGAACGGGACTTTTCATTAAATCAACGAACTCAGTTATCAATTGATACAGTAATGGAACTACTAACATATTGTACCAAAACTACATACTTTCAATTAAACGATGACTTTTACCAACAGGATTTTGGCATGGCCATGGGTTCTTGTCTCTCACCAGCATTAAGTAACATATTTCTGAAAACTTTGAACAACAAGTAATTTTATCAAAAGAAAATATACCTTTAATTTGGTGGCGTTACATTGACAACATTTTTGTAATTTGGGAACACAATCTTGAAGAACTAGATAAATTATTAAATGACATAAATAACAAAGAACCAACTATCAAATTTACCCTAGAAATTGAAGAAAATAACAAACTATCTTTCCTAGACATATTAATAACAAAAACAGAATCTTCATTCGAAACAGAAGTTTATAGAAAACCAACTCATACAAACAGATACCTAAATTTCAATTCAAATCATCCGAATACAGTAAAGAAAGGTGTCATTAAGTCAATATATGATAGAGCAAAGACCAAATGTTCTGATGATAATAAACTCAACAAAGAAAAAATAATTATAAAGAATGTTCTCACTGGAAACAATTACCGCACAAAATGTATCAACAAAGAGTTAAACAGACTTGAACAGAAAACAAACCTTCCGAATCAACCCAGAACTTCTCTTAACACTACTACTACTCAAGACAACAACATTACAGTTACAACTATACCATATATACAGGGTCTGTCAGAAAGATTGGAAAGAGTGGGCAACAGATTTAATGTTAAAACAACATTCCAAACAAGAAATACACTGAAATCTTTAATATCAAAAACAAAACCAACAAACAAAACTCAGAACGCAAAAAACTGCTTATATAAGATTCCTTGCGAATGCAATAAATTTTATATTGGAGAAACATCGAGACCATTAAACGTACGAATAAATGAACACAAGAATTACATAAAGAAACGACAATTTGAAAAATCAAAAATTTGTGAACATGCTTGGGACCTAGGCCATAAAATACAATTTGACAATTCAACTATACTTCACAAAGACCAACATAACACAAAACGGAAAATAAAAGAGTCTGCCTTAATTCTTTTGAATGAAGACGATTGTATCGCTTCTACTTCTGTAGAATTTAATCGAATCTGGTTACCGACAATTAAGGAAGAAATTATTAATGGTAACCTCCTTTTGAACAACCCAATATCGGGATAGTTCATAAGGTTTTTCCTAGGTTTTCCCTTATGACGTTAATGGGATCACTGAAACAATAGAATTCTTTGATCGCATTTTTGGCGAATGCGCTACCTAGGAACGCCTCTTATAAATTCTAAAGACAACTCTTTCAAATTCTTCTAATTTGAAAGCTGGTTAACTATAATTCATGATCTTTAGAATTTTTTGTGCTACCTGTATAGTAAAGACAACAAATTTTTTCTAATGTCAATTTTAAATGTCATAAATCAAATTTTCATTTTGCAATCTACATCAATAAATATAAAGCCATTGACAACGAAGTCAGAATAGACTTTGAAACGTTTGGTATTCCTGCAATATACGTCGTTTTATTTCTATTGTGGTGTTATTGCCCTAAAAACATAAAAGTAATCAAGAATAAGCCACAAACAACTTTAGAACCAATTGGCTAATTGTGTGTTACCGAACAGGGTAGTAGTTTTTTCCTTATATCTACCGTTTCTGTCAATGTAGGGAGATAAAATGTACACCAGATTTTAAGTCAAACTATCAGCTTTACAACAAAAAAAGATTCAGCAAAAACAGTTTGGTAGTTATTACGTGATGAGGTAACAAACAAACAAACAGAAACTACAATTTTATAATAGTATAGAAGAAGAATATTTTCCACATATTCTTAGATTTACTAATTCTTTTAATCACATCGGATTCACAATTCAATTTTTCTTTAGCACATTTTGTACTCAATTATGACTTGCTCATTATTTGGATCATAACTCCACATAATGAAATATATTTCCTTAGTTTTACAGGATTACATCTATGAATAGAAATTCTTTTACTTGTGTTTTAGGTGGCCTCAATTTATCTTTGGGCTCTCTCAATAGGTACTTTCGTTAACAAAATGTTTGATTTGAGATAAATTGATACCGTAGTAACAAAACGAGCCTAAGTTGATGCCGCAATTTGTACAGTATTACAAAGAATCAACAGAGCATTTTATATTGGTAATACGGATAACCAATTTTGTAAAGTAGCTATCTTACATCAAATTTTTGATGATACAAAATAGCTTTTACAGAAAACTACACGTAGTTATTTCCCGAATGTATCATGCCAGTTTATATTAATATAATAAATCACCCAGTGTAATATATGTAAACAAATGTATCAGTGCTCATAATCTTAGTATAAATGTACCTTAAAAACATAGCCATTTACATAAGAAATTTTTCTTGCTTTAACAAACTAGAGTGTGATAAGTTCTCAGTTATACGTTGAATTCTTTCCAATGAGAAAAAAATTAAGTAGTTGCATATATTTTTAAATAAGTTATGAAACTTTTCAAGGAAAGCAGGTAAAAGATAAAGTAGGGAAGTGAATTTAAAATTACCGGGGTATTATATTTTTGATTTAAAGAGAAGGTCCTATCCGCTTAAGGTCGGTAACTTCAAAAGCGCCACTCGAAGCAAGGACTCGATAGTTTTTTGTTTTTTTTAGTAGGAAATTTCAGTAAGTGCTGGGCCAAAAGAATTAATGGTGCAATAAAAAGTAATAAATAAAAATCTGCAAATGCCCAAAGAAAGAAAGCATACCAAGTTGTTCAGTCATTGGAGGTTATAACACCTAAGAACCGATAAAATTTCTATGTTCAAATCAAGGTGTAAGACATCAAGGTATCGCATCCAAAGCTGAGAAATTAACAAGGATTTCATTTAACAACCGCGATGGCATCACCATAACACGTGTACCAATTATTTGTTCAAAAGATTTAATAAAATGGAAAATATCCTAAGTATTAAATCTGGGTTAGTTTCTTAGATATACAAAGATTATTAAAATGTTAAATAGTGCTTTAAATTTGCACAAATTTTAAAATATAACTCTAATACCTCACGCCATTTGGCGACGAGGGGTTGTAAAAAGAAAAGAGAACAAGATAGCGAACTTGACATCAACACAACAATTAAAAGTCATAAAGGCCGGCCATATATAGTCTTCTTGTTTTTGAAAAACTCAAACTGCTATAAAGAAAAATAAAATAAGGGATTTTTTGTATACAGTATCACAGAATAATCAAACCCAGAAGCGAAACTCTTTTGTCGGAACCTTCGATGTTTTGGGGTGACCTTGAACAGAATCGACCATTAGTTTGATAGTAACAATATACGGGCGGTAACTTTAAATTAAATATAAGGTCGAATTCGTATTAAAAGAGGAACAACATATTTGAAAAATATAAGTTTTAGAGGCATTTGAATAATACAAAATTAATCAGCAGTCGTGTGAAAATAGTGGTTTGTGTTTATATATCTGTAATATACCAAAGTTCTATTTCAAATGGTGTGGAAGTAATCTCACAATTTTTTTAAAATATATTTTAATTCTCAAAACTTTTTTGACAAAGTGACCTTACTTGTATACCTCGTTCTGATGCAATTGTGAATAATAAATAAATCCTATAATATTTCGTGCTAGTAAGGCGTTTTGTTTTAAACCCGATAAATTTCACTGCATAGTTAGGTTTTGTTTGATAATTGCTATGTAGTTGAATATTGTGTACATGTAAATAACAGTTATTTAACAGATTATTTGTGAATAACAGGATTATTTTTGTAGCTTTTACTCTGAGGATAGCGTACATTTTTTAACTTCGAAATAATATTATAATACTTCATAATTCTGTGGTTCATTAAACCTACCCTCAAATTAATGGCTTTGTAGCACATGCGCAATGAATTTTGTATCTGGCGGCAACACAGAGTTTTGCTTTTGGCTTTGATTATTGAGTATTTGATACAAAAGAGATATTAATGTGAGTACACTACATATTTTCCCAGAGGAGACATCTCTAACTGTAATACAGTACCAATACATGTGTCATTACCATATATACTTGAAATTTCTTCAAAGATAGCAAAAATTCTGAACTTTAATCACAATATAATTATTGGCCATAAATCAATCAAAACTGTTTCAAAATTATTTTCCAAAATAAAAGACAAAACTCCCAATGACAAAAAGTCAAATATGTTGTATTGTGTAAATTGTAATAACTGTGAAGCTAAATATGTTGGTCAAACATCAAGAAATTTCAAAGGAAGTATAATTTCTGATAAAAGTGACACAAGACTTGGCAAAGATAGCTGTGCTCTTGCTATATACTGCTATAATAACAACCACACCGCAGATTTTGATAACGTAACCATATTAGAACAAGAAAAAAACATTTTTAAACGAAACTTTCTAGAGATGGTTCACATTAACAACCAATCCAGCAGCATAAACAAGAGAACCGATTTACAAAAATTAAGTATTATCCATTGTGGCCTATTATATAAAGAAACCCACATTTCACATTCATTAAACAATTTATTATCCTTAACGATGGATTAAGCATAACTTATTACTAAATTTATTTTTCTGTAAAATTTGGAATAATCTAATCAGCAAATTATTTTTGTTACAAAATTTTTATGTTTACAACATTTTGCATTTCGGTATCTATCTTTTGCAACTCACTATAATTTAATTATCAACTGACTTTAAATCATTATAATGTCAGTACAATACGTCTAACATTATGAGAGCTTTATAATTTCTTATAACTATTATTAATATGAACTCGTAAGATATGCTCCCCTTTATCCTCTGGATTCTACCATTTTCGACAACAAAACCTCACATATCGTAAGTTGTAATCAATTTAAATCTAATATTAATTATTGTTAATTTTATTTAACTTCCAGTTTGAACTGAAGAAGGAATAAATTTGTTCCGAAAGCTTTTCGAAAGAAATAAAGAGTATTTAATTAACACCCATTGGCTGCTTCCCAGTTAATTAACTTTTATAGTTTAACTCAGCCGTTACATCACCTATATATATATATATATATATATATATATATATATATATATATATATATATATATATATATATATATATATATATATATATATATATATATATATATTTATATTTATATAACAAAGGCTAGCTGACCAGGATAACATCAAACAGGAAATGGATAGTTTAAAAACAGCTCTGAGACAAAACGGATTTACAGACCGAAATATACAAAGCGCCCTAAAGTCAAAACCGAGACAAACAGACGAGGAGCATGAGACACCAATAACCAAGGCGTATTTACCGTATGTCAAGGGGACCACGGACAGTATTGCAAGAATTCTACGGAGACACAATATCGATACTATTTTCAATACAGAGAGAAAAATAAGCACGGGGTTGAGGACTCCGAAGACGCGGATCCCGTTAGAACAACAGGGAGTCTACGAGATTCCATGTGCAGACTGTCATAAAACCTATGTGGGGCAAACTAATAGAAGAATTCAAGTTAGACGTGATGAACACCAGAACGCTGTAAGAAAGCAGGAAAAAACAACATCCATTGCGGAACACGCCACCACGATGTCACACCGAATAGACTTTGAAAACACCAGAGTACTGGCAAATATAGAACACCCGAAATCAAGACTCGTAAGAAAGGCAGTTGAAATAGCGAAGAGACCTCACAGTCTAAACGCACGCAATGAAATTCAGAACTTATCGAATTGTTGGAAAATCCTATTAAACACCGTACCGGCCCGGACCCGTCCAATAACAACTCAACCGGAAAGAACAAATCAGCAGGATGGAGCCGGGACCACTGAGCGCCAAGGGCCAATCACACGTAGCCGTTCACGGTGTCAACCGATAGGCGCCGAGCCGCGACTATATAACAGCGCGCTCGCTTCAGAAAATCCTAGTATTCGAGTAACTAGAAGCGAAAGCAAAAGGCTACGAGAATTATGCGAACCGACCTGAAGAGGGCAGATGTGACTCTGCCGAAACGTCGTCATTTTACCATCGATCCCGGGAGGGATCAGTTATCAACTACGCGGATGAATTCCCGGAAACCACCTAAAACATTTAGTGCCCGCGAAAACTTTAAAACAAATAATATATATATATATATATATATATATATATATATATATATATATATATATATATATATATATATGGTTGATGATTTATTCCGGTGTACATCCGTTCGTCTGTATTCGTTTGAAAAATCACTTGACGTTTCGCCAAAATATCTTTTCATCTAACCAATCTTGTTCGACGTACTTTAACTGAAAATCACATTAATTACAGATGACTCTGTTGTCTAATGGGTACATTTTTCAAACACTTAAGACATTAATAGATATTAGAAGACTCAATTTTTGAATTTGTTTTGTTCCAGGTACACCGTTCGGCTTTTAAATTTATTATTATCATTATTTTTACCAGAATCGCTACTGTATCATTACTGACATGTATGCATGTCCGGGAAACAATTACTCGAAAATGCATCCACCACTTTTTTCGCTAGGAATTCACCATTAGATGTTATCATCATCACGACAGTGCACACAGAACAATATCAAATGGACACAAACATATCCAATTGTGTTGTTCTTCATATCGAAATGAGGTATGTGTGAACTTCATGAAATAAAAAATGTAAAATATATCAGTATCATGTCTCCAAATTATCATTATTATATTAATTCCCAAACGATCATATAGAAATGATTAAAAACTACTAAAAAATGGTTAAAATAATTAAAAAAGAATTGCAGTTGTTCACACAATTAATAATTTGAGTGAATCTATATATAAAGAGGCAAAGACAAAACGGTTCGGTATCATTTTCTCCTGTGTCCCTCAACCAATTTTCTTTATTTTTGACGTCCTTTAGTGTAGAATGCTTAAATTTTTTATAATATTGCTTTATTCATTAAATAAAATAAAATAAAAAAAATATTTTACGTTCACACTGTCAATGCCAAACAGTGCCGCCAGATTGCTTGGAGAGAAAATCGTAAGATGGATTGCCTCGAAAAACGAACTAAATTAATCCAAAATCTAACAAAATTTGATCAGTTCGCAAAGTTATTCCACATATTCACACTATTCAGGTCTCAAGCATAAACATATATATTATAAGATAATAACCAATTATTTGGTACTCGCAAGTTTGAAACTTTAATTTCTTTTTAAATAATGTTTGTCAACTAAAAATAGAATTGTGTATTGTGTGGCAATGTGTTTCCGATAATATTTTATTATTTTAACATTACATAAATTCTTATGTTTCTATTTTAAAGGTTAATAGTTTCATACAATTTGAATAAGATTAGAAAGCCCAAGATATGAATACAATTAGTGAGCTTTACGATAAATAGTTAGATCTGACATCAAGGCAATAAATCTAATGTTCACGGCCATCTTCGTTTTAGCGAATTTAATTATTTCGATTTCAGTTTGACATAACATAACATTGTTAGCAGTTGGGTTAATGTAGCTTTTCAATTCAATGTGATTATTAGTAATTTATTCGAAAAATTTCAATTTCAATACACTTACATAAATTGACAGCATTGTATTTTTTGATATTTTTGATATAATTTAGAAATAGACATCATTAAGTTAAATAGAAATTATTGAGATTACACAGATATTGCAGTTTAAGGTGTACTAATATGTAAGAACTTATGTATCTATTTATTTATACTGCATCTTCATAGTTACTTATGAGTTCGTTTTTTACAGTTTGTAATTGTGAAATATCTGAATGACCGTAAAGCATTTTGGAAAAACCAAAGTTAAAAAATATATTTAATATTAATTTATTATTTGATATACCATTCTTGCAAAATTCGGCCTCTTAATACAGGGTGAATGACATTTTCATAAAGTGAACATATTGACATGTGTATTTTATTAAAAATTTATATATTAATACGGAAATGCAAAAGAGTTACCTTATGTTTGTGAACCAATTTCTTAACTGCTAATTGAGGATTTGTAATGTTATTAATAAAAAAGTTGGATCGATCGGACAAAATTTTCCATTAATAACAGTGATTGCTCCATCTATTCCATTAAAATTTCCACCGCTAGAGGACAAAATTATATCATATATTTTCAAATAATTCAAATCAAGACTTTTTATAAATTCTTGATTTTTATTGAGGTTTTCAACTCTAGATGTGTATTTGTTTTTTCATAATATTCAATAATAGTATGATGGCATGAAAATTTGTATAAATAATACGATAAAAACTTACATTTTCAATTAAAAATTTTCACTTCATAATATATGCTTTTTTCAAAAATGTCGGTGGTTTTTGTTCGTTGAAATCTCTACTTTATGATGGTGTAAAAATATACATTACTTGGGTAAATGTTCTCAAAAAATGGAAAGAAATGAAAGAAACTTGAATCCGAAAATTAAGTAAGAAGAACCAGAAATACGTTTTAATGGGCTAAAATTTTCCGTAGGTGACTCAGGTATATAGGTATAATCTTAAAATAGCAATAAATATGCATCTATGCATATAATTTGAAGAAGATTCTGTAACTTTCTGAAAATATTGTAGATGTCTTATTATATCTTATTTGATTGTTAATTTTAAACCGACTTCCAGAAAGAAGGGGGTTATCAATTCGTCGCGTATCTTTTTTTATTTTTGTTGTATGTTATCTGATTTCTTCTCCTGTGGTGAACCGTTTTGAATGAATATGGTCTTGTTTAGAGTATATATCCGGATTGGTGAAACTTCAAATTTGGGAAAAGAATTCTATTGGTAAGGTGATGAAATTTGTGAATGAACACATGCGTGCATGGAAATCGACCAACATCCTTAACATATTGGTCGATTTTTCGAAAACTCCTTATGGATGTGTATAGTTTTTTAACGTTTAATCTATTAAGGAAGGTCCCTAGGGGATCTCATATGCTTTTTAGCGACGTGCAAATTGCATTTTTGCAGAAAATCGCCGAAAATTCCAAGATTATTATCAAAAATTTCATCGAAATGACATAACGGACATTTCCTCATATATATTTTAATTACAACATAATACTGCGGGAAATGTAGGCACTGGAAGTTTTAATTGCGAATTTGAAACTTTTATATGTACATCTCAAGCATATATATGGTAAAGCATAGTAGTTTCGGCTTCTTAAATCAATGAGTATGAAGCTCGTTTTGTTTGTATACCAGCCAAATAACTATTTAAATGAAAAATTTTCCACTTTGCCAAGACGGTGCTTTTGGTTGTCACATTCTCGCGGACTAATAGAAAACTCAGTGACAACACATGTCAAACTCTAAACAGCTATTTGGTGCCTTTATACACAGAGTATTTAGTTATAGCAAATAAAATCACAAAGTAAAGTGATAGAAGGAGTTGCATTTATATGATGACGAAGTAGAATGATAGTGGTCGACAGGAAATATAGGGTGGAGTGGACGTTTGGTGGTATAAAAATTTTGGAAAAAATGTCTAATTAAAATTATATAGGGTGATTAAAAAAATATATGATGTGGACGTAAACAAATCATATACAGGATGGTTGAAATATATGCTGGAGTTGAATTATATTTATACAGTATGATTAAAAAAGTATTTATTTTATAGCCCATAAGAAGTTGCATAAAGTGTGGAGAGGAATTAATGTTACACAGGGCGATAATATAAAATGTTAAAAATGAAATGATTTATGGGGTAGCCCACAAGGAGTTATATACGATGGTTGAAACATAGGACGGACTTGACTTGGTAAATATGGGATGAATTCTACTCCGTCCTATAATTTACAGAAGGCAGCTAACAAATTTATGCTTGTCCGTGGGCAGTCATGTGTACAGGATGGTTGGTACACAGGGTGGAGTGGAATTATCTATAGTTGCATGGCGTGGTCTATAAGGCATTAAATATATTTTGGGCTTATTAAGTCAACGGGTTATAGTAGATTTTGTTCATAAACATTTACCCGTCAATTTAAATGAAAATGTATCATTGTGTAATGTTGAGGCTTTCGATGTTACCTGGTCCTGTCTATTAAGGTTATATATGCTAATTAAAAATAAAGAATAAAAACTACCTGAGTTCAAAAAAAACTAAAACGTTGAAAATAAAACATTAAAAAATATATAACCGACTTCCACCTATAACTAAAACGCTGAAAATAATTATAGCAAAATACAACTCTAGCAAATAAATAACACATTCAATGTTAGATAAGTACGCAATGCAGGATTTCATTTGCTAGAGTTGTATTTTGTTATAATTATTTTCAGATTTTTAGTTATAGGTAGAAGTCGGTTTATATATATATATATATATATATATATATATATATATATATATTTTAAATGTTTTATTAGTAGTATATTTCGACTTGTAATTATTTAAAAAAAAAAAGTTTTGCACTCGAATACCAAACCCCAAAACCGTTTCAAGAACTCTAAGTTGTCATCATCAAGGAGTGGTTTACTCCTTGATGATGACAACTTAAAAAGTTGTTGAAAGGGCGTTGAGTGTTTAAAATAAAAATTTGGTGTTAGTGTGCAAAACTGTGTTTTTATATTTGTGACACACCAAATGTTCCACAGCATTTCCATTTTAATTATTTTGATTATCAATTTAACATGGAATCGTACGTTTTTCAAGTAATTAAAGTGAAAATTTAAAAAAATAGCTGAAAATTGTAAATAATTATTAAAATTTCTTTGCATTTTCTGAGAACATTTACTATAGTAATATTTTATTATACCATCAGAAAGTACAGATTTCAATGAACAAAAAGCCCACGGACTATTTTTAAAAAAGTAGATATTTTGACTTGAGAATATTCGATTGAAAATTAGGGTTCTTGGTCGATAATAAGTCAAAATAAGGTGAATAACAGATATGAATGAAGTGTGTTTAGGACACAAAAACGTAATTTTTCACCAAATTTAGTGAAAATATTTTTTTGTAAAAGAAAAATAAAAAAACAAAAACTTGTTCTTTTGAAGTTTTCACATACATTTTGAGGTAATGTAAAAAAGTGTAAACATATAATTTGTAGATCTCTTTATTACTTACTACTTTTCCATTTAAGTCTTTTCCATAGGACTTGTAGCTTTGCCAGAAATCGAGGTAAACCGTTTATTACCCTTAAAACCCCCACCCCCTCCCTATTCCCGACCACAGATCACCGGTCAATTATTTTTCCTTTTTTTTATTTTTGTAATATTTTCCTTTTCCAATGGGTTTCATCCTACTATTATGATTTTTCACTTTTTACCCTGGCCTGTAATTTTTTGTATAATAAGAAAATATATATTCTAAGAAACATTAAGGAAAGAGGTCAAATATCGGTTTTGGAAGTACAGATACAGAAAAGTGTAATAAAAGGCTCAAAAACCTAAAGCCTAAAATATGCTTCGCTTAATGCTTACAGAAATTATAAACGAAAATCATAGAGGTAATTTGGTAAGGTAAAATATAAATTAAAAAATATGTTAAAATGAATACTCTCTTCGAGGTATCATTCCTTTGTACGCAAGACAATATATATTATATATAAATATAATATATATTGTTTCTGGTCGGGAACCTTCATAAGTTGCGCTTCCCACAATTGAATGTCCTCTCGAACACTTCTTTATGCATTTGATGCATTTCGTTAAATTTGAAGACGCGAGATGTAAGATGAAGGTTCCCGACCAGAAACAATATATATTATATTTATATATAATATATATTGTCTTGCGTACAAAGGAATGTCACCTCGAAGAGAGTATTCAATATCTCTGACAGGTGAAGTAACCTGAAAATTTTATCGTGACATTCTGTCCTAGGAGTTAAGAGAGAACAGCAATTACACGGAACGGCTCCAGATTCGGAAACTCTGTGTACTGATTCTCTTCAAAATCCTAGATGTCGGTCTTACATCTCGCGTCTTCAAATGTTACAATGAACTTGAAATATTTTTTGTTCGTGGAACATAGGACACTGATGGGCGTATATTCTGTTTTATAACATACTGTTTTGTTTACCCAATATTTCTAATTGGCAATTTTTCAATTGCACTCTGCATTTTTCCTGGACATTACTGCAATTAAGAATTTTTAAATTAAGTTATAATTTCAACTTCTCTAAACTACCAACTATTCCCACACATTAAATAATTTCTCTAATTCTCGAAGAAAAGAGCAAATGGAATTATAACGAATATAATTTTCCTTCATAATTAATTCATGAATTCGCAATTAGATCGCCTTTTTCTTGTTGGCGCTGACGATTGATTCTTTTAATTGATAAAAGCAGCTTTTTCCGACTAGACTAGAAACTTTTTACAAAGCGGTAATCTTTGTTTATTATCTCCGGCGCTCTTCATTGGTCTGATGATTTGACCGTCTACATGTCATTAAATTACCACGAAAATTTTACCTAGAAAGCCACTCCAAAATGGCTTCCGCCAGCAGGTAATTATCAGTATAATAAAAATAATTTCCCAGTATGGTCGAACTAATTTTATACCATTCCGCGTTATGATTGGCGGTTGGAGAAACGGCGAAATACGCGCCTCCCATGTACAAATAGAAGAACAAAAAAAAAGAACAACAATGTGTACAAAACAAATACATCTCTATGAAGGGGTGCGCGTTTCATTTGTCAAAACGGTGTTGTGTTATTGAGGATTGGGTAGAACGACATGTGATAAGCTATTAGAGATCCTTTGTCATGTTGGAAAAAGGACGAAAGCTTTGGGCTTTGATTTTTTAAACAGATTTAATTCTATGATGATTATTTCAATTTGTGTTTGGTGAGATTAGGGTTGATAAATAACAATAATTTTTTAATTTACTTATTAATGTTATTTTTTTTTCAGGGGGTTTGAGCCGGATGGAGCTAATAGGTGTATCCACTGGAGAAGAAGAAAACAATTATTATAGCAATATCTCCTTATACAGGGTGTTTTGTTGAATGTTCACCAAACTTAGGTGGGCTCATGTGCTATATTATGTAGCCTATATACAGGGTCAGTTTCTGTCGATTTAGTCAAATCCCTCTAGCTTCTTTGTTTTTGATTTTATAAAAAAGTGTAAATATTAAAATTCAAGAGAATTGTACCCCGAATATGATTGTCATGTCCTCTTTTTGAATGGAAACCATAGTTGGCTATGATCTCAAAAAATCGGACATTTTTAGAGCTTTTCAACGATATAATACTCGATATAGTTATTCATAAAAATAAGTGAGTTATGGATGCTTTTCGCTCTTATTTTCACTTTTAACGTAGGTAGCCATGAAATAGATTGATTTATTAATAACTATTCCAAAAAACGATTTTTTATTATGTATATCAGATATAATGAAAAAACTAAATAAGTAGGTACTTACTAAAAACTTAAGAAATTAAAGTACATAATAATGGTTGCAATAAAAAGTCCACCATTGATATTTAGACAAAAATTGCATCTTTTTAAGATTGATATTACCGCTTTCCTCACAGACCGCCTATCAATTTCTTCAGTTGCTTGTAATACCGCCTGCCTTAGGTCACCAACTGTCTCATACTTTCTTTTGTATACTTTGTTTTTTAGCGCACCCCATAAATAGAAGTCTACGAGTATAACTGCCAAATCGGGAGACCGGGGTGGCCATTCGCGTGGGCCATTTCTTCCTTTCCAAAAATTTGGATAGATATTATCTAAGTGTTGTCTTACTAATAACGAGTTATGAGCAGGTGCTCCATCATGTTGGAACCACTCAGTTTCTAAACGAGTTCTCAAATTCAAATTATGCAACATGTCTTGAAAAGTGTATTGCAAGAAATGCAAGTAACGCTCCCCAGTAAGTGATTCGTCATAGATAAAAGGCCCCAGAATAGTATAGCCTATGATACCACACTAAACATTAAAACCAAATTTTATCTGGGGTCGTCTTTGATCTATATGGAAAGGGTTTTCTTTAGCGCAGATATGCTCATTGTGTCTATTGAACATACCGCAGTTAGTAAATCTAGTTTCATCTGACCATAATACCTTTAATGGAAACTGTGTATGGTCAAGGCACATGTCTCTAAACGCATGTATAAAATAAAATACGTCGATGTTCGTCACCAGCATGCAAAGTTTGAAAAACTGACAGTTTGTACGGGTGGAACTTGTGTGCTTTCAGTACCTTAACTACAGTACGTTGAGAAGTGCCATTGCCAAAACATTTATTTGTGCTTCTTCGTTAATTTGATTACGTTCCTTTGGTGGTTAAGTAAATGATCCATATTTGCGTAAAGCCTCTTAAATGTACATAGAGTAGGTTGCCGACGATTAAAATATCTATGAAAGTATTCCTCAGCTGCACGAACTGAATTTTTATGGCATATGATATAACATTCCACCATATTCAGTTGTTCTTCGTTAGAATTATCCATTTTATCACAAAAACTTGTCAATATCGACTGTCAGTTCAGCACTACTAATGGAATTAATGTCAAATGAAAAAACGTCAAAGTGAAAACAATCTTTTTCATGGCTACCTAAGTTAAAAGTGAAAATAATAGAGAAAAACATCTATAATTCCATTATTTTTATGAATAACTATATCGAGTGTTATATCGTTGAAAATCTCTAAAAATGTCCGATATTTTGAGGTCATAGCCAACTATGGTTTCTATTCAAAAAAAGATAAGTTTGTGTCATATCGCGAAAACGAGAGCTGTCACGCAAACGAGGACATGACAATCATATTCGGGATACAATTCCCTTCAATTTTGATATTTACACTTTTTTATAAAATCAAAAACAAAGAAACTAGAGGGATTTGACTAAATCGACATAATTTCGTTTTTTCAAAATATCTAGTAAGCCATGACTTTTTACAAAAATCCGAAAGTGTCATTAAATTGGACTGTTAAACTGCAAATCTTTCCCAATTTAACCATTGCTCTATTTCTGCTAGTTTCCGAGATCCCCATACTGATCATCAAAAAAACTCACCCTGCATAAACTGAGCATTTATTTTTGAACTCAAAACGGGACAAAAGTTAGCAAGTTAACAATGTAAATAAACACAACTTCTTAATTTTCTTTATTTAGAAAAAGTGTAACTTAATGCAATTAGTATTCACTATTATTATATTCATAATAATTATAATTATTTGTATTAAACTAGTTGTGAAAAATAAAATTCAATCATCAGTTAACGGCTTTATTAAAGCAAAGTTCCTCTAATAGAAATTATTAAATTATATGCATCATATTTTTTCTTCTTCTTTCGGTTCTTTACCCTCCTTGGTTTACCGTTCTTTGTTTCCACAGGTCTCTATTTTCCCTATCTCCAATTTCTAGTTCCTTTCAAACCATCACCTTTTTATATGTTCTTTTTCCAAGTCAAAATAGGTCCGTCACTCTGTCTTTTTCCCATTGTTCACCATTGTATATATTTTTTGGCCATCTGCTTTCTAGCATTCTTTTAAAATATCCATACCATTGGAGTGCTCTATTTTCCCGTGTCTCTGTCAGATATCTTGGGTTCTTAATTTGTCCTGCCTGGTAAACCTTAAACATTATCTCCTATAGTCCAGTTCTACGGTTCTTATCTTATCAACTGCTGCTGTTATTGGCCACATTTCTGCGCAGAGTACTAAATTTTCTACAATACTATGGAACAAACGTTTCTTTGTATCCTGGATTAAGTTCTCAGTCCATAGCAAACCATATAGAGTTTTTGTCGCCATTTTCCCCATACCTACTCTCGTTGAGATGTTTTTCTCGCAGGTGCCAGCAGAACTTTCCCATGTATTTAATAACATTGCAGGATTTTATATGTTGGCCATCTATTTCTAAGTTTTCTGCAGCCCCCCTCCCTGTGGGCATATATTAGACGCGACGATCTGTGATTTCCCGCCCACGCCTGTCTCGGGAGATTCGTACTTTAAAACTTTCCTGGGATTCCGGGTAACGGGACTATTTAGCGTCCCGGCGCTTTGTTTGCTTGCTCATAAACGAGTTACTTGGCCCGTTCACATAAAAAAAATCAAAGGGAGTCAGGTCTGGCGACCTTGGAGGTCACAGCATAGGGCCAGTTCTCTCAATACAGGCGTTTGGGAATGAAATCTCCGGGAGCTCTTTGACGGTTCGTCTATAACGTGCTGGACAGCCATCTTCTTTGATTTTTTTCACCAATTTTATTGGTCTGTCTTCCAATGAGATTTCATCAAATAAGCTGCTCCTTGGTGTCTATTTCTATATCGTAAATGACAAATTTTTAATGAGTTCTTATTAGACGAAACCCTATTGGAAGACAGGCCATCAATATTCAAAAATGGTGTCTGTCCAGCACATTATAGGCGAACTGTCAGAGAGCTCTTGGAGTTTACATTCCCAAACCCGTGAATTGAGAGAACTGGCCTTATACTGTGGCCTCCAAGATCGCCAGACCTGACTCCCTTTGATTTTTTGTATGTGGACCAGCCAAGTAACTCGTTTATGAGAGAGAAATAGAAACCAAAGAGCAGTTAAGAGAAAGAATAAATGTTGCTTTTGAAATAATATGGGATGAGATGCGATTAGAGACTACCACTATGTAGGAGGCAGTAGAAGCCGATTTGAATAAAATTTATAACAAATTATTGCAACTTGATGTATGATATATTTTTTGTAGTTCTAACCTTATAAGTTACAATCTCAAATTTTATTGTGGTACTGATTACTTTCCAATACGAGCGATTTATCGCCGAAAAGGGTTGAAGTAAAGACGTCTTTTTAAAAGTTTTCGATGTGCTACAATTTTTTTTTGTAATGTGATAAAGTTTATAACTTAATCAATTTTTTATGGAACCTCACCATTTCTGGACTCATAATTTTTTTAACCAATCATTTGTGTCAAATATCAAATGCAGTTCGGCAAACAAACATCATAGATTGGATTTAAGTTTATTTGATGGAGATGCAGTGAATAATAAAAAAGTTACAACAGTTCAAATGTAAAAATCTGAGAATTAAAAAAAAAATAGAAAAAAAAAATAAAAAACCTAAGATATCTAGATGTTATATGGCCTACATAATACAGGGTGTTCCTAAATTAAAGGTACAAACGAAAAGGGGAGATTCCTTGAATAGTTTTAGGAAGAAAAAGTCCCATAAACAAGGGTCCGCAAACGTTTCGTTTTCAAGATACAGAGTGTTAAAGTTTCAATTTTTTTCAAGTTTTTTTCTCATAGTATCTGCACTTCACAAAGATATTCAAATGAAATTTGGCATAGATATTACAATTAAGAGTTTACACCTTGTGACATGCCAATTTCGATTGCAAATCTACAGGGTGATATTTTTTCGGGAACACTGTCCACTGTTGTCCTTCAAAACTTTTGGTGAGCCACTGGTACTTTCAAAAATTGTAAAGAAAAGCTTTGTTGTTATACCAAACTTTATGTTCTCTTGTAGTTTTGTCGTATCTACTACCGATAAAAATCGAGAAAAAAAATTTAAATGAATCTCTTGAAATCCTCAGAACATAGAAATCTAGTTACCTACCTAGTAGAATGTGGTGAATGAATAAATTTATTGTTAGTTTTGACACATCAAACTCCTGTGTTTTGAAAATTAAAGATGGTTGCATTTTAATATCAAAACATGCCGAATTTTACGAATTCCTAAATGGCTGACATGCATTTCATGTATGGTCTTGCAAATGGTAATTCAAGAGAAACTAAGTGTCTTTACCTGAAACGCTATCCCAATAGAGTGATGCCAGGTCATCGGATGTTCTCTCATATTCACAGGCTTCTTTCAGAAACTGGATCTTTTTCTGCGAAAAATATTAATGCAGGTAGACCACGAAGTGTGAGAACACCACGACTCGAAGAGGCAGTGCTGAACGAAATAGAAGAACATCCAGGAACCAGTACAAGAAAAATTAGTGTTACCTTAAATACAAGTCATCAAGTTGTTTGGCGGATCTTGCGGGATTCTTTGCTCTATCTTTATCACATTCAGAGACTGCAAGCGCTCTTGCCTCGAGATTGTCATCCAATAATTATTTTTTGTCAGTGGTACCTCAACAGACTATTGAACAATCCTCATTTTGATTGCCAAATCCTATTCACTGATGAAGCCTGTTTCTCAAGGACTTCAATCATAAATTTTCATAATGAACACATATGGGCTGAGGAGAATTCACATGAAATTGCAGAAGTTTATTTTCAACAGGAATTTTCATTAAATGTGTGGGATGGTAATATTGGCGATTATTTGATTGGTCCTTTCTTCTTGCCAGGGCGACTTACTGGTCAATCACACAGACATTTTTTAGAGAACGATTTGTCCTTGTTATTGGATGGTATACCTCTTATGATGCGTCGTGAAATGTGGTTCATGCACGACGGTGCTCCTGCTCATTTTTCACTTTTGGCTAGGGAGTATTTGAACGAAAATTATGTAAACAGGTGGATTGGACGAGGTGGACATCAACCATGGCCCGCCAGATCCCCAGATTTAAATAGTTTAGATTTCTTTCTATGGGGCTATCTGAAATCTCTAGTGTACATAACGCCAGTGAATACCGTAGACGAACTGAGAAATCGTATAATAGGCGCATTTGATACAATTAGGAATACTCCAGGAGTGTTTCAAAGAGTTCGATCGTCTATGAGAAGAAGAACAGAAGCTTGTATAAGGGTTGGGGGAGGACATTTTCAACAATTGCTGTAGTTTAGTTCCTTTGTTGTTATTTAGTTTTTTTATTATGATTAATTTTTGAGTTGTACGTTTCTTGCAGTAATACATTTTTTTGATGATTATACCAGTTTATCGAATCTTTAAGAATCATTGCTAGTTTAATAATTCAAAATTTTTTTCTCGAAATCGGTAGTAGATACGACAAAACTACAAGAGAACATAAAATTTGCTATAACAACAAAGCTTTTCTTTACAATTTTTGAAAGTACCAGTGGCTCACCAAAAAAAGTTCTAAAGGACAACAGTGGACAGTGTTTCCGAAAAAATATCACCCTGTAGCAATCGAAATTGGCATGTCACAAGGTGTATACTCTTAATTGTAATATCTATGCCAAATTTCATTTGAATATCTTGTGAAGTGCAGATACTATGAGAAAAAAACTTGAAAAAAATTCAAACTTTAACACTCTGTATCTTGAAAACGAAACGTTTGCGGACCCATGTTTATGGGACTTTTTCTTCCTAAAAATATTCAAGGAATCTCCCCTTTTCGTTTGTACCTCCAATTTAGGAACACCCTGTATAGCACATGAGCTCACCTATCTGCCTTCCAAGTTTGGCGAACGTTCTACAAAATACCCTGAATATCATATAAATGTAAAAAAACAATCAATAAATTGTGTGAAGTAGATAAAATTATTCTTTTTTTGGATCCCTATCCTATAAATTACACAGACAGACAATGAACAAACTTTTTCAATAATTTTAATTAATACCTGTGAATTTCGATATACTGATTCCGTCACAATTTGTCACATCTCACATAGTTAGATGCTGTGTGGAGATTTAAAAGTTGTTTCCATGCTTCTTGGTCAGCAAATTTATTTACGAAATTTCCATGTTTTCTATATGAGTGGGGGAGCATAGCAAATGATCAAAATTCGTCTAGACAACAACGACCTAAGAAAAATTTTTTGACAATTGACGAGAAAAACTTTTTGTATATAGCCTATTATATTCACATTTTTGTTAATATAAAGGCTTTCATTCCAAAACTAGCCACCCAAAATAACTTCTAAAATATCTTTAAAAGAAGAAGACAAGAAAACATGTTAATCTATATTTACAGGAGACATATTGTTACGAAATTTACCTAAGCCGGCTCTGGCTTCATTCCGATGAGACATCAATTGCTGGGTTAATAAAAAGTTGGAGTGGAATTTTCGAAATGGCGCCAAACAAGTATTCTCGACGCTGCACACTGGGGCTATAGCAGTGATTTGGTTCAAAACCATCCAGAAAACGCAATTTTCATCGAAATATTAAAATTCTTAAAGTGGGATATTCATTTTGTCATACTAAAGTATGGTACAAAGCTTAATTTCTTAAATGTGATTTGCACATAACTGAGTGACCTTGAAAAATGTAATTCAATGTTCAAAAAATAGAGATACCATCACTATCAAGAATATTGAATGGTTTAACTTACAATCAATACTTATAATTTGTATTTAGTTTCTTAAATAAGTATTATGTATGTTTATATACAGGGTGAGTTTTTTTTGATGATCAGTATGGGGATCTCGGAAACTAGCGGAGATAGAGCAATGGTTAAATTGGGAAAGATTTGCAGTTTTACTGACCCAATTTAATGACACTTTCGGATTTTTGTAAAAAGTCATGGCTTACTAGATATTTTGAAAAAACAAAATTCTGTCGATTTAGTCAAATTCCTCTATCTCCTTTGTTTTTGATTTTATAAAATAAAAATGTAAATATCAAAATTGAAGGGAATTGTATCCCGAGTATGATTGTCACGTCCTCGTTTGCGCGACAGCTCTAGTTTTCGAGATATGACACAAAATTATCTTTTTTGAATGGAAACCATAGTTGGCTATGACCTCAACAAATCGGACATTTTTAGAGCTTTTCAACGATATAATACTCGATATAGTTATTCATAAAAATAACGGCGTTATGAATTCTTAACGTAGGTAGTCATGAAAAAGATTGTTTTCGCTTTGACGTTTCGTCTTTGAGAGTAATTCCATTAGTACTGCTGAACTGACAGTCGATATTGACAAGTTTTCGTGATAAAATGGACTATTCTAACGAAGAAAAACTGAATATGGTGGAATGTTATATCATATGCCATAAAAATTCAGTTCGTGCAGCTGAGGAATACTTTCATAGATATTTTAATCGTCGTCAACCTGCTCTATGTACATTTAAGAGGCATTACGATAGTTTACGCAGATATGGATCTTTTACTAAACCACCAAAGGAATGTAATCAAATTAACGAAGCAGCACAAATAAATGTTTTGGCAATGGTAAATCAAAATCCATCTATATCAACCTGTGAGTTGGTGACCTACGGGAGGCGGTATTACAAGCAATTGAAGAAACTGATAGGCGGTCTGTGAGGAAAGCGGTAATGTCAATCTTAAAAAGATGCAATTTTTGTCTAAATAACAATGGTGGACTTTTCGAACATAAATTGTAGACCCTTATGCCGGAAGTCATGACAGCAAAGTTCACCAAGCCCAAGTCCGCAGCATCCAACCACCCGATGACGAGATGACCTTCGAGCAGTTTATGGCACTGTACTTTAATGGGCAGAAAGTGCAGCACGACGTAACGAGAGAGGAACCCCGAGACCTGTTTGAACAACCCACTAATACAATATGCCCTGGCTCATTGTGTGGCTCGAGATCTCCGGATGTCCAGAGGAATAGCCAACGTGTTTGCCAAAAATTACGGCCAGTTCCAGAAGCTATGGGAGCAAGATCCAGTGGTAGGGAAGGTCCTTCATCTCGAAGATAAACAACCAGTGGGTAGGTACCAAAGACATTTTTTATTTAGTAACGAAAACATTCTCGCTGGACAAGCCAACACATAGCGATCTTTGGAAGACTCTGGTAGAATTGAGGAATGCGATGATGGAGAAGAATCTGATGAAATTGGCGGTCCCAAAGATAGCCTGCGGGTTGGATGGACTGAATTGGCGGGAGGTGAGAAGTATGATGGAAACAATCGATCGATTCAGTGGCGTCGACATCCTGGTATGCTGTCTCAATACTCGCAGCCCAGATTCGAAGACCGTTGATTGTTACTTCCACCAAACTTCCCGTTGTCGTAATGGAAAGTCCTGCAAATATCGTCATACCAGGAAGGATTCTGGAACATTCCGGGACGAAATGGTCTTAAGGAGGGGGCAATGTTACGACAATTCATCCGACAGCTGGTGCAATCGGCCATCAACCAATTCAATTCATCAACAGGCGGACCGCTGCCGTTACTGGGAATTCCCTTAAAGCTTCCAGAACATGAAAGAGTTTCCCGATGGTTCATGGACGTACCAGACAAATCCGCGATAAATATATAAATATGAACAGCTGGCGATAGGAGGCATTCAGTTTTCGACGGTCGTATTGTACAGTAAAGATAAAATGTAAATAGTAGTTTCTGTGAAAATAAATTGTGTAAAACTAGTGGAAATAAATTAGGGTGAGTTGGACTGTGTTTTTAAATAAGTCCAGGAACTAGGGTTGCCAACTTTTTTTAGAAGAAATAGAGTATATCTGATTTCAAAGGAGGGAAATAAAGAGTATGGACTTAAAAAAAGAGTATCATTTATTTTATATTTTTAAAAAGGTATTTTTTTGTACGTTTTGCAGCACATAACAATTTTTCATTGTTTTTGAAAGAATTGTATGAGTCCAAACATTCTAACTCTAAATTTATATAGATCAAGAGCTCATTTTTAATCCATTTCAATGAAGCTCTGTTTCTCTCTTCTCGCCACTTCACATTCATGACCGAGAAGACTCTTTCAGTAAATGCTGAAGTGGCGGGAACAGAGAGTATATAGCCAATAATTTTTTTCAAACAATCAAATTCTCCAGGAAACTTTTTAAAAATAAATTGCCATTTTTCTACAGTGGATTTTTGCATAAAATCTGAATTATTTAACAATTCAGCTTGGAGTTCTTTTAAAATTATAACTTCTGAATATAAACTGTCCATGTGTATTTTTTAGTCTTTGTAAATTAAGTTTTCCTTCTACAATTTTTTCTAAATGATTAAATTCAACACTAGTTCTTAAAGATATTGTATTTAGTGAATATAGCCAGTTATCACTAATAAAATCAAACCATTTTTGTAAATAAATTAAACATTTGTCTATACACAATGAAAATTTTGTGTTTATCTGATTAAACAAATCATTTTCCCAAAGTTGTGTGTACTTCTGTGACCTTTTTTTCTTCGTCAAAACTTTTCGCTTTTTAGATGGGGTGCTTTTATCATTATGAGCACAGGATGCTTGATCGGCGATATCATGTTCGTCAATCACGTCATCCATAACGAATTGGATAAAAGTATTCCAAACAAACAAAAACAAAGTCACAAACAAAACTAACCTCAAAGACTTCTTATAACAACTTGTGACATGACATTGACATGTTTGACGTAATGACATTAGTGGCTGCGTTCACGAACGTCCGAATGTGGTTGGAGGAAATTGGGGATACCAACATATTAACTGTAAATAGTTGACTTTTTTGGTTTTGATTATGGGTTTTTGCATAATATTATATGACTAGTAAAAATGTGTAGAAAAAGAGTATTCTAGCGTACTCTATTAGTGTTATAGATTATAGAGTACGCTTACATGGTATAGAGTACAATACTCTATTTTAGAGTACGGTTGGCAACCCTACCAAGAACTGAACTGAACCCGAGTGTGAAAATAAAAACATTAGATTAAGAACCTTTTTTTCAGATTGAGCCAAATAATGTGAATAAAACTGCATCTTACGAATTTGTGTAAAAAAATATGTAAGTGAAAGATGACGTTTTGGCCTTGTCTAATAAGGAGCTATAAAAATAGCATGTTCAATTTCTCGTGCATCATGCCTCACAGTAAGAAACTTCTTGATTAAGGGGCATCGGTAAACGCAATTGGATGAGTAATTATTAAATTAATTAACACAGAATATAACGACAAACTTAATTAACGAAAATAAGTACATAGCAGGAGCGCGGAGTTAGATTAATATCGGAAGCGCAAATATCGACGTCAGATAGTGGTTGTGGTTACCTATCATTTGCAAGATATTCACTTGAAATGTATAATTTATTAGCATCGTATGCACGTACCTACCGACGTTTCTAATATCGTATTATTATCAAGATCGAGGAAACGTATATTATCAGCTGATAATTCATGGACATTAATTGCTTGTTTATTCCGCGATCGTGATTATCGAAAATTATGCATCAAATGTTAGCACCTGACAGGTGATCCTCTCATTTACCAAAGAGTGACTAACGACACGAAAAAAATATTATGAGATGTCGTGCTGGATTAACACGTGTATTCGGAAAGTTTTTACTTCTGTGAAATGGGGTAATTAATGAAGTCGTTACTTGGCTGAAGACAAATTTTCGAGAGGAAATATCGTGATAAACATAAGCCGGAATTGAAGTGTTAACATAAAACTGGTTGTTTTAAAGGTGTTGATGTTTTTAGCGCTATGTCCGCTTGGAGAAACATTTATGAAAGTTCAGGCAAAAAACCTTTTTTTTTTAACAAAAATGTGAAAAGCCGCCAAATTCGATAAGTTTAATGAAAGTAGTCTGTAAATGTATTTTAATGCTTGAAGTAGTGAATTGCCTAACAGTCATTTCCCCGAGACCCTCTATAGCCCAGGTCATTTACGAAAATACGTGACAAAATTAATAGTAGAACAAAACCGACATCAACGGGTTCTAATGATAAAACTTGACTAATTGACAAAAATTCTACATTTTTTATCGATGCGTTTTTGTTTTTTTTTTACATAAACCTCAAAGAATCGGTAACAATTTAGTTTTTTACCTTTTACACAAAATCCACCTATGAAACCGTGTTTGCTACTAAGGGCAATGTTAAAGAGAGGTGTAAAACCTACAAAATGAGCTACTATACGCTCAACCTCGTTACTTGGTTTCTTAGATAATGAAATCCAAAATTCCAAAAAAATAATCAATTTGTTTGTATTAGAGTTTCATTTCTATATAATAATAAAATATAAAATGTACTGAAAGTGTAAACAAAGGAAACTACTATTATTTAATTATGTTTTAAAATATCAGGGAATAGAGAAGGCAAATTTCCGTTTTTCATTTAAATTTAAAATAAGTAGGTATGTTTTTTGCATATAAAAAATTATTGCTCCATCATTATCATCAGTGTCTATTTAACGTATCATTCTTTTGTACGCAAGAATGACACCTCGAAGAGAGTATTCAATATCTCTGACAGGTGAAGTAACCTGAAAAATTGTATCGTGACATTCTGTCCTAGGAGTTAAGGGAGAACAGTAATTACAGGAACGGCTCCAGATTCGGAACCTCTGTGTACTGATTCTCTTGAAAATCCTAGATGTCGGTCTTACATTCAATTGTGGGAAGAGCAACTGATGAAGGTTCCCGACCAGAAACAATATATATTATGTTTATATATAATATATATTGTCTTGCGTACAAAGGAATGACACCTCGAAGAGAGTACTTCTTTATGTATTTGATACATTTCGTTAAATTTAAAGACGCGAGTTGAAAGACCGACATCTAGGATTTTCGAGAGAATTAGCACACAGAGGTTCCATTCTGTTCTAGGAGTTAAGGGAGAACAGCAATTACACGGAACGGCTCCAGATTCGGAACCGCTGTGTGCTAATTCTCTGGAAAATCTTAGATGTCGGTTTTTCCTATCGCGTCTTCAAATTTAACGAAATGTATCAAATACATAAAGAAGTGTTCGAGAGGACATTCAATTGTGGGAAGCGCAACTGATGAAGGTTCCCTGACCAGAAACAATATATTTTATATATAATATATATTGTCTCGCGTACAAAGGAATGACACCTCGAAGAGAGTATATGTCAATTTTGTCTTATTATCTATTATTTTTTATGTGATTGCATAAGCTGTTGAAGCTGTTGAATTTCATGTCGCGTAAAAATCTCTCTTGATTTGTGTTTATACTTCGATTGAATGTCAATGTTTTGAGATATCGGGGAACATGTAGACCTAACTTAACAGTTTGTTAAGCTGCACCATTTAATTATGACATTTATCCATGTGGTAACTCCGGTATAAAAAAATGACGATCGATGCATCTTCATTAAAATTCCTTTTTCGTGGTACGTGTTATGTCAACCTAATTATAACCTCGTCGATGCCTTTATATGGGATGCGAATATCAATCATATTGCTGGTGCGAGGAAGTAATTATTTGAATGAAATTGCGATGATGTGCAGATGTTAGGACTGCCCGTTTTTTTTATCATTTTCTGTTGTTTCTGAATACCATATAACTGTTTTAATAAATGGGATTCTTTGCGGTCTTTGTTTTTAACGAATTTCATGAATATGTAACAGCGTTTAAATTATTTTTTCCAACTAAATTTCAATTAAAAGTTTTAATTTCGTACGGCATAAATGAATTCACTCATTTGTAATGTAAAAACTGAAATTTGAATAAAGTTTTGCAGGTTTTGTTTGTCTCTGCGAAATTCCGAATATACAGGGTGTCCATGAATACTCCTACCAAATGGAACCTCTAGATTTTGTGAAGATTTAACAGTAAAGCTCGAGACAGATGAGACTATTTTTAACATGAAGATACAAAGCTAGTTTCAAATAAAATTGTATAAAATTTCGTATGGCAGAAATGGAGTGTACTATTTGTATGTATAAACTTGAATTTGAATAAAGTTTTTTTCCGGGAAATTCCAAATATACAGGGTATCCATAAACACTTACTCTTACCAAACGGAACTTCTAGATTGTATGACGACCTTAGTGATCATGTAAGTTCTGAACGATCTGTCCGAATAAAGTCGTATTCACATAATGTATTTCTTTAGTCCAGACGATGGTTCATTTCTGCGCCAAAGACAGCTGGACTTTTGCAGGGTCAAGAGAAGAATAACTGATGGGCCAACAGATTCTGCCCGGCCAAGGGTAGCACAACTCCAGACAGTCTGTTAGTAAGTATTTATAATGATATTTTCTTAGGCTAGTTTGTTAAGTATCTACAGAAAAACTTTTAAATTATTTCGTCTAGGAGTTTTCCATTTTCATCACCGAGTCTTTAGTTTTATTTTTAACCGACTTCCAAAAAGGAGGAGGTTATAAATTTGTCGCGTATGTTTTTTACTTTTTTTATGTATGTTACCAGATTTCTTCTCCTGTGGTGCACCGTTTTGAATGAATATGGTCTTGTTAAATAGAGTATTTATCCGGATTAGTGAAACTTCAATTTTTTATTGGTAAAGTGATAAAATTTGTGAATGAACACATGCGTGCATGAAAATCGACCAATATCCCTAATATTTTAGTCGATTTATCGATAACTCCTTATTGATGTGTATAGTTATTTAACGTTTAATCTATTGAGGAAGATCCTTAGGTGATCTCATATACTTTTTTGCGACGTGCAACTTGCAGTTTTGCAGAAAATCGCCAAAAATTTCAACATTTTTATCAAAAATTTCATCTAAATGACATAACGGACAGGCACTGGAAGCATATAGGTAGTAAAGCATAGTATTTTCGGCTCCTTAAATCAATGAGTACCAAGCTCGTTTTGTTTGTATACCAGGCAAATACCTATTTAAATGCAAATATTTCCATTTTGCAAAGACGGTGCTTTTGGTTGTCACATTCTCCCGGCCTAATAGAAAATTCAGTGACAACACATGTCAAAATTTAAACTGCTATTTGGTGCGTTTATAGACAGGGTGTTTAGTTATAGCAAACAAAATCACAAAGTAAAATGATAGAAGGAGTTGCATATATATGAAGATTGAAATATAGGACGGACTAGAATGATAGTGGTCCGTAGGCAGCTGTATATACAGGATGGTTGGAATATAGGGTGGACTGGACGATTGGTGGTATAAAAATGTTGGAAAAAATGTGAAATTAAAATTATCTAGGGTGATTAAAAAACTGTTATATGATGTGGACATAAGCAAATCATATACAGGATGGTTGAAATATATGCTGGAGTTGAATTATATATATACAGTGTGATTAAAGAATTATTTTTTTATAGCCCATAAGAAGTTGTATAATGTGTGGAGAGGAATTATTGTTAAACACGGTGATAATAAAAAATGTTAAAAATGAAATAATTTATGGGCTAGCCCACAAGCAGTTATATACTATGGTTGAAATATAGGATGGATTTGACTCCGTAAATATGGGATGGATTCTATTCCGTCCTATAGGCAGTTAACAAATTTATGCTTGTCTGTGGGCAGTCGTATGTACAGGATGGTTGGTACATAGATTGGAGTTATACAGGGTTGTCAAAAAAAATTGAAAAAAGGTTACATGGCGTAGTCCATAAGGCATAAATATATTTTGGGATGATTAAGTCAACGCGTACTAGTACATTTTGTTCGTAAAGATTTACCTGTCAATATAAATGAGAAAGTATCATTGTGTAATGTTGAGGCTTTCGATGTTACCTGGTTCTGTCTATTAAGGTTATACATACAAAATAAAAAATAAATAATGAAAACTACCTGAGTTCAAAAAAAAATAAAAAGTTGAAAATATAACATTTAAAAAAATATATAACCGACTTCTACCTATAACTAAAAAGCTAAAAATAATTATATCAAAATACAGCTCTAGCAAATAAATAACACATTCAATGTTATTAGGTACCCAGGAAGTAAAAAATGTAAACATTAAAAGGTGCTCATTCTGTACAAATTAATTACCTACCAATCTAATATATTTTTGAAGTCGGTGCCAAGCAACAATCAAGTTTGATGAATTAGTAGATAAGTACGCAATGAAGGATTTTAGGTTTGCTTGGCACCGGCTTCAAAATATACTAGATTGGTAGGTAATTAATTTGTACAGAATGAGCACCTTTTAATGTTTACATTTTTTACTTCCTGGGTACCTAATAACATTGAATGTGTTATTTATTTGCTAGAGTTGTATTTTGTTATAATTATTTTTAGCTTTTTAGTACTTATAGGTAGAGAAGTCAGTTATATATATTTTTTAATGTATTGCAGCTTCATTGTTTTTTTTTCTTTGGGCAAACTATGCGTAATATAATTTTTTTCCAAACAGATAAAGCACTCTTGTTTAGCTTATATGTAAGTTATTTATACAACGAATAACTTTACTTATATGTCGGCATAAAGCGATTTCCACAAATTAATGAAATTCATTTGAAGCCGACGAATTTACGATGGGCTTCGCTGATATTTCATTTGTTTAACAGCGTAACCTCACTTTAATATCTTAATATTAACATACGAAGTAGATCCTCCTAATTTACGGTAATGCGAAATCCCCTGCATAACTTCGCTGATGACGAGCAGCAATTCTTCGTCTTCGTCCCGTACGATGTATGAAAGCGCAATGGCGTGGAGAACATTAATTAATACTCCAGATAAAAGTAGGGTCCTGGAAGTGGCTCGGACCGAGCGGGGCCCCCGCGATGCTGGGGGCCGCGGGGGGCACAGTGTGGGTTTCGAATACCGCCGCTTGCACACCTCTCACGGCTTCCACAACCTAATAAACAATTGAGGGAATAGCCATAAATATCACAATAAATTTCAACTGAAATTCATTTACTCGGGTTTACCATATCTGCCGTCCGTCCAAGACTTGTAGTTCATGATGTTGCTTGAACACAAGAAGGAGATACGCATATTTTTAAAAACTAATAAGGTGGAGTTACATTTTTTTGTCGGTTTTAACTGTAAGTGATTTTGGAAAGCGGTAAGCAAATCTAAGACTTTTTGTTTATTACTTGAAATAAGTCGAAGTAAGAGCTTTCTTCCAAAAGCTAAGTGTACTAGTGTATATGAGAGGAAATAAAAATGCAGCGTAGTAATACACATCAAATAACAATATAAAAATTTGAGAGATATGTAGAATTGTAAGCTTAAAGTTTCCTAGTTTAGTAAGTTTTGGCTAACAGATAAGTGAAAGAGATTAACGGATTCAAAATGCAACTCGTATCAAGACTGACACTAACACCTATTTATTTAATAAAAAACGGTGTACAACAACTAGCCCTACTACCCAAAAACAAGTTTACTGAGGTGATATAAATAATAAAACTATGGCTTTTATTGAGACAGTACGATGGAAGCAAGAAGTATTCCCTTCACTGTTATCTTTTCCCTCTTGTCCCCCCTTTCTTCTCTCTTCTCTCTTCTCTCTTCTCTCTTCTCTCTTCTCTCTTCTCTCTTCTCTCTTCTCTCTTCTCTCTTCTCTCTTCTCTCTTCTCTTCTCTCTTCTCTCTTCTCTCTCTTCTCTCTTCTCTCTTCTCTCTTCTCTCTTCTCTCTTCTCTCTTCTCTCTTCTCTCTTCTCTCTTCTCTCTTCTCTCTTCTCTCTTCTCTCTTCTCTCTTCTCTCTTCTCTCTTCTCTCTTCTCTCTTCTCTCTTCTCTCTTCTCTCTTCTCTCTTCTCTCTTCTCTCTTCTCTCTTCTCTCTTCTCTCTTCTCTCTTCTCTCTTCTCTCTTCTCTCTTCTCTCTTCTCTCTTCTCTCTTCTCTCTTCTCTCTTCTCTCTTCTCTCTTCTCTCTTCTCTCTTCTCTCTTCTCTCTCTCTCTCTCTCTTCTCTCTTCTCTCTTCTCTCTTCTCTCTTCTCTCTTCTCTCTTCTCTCTTCTATCTTCTCTCTTCTCTTTTCTCTCTTCTCTTTTCTCTCTTCTCTCTTCTCTCTTCTCTGTTCTCTCTTCTCTGTTCTCTCCACTCTCGTCTCTCTTCTCTGTTCTCTCTTCTCTTTTCTCTCTTCTCTTTTCTCTCTTGTCTCTTCTACCTTCTCTTTTCTCTCTTCTCTCGTTTCTCGTCACTCTTCTCTCTTTCTCTCTTCTCTCTTCTCTCTTCTCTCTTCTCTCTTCTCTCTTCTCTCTTCTCTCTTCTCTCTTCTCTCTTCTCTCTTCTCTCTTCTCTCTTCTCTCTTCTCTCTTCTATCTTCTCTCTTCTCTCTTCTCTCTTCTCTTTTCTCTCTTCTCTCTTCTCTCTTCTCTCTTCTCTCTTCTCTCTTCTCTCTTCTCTCTTCTCTCTTCTCTCTTCTCTCTTCTCTCTTCTCTCTTCTCTCTTCTCTCTTCTCTCTCCTCTCTCCTCTCTCCTCTCTCCTCTCTCCTCTCTCCTCTCTCCTCTCTCCTCTCTCCTCTCTCCTCTCTCCTCTCTCCTCTCTCCTCTCTCCTCTCTGCTCTCTTCTCTCTTCTCTCTTCTCTCTTCATCGTCCACTCATTTCTCTTCTCCGTTCACTATTTTCACTTCTCTCTTCACTCTTCACTTTTACCTCTACTTAGTTCTCTCTTCTCTCTTCTCCCTTCTTTCTTCACTCTTCTCTCATTTTTTTCTCTTCTCTCTTCTTTCACCCTTTGCTGCCAATCATCTTTAAATAGACTATTATATGGGTCGTTCAAACCAAATACAATACAACAATTTAAATTACAAACCTTGGAACTTAGAGTATATACTTCTGGAGGTAGCCTGCGGGAAATATCTTGGCAATTCTAAAAAGGACAGGGTAATAGAGAGAGACCAAGGTGCTATTTCACTTGGTTGGTGGAAGCAATCAATGACATACTGTAGGTAAAAGAATAGCTGTGGAACCTTTGATGTGTCATAAATGTCAAAACACACTTTGCACCCTAACGCCAAACCTTTATTTGGTTTACTCCTTGATGAGGACAAATTAGATTTGTTGAAACGGCGTTGAGGGTTTAAAATAAAGTTTTTTACATACTGTACGTAATTCATTTCGAAGCCCCAATCGAGAGAAATATACTCTTGCTCTCTCTATTGCATTTTCAGTTTAGTTTTCTTATAACATTTGTGCATTGCAGGCTACCTTCAGAAGTATATGTTCTAATGTTAGTCTGAAGTTAGTAGATAATGTAACTCGTTCCTCGAAGTTTCCTTGGACTTCCATCGTCTTGAAGAGGTTGATCACACAACGTTTCAATAGCTGTGTACCTGCTATCGTCATTAGGTGAATGATAGGAAATTCAAAGTATCAGTAGTATTTATATTATACCCTTAGCCGGTCATGCGTCGCCGTTCATGGCCATTGGGTCTTATCTGGTCCAATCAGCGTCCTCGTACCTGGAGGTTGGTTGCCGGTGATGCGTAGCGGCAGAGGCAGAAGAAGAGCTCTCCAAATATTTTTAATTTAGACGCTGGGCTCGCTAATTATATTTTCGTTCGAGATTATATATGCGGTCTCTATGAATTTTGTTTTGTACCAGTGCTCTTCCTTGTGAATTGCTCTAGCCTGGTCCCAGTTGATATTATGGTGTTCGGTTCATGCGTGATTAGCTAGCCCAGACTTCGTTACCTCTGCCCTTTCAGTAGCTGTGCGGTGTTTCTTAATCCTGGTGTCCAGCGGTCGCTTTGTCTCTCCAATGTAAAGATTGCTACAATCACACGGTATGTTGTAGATATATACAGTTATAGTTTTATACAGCCTAAGCTATGGTTGAGGTATGTTGATGACACCTTTATTATTTGGCAACATGGACAGACAGAACTATAAGCATTCCTGGAGCACCTGAACCAATCCCAACCATCCATTAGATTCACCATGGAGATGGAAGAGAGTGGGTGCCTACCATTCCTTGATGTAAAGTGTCAAAGGACTAGGACCGAAATCCAAACAACACTCTACAGGAAGACTACGCATACAGGATTATACCTTCACTACAATTCCAACCACCCATCAGCAACGAAAACTGGCATCATCAAAACACGAATCCATAGAGCCAAAAATATCTGCAGCACACCAGAAGCCCTCAAAGAAGAACAAGTAAAACTAAGAGAAGACCTTTTGGCGAATGGATATCCGGAAACGATCATTACCAAGGCGTTTGATGAACTGGACAAACCACCTAGACAGGAAGAGGACACCATCGTAGCAACTCTACTATTACCGTATACTAAAGGCTTGTCGGAGAAACTTAGAAGAGTTGCACACAGCTATGGAATCAGAATGATCTTTAAAAGCAACGACACCTTGAGGAGCATGATAACAAGAACGAGGCCCGATGCACCAGCAATACCAAATAACTGTATATAGAGCATACCATGTGAATGTGGCAATCTTTACATTGGAGAGACAAAGCGACCGCTGGACAATAAGATTAAGGAACACCGCATAGCTACTTAAAGGGCAGAGGTAACGAAGTCTAGGCTAGCTAAGCACGCATGGATCGAACACCATAATATCACTTGGGAATAGATTCATAGAGACAGTATATATAATCTCGAACGAAAATAAAATTAGCGAGCCCAGCGTCCAAATTAAAAATATTTGAAGAGCTCTTCTTCGGCCTCTGCCGCTACGCATCACCGGCAACCAACCTCCAGGTACGACGACGCTGATTGGACCAGATAAGACCCAATGACCATAACCGGCGAGGCATGACCGGCTAAGGGTATAATATAAATACGACTGATACTCTGAATTTCCTATCATTTACCTGATGACGATAGCAGATTCACAGTATATGGTCTAAGTCTAGAATCTGGCTAAAACTGACATAAGAGATATACTCAACTGAATTAACTCTTTGTATCGGAAGACTACTTGATATTCTTGAGTTTTTCAGAATGTTCCAGGTCGCTAACATAGAAATTACTAGATCTTTCCAGAACTCTCAGTTGTCATTGGCAAGCAACATGACAGTGTCAATTAGTTTGTATATACCTACCATATCCTTCTTCGGGAGCAGTTTTTGTGGCCCTATACTGTTCGTACGACATTTCAAAAGATAGTGGAGGACTAATTTCTTTGTGTATACGAATTCATTTGCTAAATCTCAATCTTTAATAAAGTAGGATAAGATGTTGTTATAATATGATGGTTTATGTCGAATGTTTTCTCTATGGTTCAACATCTGCAAGTTCAAATCCGTTGTGAGAGTGACTTTAACGTGATTTTTTTGATCAAAACAAACTTACAGGGTTATTGAAACATTGTGGGTCAAGTGCCTCCAAATTACAACCCATTTGAAACCCTACCGGTGTGTTAAGTGACACAAAATTCGCGAGCAAGGTCCGGCTTTGCTGAGACCACTTTTTCGCTTCGGTAAACAGATTTGATTTTCATTTGAGTTGAAAGCCGCCATGTGCACCCAGACACATGCCACCGTGTGCGAATTCGAAAAGTTCTTGTTTCCTCGTACGTTTAAGCCAAAATATTCAGGTAGAAAGGTGTATCGTGTCGAATGTCAGCTAACAACTTTATGAATTATTAATGGAGGAATTATGAAATTTAGATATAATAAATACGAAATTGTATTAATTTAAAAGAAATGTGAATGTGTATTTTTGAATTCCTAAATTATAATTATAAAAATGTTAAATGTTTTTAATTTTTTTTTATACCAGATCTTCAAAACCAGTCGTACACGCCTAATAAGATGCTTCCAATCAATTTTTTTTTAAAACTGACGATGTACCCATACGTTAAAAGGGTTTGCTCTATCGATTGGACTGGAAATGGATTAAATAGACAGGAAATAAATCGTTTCATTGAAAAAAGACATCTTTTGTTAAAAATTAAAAAAATGCGTTTTAGTCCTGTGAAGTGTTTTAGAAAAGTATAACAGAATTAAATAGTTTTATTTTTAGTTTTTTGGGAATAACAACACCACATAAACTTGAAAGTTTGTATATTTCAAAAGTTCAAACGTTTCAAGGTCTAAAACGTTTGAACTTTTGAAATATACAGACTTTTAAGTTTATGTGGTGTTATTCCCAAAGAACTCAGAAAAAATAAAAACCAGAGAGCCACAATTGTCATTAAGAAAACAAAAACAGTTTTATATACAAAGAAACAAAACAAGACTTTAATCAATAGTATGATCTTCTTCGTCCGACAGTATTGGAAATAATAATAATAATAACAAACAGAAAAAGGGATTTATAGAAAACTTACAACATCAGTAATAATGAAACCCCTAGTTATCACAGTAAAACGGCGATCGAGCAGTTCTGGAAAACACAACTTTCCACAACAGTTTCCCATAACTCCAGAGCCAGTTGGATTAATGAGGAGGAGGCAGCATTTCAAAACTGTGATACCATCTAACACCAACAATTTACAACGGAACACACATCCAACATAATGAGGCACCCCCATAACTGGAAAACACCAGGACCAGGTGGTGTGCAAAATTACTGGATTAAGAAACTGTACGCAACCCACGAAACATTAACAGCCCTTATAAATGACATAATTAACTATCCACACAAGATGCCTAGTTTCCTTACGCATGGTGCTACATACCTGTTACCAAAGGACAACCTATGTACACAGAACTCAGCAAAGCACCGACTCATCACTTGCCTCCCAACCTTATACAAACTCATAACATGGTGTATTAATCATCGTATTTTCAAACATTGTGAGCTGAACAACATAATTACTCAACAACAAAAGGGGTGCGCGAAAAATTTAATGAAAAACTGATAATTGATTTCGTTGTCTGCAATGAAGCCCACGCCAAACGACGAAATCTCTACATGACATATGTGGACTACAAAAAGGCCATTGATTCAGTTCCACATGATTGGCTCATTAAAGCACTGAAACTTTATAAACTGAATAATTGTATTATTAACTTTTTTGAATATGCCATGTCCACCTGGCAAGCCAAAATCTCACTGAAAGAAGCCAACTGTCGATACAAACTGACCTCATTCCAATCAGAAGAGGTATATTCCTGGGAGACTCTCTTAGCCCGCTGTGGTTCTGCCTTGCCATGAACCCTATGAAACTGAACACGAGTAATTTCGGGTTCAGGCTCAAACACTACAAGGTATAAGCATTAAAGATAAGCCATTTGTTATGCATGGACGACTTAAAGTTGATGGCAGCTACGAAACAACAGCTGCATGATATGATGGAAATAGTAGAAGGGTTCTCTAGTGACATCCATATAAAATTTGGTCTAGACAAATGCCGAATTATTAATATAGTTAAATTCAAAATACAGCAGCTCAATTGAATCTCAATCAATTCTCAATTGAATCTATGGAGGAAGGTCATACTTATACTTATAAATACCTTGGAATAAAGCAGGCGCAACGTATTGATCACTTGGCCATGAAAAAGGACCTAACAGCAGAGATTTATAGGAGGGTAAGACGACTGTTGAAAACCAAACTAAACAGTAAAAATCTGTTTCAGGCTATTAACACCTATGCTTGTTCAGTGCTCAGTTACTCTTTTGGTATAGTTAATTGGTGCAAGACTGACATTGAACAATTACAACGAAAACTTCGAGTTTTGCCAACAAACGCTCAAAATCACCATCCAAAGAGCTCTGTCAAACCTGCAACTTTGCCACGGTACGAAGGAGGAAGAGGATTGGCAGATCTTAGCAATATATTTGATCAACAAATTTCTATTTTGCGTAGTCATTTCCACAAACTGGCAGAATTTTCTGATCTCCACAGAGTCTTATGCCAGGTTGATGACTCTACACCACTGCGACTGACACAACAACACGTCCAATTACACCACCAGACCACTGATCAGAAACTGCTGAAATAGAAAGAGAAACCCTTTCATGGAAGACATATAAATGACCAGGCAAAATTGTGTCGACAGTGCAACGTGGAACTACTGGTCGATCTCTGGTCATATGTTTCCTGAAACGGAAGGCTTTATATTGGAAATCCAAGATCAAGTAATTCCAACTGAGAACTATCTAACCCTTCTATTAACAACGACAGATGCAGGTACGATTGACGAACATTTGAATCTATCCAGCATATCACAGGAGAACGACACGTTGTAAGACGGAAATTCAAAAAGAGGAAGCTTAAAGAAGAAAGCTGCATGATGATTATTATTAAAACTGAAGACGGAATTCCTTCTACAGATGTGGATCGTTGTTGGAAAAAGCTATTGCTAACCAAGCAAAAATACCTAACCCTCAATATCAAGTGATCGAAAAGCCCTAAACTGTCACTGTCACAATTATTTTTTACAGAAACGCAAAAGTTGAGCTTCTCAGCGAAACATCCGAGAAATAACACAAAACTTAAACACATTGTTGTAAAATTATCTAGCCCGTCCCTGGCTAAAGTAACGTAAAACATTCAAGTCGCCGAAGTATAAAAAAGAATATCAGCAAGGTCGCTCGTGCTTGAAAATCTCGAAAAGACTCGACAACCGGGAAGATGACCCTCGAATATATTTGATGTTTACGTGTGAATAAAACGAAAATGTTGTGGCTAAAATACTGCACCAGGAACTAGCACTGAAACTTGAACTATCACAGTCGGTAAGATTACCATACTATAAATACAAACCAGAATCTGTTTTAGAAAATAACAACTACAAGCTGTACTGAGACAGCAAGATACTTACTGATATCTGATTGTTGGTCACAATAGACAAGATATAATTTCTCGGAAAACAACTCTAATTGACATAGCAATTCCTAACAACAATAATATAAATATCAAGCTGGCTGAGAAAATTACCAAATATAAGGATTTGGAATTTCAAATAAAGACATGAACAACCCACGACAGAAGTAGTCCAAAACATCTATTAAACAATTTGAAATACCGCCGTCCTGTTAGGAACAGCCCGGATGGTCAGGAAATTTATGGGAAACTGCCGCCACGACTCCAACCACGGGCCGGAAAACCTGGCAAAGGATTTCACAGAGCACTGATATCTGGGGTTTAGTGAATTTTGCCATAAACGCACGCTATGCGTGCCTTAGAGAGAGTGTACTGCGTAAAAAAGAATGACTGCTTTATGTTTGTCTATAGACATAAGAGTTATAGCTATGAAACAAGACATAGGTCTATTTTGATCCCACAAAGATATAATTTCAGTTATATTCAGAAAAATGTGACATATATGTCTACAAAAATATTTAATAGTGTTCCTGAATGTATTCGAAACCTACCTCAAGCCAAAATTAAAAAACTTTAACAAAAAACATTAAAAAAAATATATAACCGATTTCCATCTATACCTAAAAAGCTAAAGACAATTATAACAAAATGCAAATCTAGCAAATAAATAACACATTCAACGTTTTTAGTTACCTACCCAGGAAGTAAAAAATGTAAACATTAAATTCTGTACAAATTAATTACCTACCAATCTAGCATATTTTGAAGTCGGTACCAAGCAAATCTAAAATCCTTCATTGCGTACTTATCTACTAATTCATCAAACTTGATTGTTGCTTGGCACCGACATCAAAAATATACTAGATTGGCAGGTTATTAATTTATACAGAATGAGCACCTTTTAATGTTTACATTTTTTACTTCCTGGATAGGTAGGTACCTAACAACATTGAATGTGTTATTTATTTGCTAGAGTTGTATTTTGTTATAATTATTGCTAGCTTTTTAGTTATCTGCTATTGAAACGTTGTGAGATCAACCACTCCAAGACGATGCAAGTCCAAGGAAACTTCGAGGAACGAGTTACATTGTCTATCAACTTCAGACTAACAAGTGCTATTATATTATCGTCGTCGAAATCAAAATCTGTATCAATGTTATAGACAATATCAATATCATATAACCCCAAAATATCCATTATTTTTACTACTTTTTATAATACCAATAAATTTAAGACTGTCAACTAATATGTTGACTTAGAAAAAACTCTCTTTTTTAATGAAAAGTAAGGTTAAGATGTAATAGGTACATGAGTTATTTTTACATGTAAGTCATGTCTTAAGCAACGTTTATGAATACATATTATTAACAGATACCTACGTCTAGCAAAGATCGGATTATCAAGTTTTTCTCAAGATAGCGGTCTGTAAACGTAAACGCTTGCTTAAGCTGATGCTTAAGCCGAACTTACATTTTAGATCGAACTATGAATACCGGCCTTAAAATACAGTAGGTATTTAAAAGTGCATATTTGTCAACGAGGAGATGCTTATCCAGGAGGGAACAAATTATCCTCAAAAATGGATGTTCGTTTGATTTCTATAACTTTTTGTTTTTGTTTTTATGCTGTATTCGCTGTGTATCTTGAAAACTGCAACAAAGTCATCATTGTTGGGTAGGTACGGTATTCCACCGCAGTGACTTTTTACAAGATTTGGCAAGTGAAATAAGCAGCTATAAACCCTACATTTCGAGGGCTGCCTTTTATATTTAGGGATTGGACAACCCTAGTGTTGCAATCTGACAACTCACAGCTTTTTCTTGAGGTTATACGTACTCAGAACGTTTTGACATACGAGCGCTATGTGTTGTTTACAGTAACTTAAAGGATTCATCTCGGCCAAAAAATTGAATTAAATCGTGAACATTTTCGTGCGATTATTTTTTACAACGTGGATTAAGTCAGCAAGAGTTCATGGATGAACTTAATTTAATTTTTGGAGATGAAACTCCATCAAGGACCACTGTTTATCGATGGTATGGTGAATTCGATCGAGGTCGTAGTTCACTACAAGACGAATTTCGTGAAGGTCGTTCAAAAACAGTTGTTGTTCCGGAAACCATTGATGCTGTGCGCGAACTGATATTGCAGGATCGTCATGTGACCTATCGTGAGATTGAGTCAACCTTAAACATTAGTGGGACCAGCATACATTCAATATTGCATAAACATTTGAATGTCAAAAAATTGGTTCGCGTTGGATCCCACACAATTTGTCAATCGTTCAAAAAAAGGCTCGTGTCGATTGATCGAAAGAAAAGCTCAAAAAATACGATCGCGGTGCTTCAAAACACGTTTATGACATAGTGACAGGTAATGAGTCGTCGATTTACGCGTATGAGCCCGAAAGTAAACAGCAGTCGACTGTATGGGTGTTTCAAAATGAGCCGAATCCAACAAAAGTTGTTCGCGCACGAAGCACTTCCAAGCAAATGATCGCCTGTTTGTTCGGAAAAACTGGACATGTCGCAACCGTACCACTAGAACAACGCAGAACAGTCAATTCTGAGTGCTACACAACCATTTGATTGCCAGGTGTCTTCCAAGAAATGAGGAAAACCAACCCCCGAAGACGGATCACTCTTCACCACGACAATGCGAGCTCTCACACATCGGCTCAAACAACTGCATTTTTGACCACTCAAAACATCGATTTTATGAGTCATCCGCCTTATAGTCCTGACTTGTCACCAAATGACTTCTTTTTATTCCCATACGTAAAAAACAAACTGAGAGGTCAACATTTTTCGACACCTGAAGAAGCGGTTGCTGCGTTCAGAATGCATGTTTTTGAGATACCTCAATCAGAGTGGAAAAAGTGCTTCGACAATTGGTTCAAACATTTGCAAAAGTGTATAGATCTTCATGGGGAATATTTTGAAAAACAATAAAGCGATTTTCGATGATTAATATTTGTTTTTGTTCTCTAATCCCGAAATATAAAAGGCAGCCCTCTTATTAATTTATCAAATATACACAACCACACAATTACAAAAACGAATCTGGGATCTGAGAGTTGAGTAACACAACAAATGAGCATTGAGAGTTAAAGAAATAGTATTCTCGCTACTGACTAGTGTAATTTAACAATGAATTAGCATTGAGTAGCTAAGTATATCATATCGACTTCATGAATTTATTCAGTTTCCACCCAATTGTAAAAAATTAAACATTGTTAATACAATAAACATACTTTAGGCTTCAAAACTTTTTGATATCAGTTGTAGAAAGAGGCGTCTCCAACTGCTCGCACTCTCACCTATGAAACGACGAAGGCGGGGCTTCGCACCGATTCGTTGACGCCCACATAACACTTGTACAAGTGCAATTGTCCTTTCGACATCTGGCTAACCACCAATTGCTTGGACAGATTACGAACCAGACTATTGTGAGGTACACCCGACCGCCTACCATGTACATTTAATACCAGTACGATTATATAAATACATAAAAGGGGATTCGATTGTTCATAAAAACAAATCTGACTAGTTATTAATTATTCAGGTTGATAGGCATAAAAATAATTGGCCTGAGCTCCGATATGAGTATGCGTCTTGGTTGAAATGAAAAATTCCAGATTAGAATTTCAACGTATTTAAATTCTTAATTGATATACGAGGTGCTATAAATTATTAGAAAATATCTCGTAAATAGAGGATGCAGAGTTAATTGTTCATACTTGTTGGATAAGTTGAATTAGATGAGTTAATATTTTATTTGATTGTAGTTTTGTAACAAGATATGTAGTATTTTGCCTGTTCAATGGGGTTTAGAGACATGTGCCTTGACAACCCACAGTTTCCATTAAAGGTGTTATAGTCAGATGAAACTAGATTTACTAACTGCGGTATGTTCAATAGACACAATAGCATATCTGGGCTAAAGAAAACCCTTTCCATGTAGAACAAAGACGACCCAAGATAAAATTTGGTTTTAATGTTTGGTGTGGTATCATAGGGTCTACTATTCTGGAGCCTTTTATCTATGACGAATCACTTACTAGGGAGCGCTACTTGCATTTCTTGCAATACACTTTTCAAGACATGTTCCATAATTTGAATTTAAGAACTCGTTTAGAAATTGAGTGGTTCCAACATGATGGAGCACCTGCTCATAACTCGTTATTAGTAAGACAACACTTATCTTAATATCTATCCAAACTCTTGGATAGGAAGAAATGGCCCACGCGAATGGCCATCTCGGTCTCCCGATTTGGCAGTCATAGACTTCTATTTATGGGGTGCGCTAAAAACAAAGTATACAAAAAAAGTCTGTGTGTCTTTTCGAACATAAATTGTAACCATTATTATGTACTTTATTTTCTTAAGTTTTTAGTAAGTACCTACTTATTTAGTTATATCTGATAAACCTTAAAAAAAATCGTTCAATGTTTTTTGGAATAGTTATTAATAAATCAATCTATTTCATGGCTAACTACGTTAAAAATAAGAGAGAAAAGCATCCATAAGTCTGTTATTTTTATGAATAACTATATCGAGTATTATATCGTGAAAAAGCTCTAAAAATGTCCGATTTTTTGAGGCCATAGACAACTATGGTTTCCATAAAAAAAAGATAAGTTTGTGTAATATCTCGAAAACGAGAGCTGTCACGTAAACGAGGACGTAGCAATCATATTCGGGATACAATTCCCTTCAATTTTTATATTTACACTTTTTTTATAAACTCAAAAACAAAGGGGCTAGAGGGATTTGACTAAATCGACAGAATTTGGTTTTTTCAAAATATCTAGTAAGTCATGACTTTTTACAAAAATCCGAAAATTTCATTAAATTGGGCCAGTAAAACTGCAAATCTTTCCCAATTTAACCATTGCTCTATCTCCGCTAGTTTCCGAGATCCCCATACTGAACATCAACAAAAAAAACTCACCCTGTATAAATAGTATACGTATTGTATATTGTGTTATACTTATCTGTTTGGCAATGTTTCAACTCCGACTCTGGAGTCGTTGTCAATCGTATTGTTGAGTATTTCGAGGTTTTTTTCTAAAAATGTTCGCTCTGATGTAGATTTTGTTGTTTGTCAGGTAATGCTTTAGTTAGAAATAGAATTCAACACCATCGAAAATTGAAGGTAGATAAGCCTTAAAAATAACATCAGTATATTAGAAAACGAATTCAAAGAAACACACATTCCACCAGACTATACCCGCATTTTTAATTGTTTAAAGAATACATACAGTTGGTAATTGCAAATATGTAAAAACAGAAACATAAACAAATTTAAACACCTCTTAAATGAAAAACACAAAAAATCAGTACTCACACCAAATTCAAATTTCATTAATAAAACTGTGATAAACTTATCAACTAAACGCATTACACCAACAATACGTACCTTCTCAAGGGTGAAATTATTCAATCACTCTACAAAATATCCCTAAACTAGATCTGATAGTTGCGATTGAAGACACACCACAAAAACTACCTCCAGAAGTCTCCAGTGAATACCGAATAAGAAATAAATTACTCCTGGAGAGACAACACAAAACGAAACACAATCTCACTCCTATAGAACGACGTGTCGTAGAAACGCTTAAAAAGACAACACAATTAAAATTCTACCTGCCGACAAAGGTAACGCTACGGTTATACTTGATAAAGATGACTACAACATCAAAAGGATGGACGTTATTAATACAGAATCATCCTCTAAGCTCCAAAGAGATCCTACGCAAAATATAGAAAAGGCTGCTAGAGACAATATAACAAAACACAAACAAGAATTCACTCCATTAGAACGAAATCACTTAACGCCTCACTACACTAAACCTCCACATTTATATGGCGTTCAAAAAATACATAAAGACACAATACCAATGAGACCCATTGTAAGTTCAATAAATTCACCATTACAGAACATATCAAAACTTTCAATAAATATAATTAAATCTTACGAAAACAATCCTAACAATTTAAAAAACACGCATGTTTTTTAACAAAATTAAAAAGCATATTATCAACGGAAATTATATACCTACTAGTAAGTTTTGAACATAGTTAGTCTTTTTACAAATGTACCTCTTGATAAATCATTACAAATTATAAAAAATAAATTATCTACACCAAAATGTTTACACAACAAAACAAAATTAAGCATTAACACAATAATGGAACTAGCCGAACTCTGCTTAAAAATAACATATTTTCAATTTGGAGGAGATTTATATAAACGAGAATTTCGTATGGCCATGGGTTCTTCTTTGGCACCCAAAATCAGTAATATATTTATGATATATTTTGAAGAAAGATTCATTGGCAATTATAAGAACAAACCAAAAGTGTGGTGGAGATACGTTAATGACATTTTTGTGGTTTGAGAGTAAGGTGCTGAAGAACCGCACTCCTTCCTAGATTACATCAATAGTCAAGAACCCACAATAAAATTTACAATGGAAATCGAAAATTTACATAAACTTGCTTATCTTGATGTACTTATAGATAGAACAAACAACACAATCAATACAAGCACTTATAGAAAACCTACGAATACTAATAGATATTTGAATTTTAACTCCTACCATTCAGTGTATCCGAAATATTGTGGTCAAGTGCGAATTGGACTCGCATACTTAGGGTTCCGTACCACCTTCAAGATTCGAATATTCCAGTTTTGGACAAGCAGGGAATGAGTGCATTTTCTTATATTTATCCTTATATCTTTTAAAGGAAGCGTTTTAAATTTATAAAAAATATACACTTATTTTCCCCACATAGACTTTTTAATTTATCTGCTTTAGGATTCCCTTGATTTTTATCAGAATACATATGTATTTACTACTACTACTGTCTGAGTTTTGAGGCTCTGTAGATTGGAAGAAAAAGGGCAAAATTGTAAATTATTAAATCTGTTATTCAAATTATTTAAAAATATAAATAAAATATATTTTTCAAAATTTAAATAGTGGGAATTAAGTCGATGTTTAATATTTTGGTTAATATCTATTATACAAATGATTTAAAAATATGACATATTTGTAATTCACATAATGAGCCTTTTATCTGATATATTACATAATGCGTTTGAAAATTGAATCTTTATTTTCCATTTAATTGTATAATTTGTCCCTAAAATTACTATGGGGGTTTTCTAATAAGTTATTTTCCGTTTAATTCTATTATTTGAGAACCAAATTTTCCAGCTCATGGTTTCGGAGGTAGGGGTGGGGGATGGGTAAATTTTTTTATATTTTTGTTAATATCTTTTAATTAATTTATTTTAAAAATATGAAAAAAATATATTTGTTTTCGTCATAATAAGCCCTTTCATTTGATATATAACATGATGGGTTAGAAACAATTTTAATTTTAATTTTCCATTTAATTCTATAATTTGCCCCCCAAAATAAATATTAGGGGTTTCTCCTTATTTTTCCAATAAAGTTCAGATGAGGGGCTATACCTCCATTTTTTTCAAAATTTTTCAGCTTATGGTTTCGGAGATAAAGAGGTGGGTGATGGGTATTTTTTTTATATTTTTGTTAATATCTTTTAATTAATTTATTTTAAAAATATGAAAAAAAATATTTATTTTCGTCATAATGAGCCCTTTCATTTGATATATAACATGATGGGTTAGAAACAATTTTAATTTTATACTTTCTATTTAATTCTTTAATTTGCCCCCCCCCAAAAATTAAAAGTAGAGGTTTCTCCTTATTTTTCCAGTAAACTTCAGGTCAGAACCTATAAATCTGTTTTTTTTTTCAAAACTTTACGTTTTATAGTTTCATATTTTTTAAAATATGAAAAAAATATATTTGTGTTCCTCAGAATGATACCTTTCATTTGATATATTACATGATGCGTTTGAATTTTTTTATTTTTAAATTTTTATTTAATTCTATGATTTGCCCCCCAAAATTAATATTAATGGTTTCTCTTTATTTTTCCTGTAAAGTTCGGGCAACGTTCTATATTTCCTATTTTTTTCAAAATTTTAGGTTCAGTAGTTTCGGAGATCAGGGGGGAACGGTCGATTTTTTTAGTTTTTCCCCCAGAAGTACTCCTAAAATCAAATTTTTTTTCTTTTACGATATGTACTCCTGATCGCGTCACCAAACTATACATTGATACCAAAATTTCAACCTCTTCCGTCCAGTAGTTTAGGAGAAAATTGCTATTATGTGAAATAGGCAGAAATCCGGAGTGATATTATAAGGGTATTGTATATACGGAACACTAAAAATTAAGCAGTTAGGAAATAAATACGATATTAAAACTGTTTTCAAAACAAATAATACATTGCGCTCTATCTTCATATATACCAAACCATTTAACGCAACTCAACTTTCCAAAAATGGTGTGTACAGTGTTGTGTGTGACTGTGGCCATAGTTATACCGGTGAAACTTCAAGACCTTAAGAAGAAAAGAAAAAATAACACCAATATAACATTTCAAGAAGACATGTGGACAAGTCAAATTTGGCCAAGCATGCATTAACTAGCACCGGAAGCCATAGGATAGATTGGGATAAACAAAGATCTTGTTGAAAGAGGAAAATTTAAAAAAGAGAATACTTAAAGAAGCCATCTGTATGATGATAAACAATACGGAAATCGGGGCCCCTTCAATCGACCTTCATTTGAGCTGCTAGAAGAGCAAAACAATGGTACGCTCAGTATCAAGTGATCGGCAAATGACATATGGTCACTGTCAAAAATTTTTGAACAACAACATAATCCATATCAGTGCGAAATTTTTTTGAAAATACCAAGAAAGACTCAACAAAACGATTGACAACGACTCCAGAGTTGGAGTTGAAACGTCTCCAAACATATAAGTATAACACTATACCATACCATACACTATTTATTTACAGGAATACTTGTTGATCATTTTAAGACATGTCTTTCTCTCAGAATAATTGTGAGGAAGAATTTCTGAACGGACAGCCAGTAATCCGGGCAATTTTACGAAATTGCCTTACTACACTTTGTTCTCCAAATACAATTTTAAATAAATCTGATGCAGGAAAAATTTTGAGGAGAGAAAACCCCAATGAACAGACAAAATAAATATTTATGATGAAAATTGGTAAACATCATGGTAAATGTCAATATACCATGATGTTTACAGTTTTTGTGCACATATTTTTCCGATTTTCAGAAAAATTGTATGTTTTACGTTGTCAAATATTGTACGGAATCAAGCTGGAACATATCTTTGTATAATACAATTTATAATATTCAAATTGCTTGAACAGTTTTAGAGAAAATAGTGAAGTGAAGATTCATTGAAAATCGCTGAAATCTAGTCTCTTATTTACTTTAATCTCATGTTATAAACAATTACATGGGACCTTTCTGTAATGTTTCTTAATATAATGTAGTTTAAATCGGAAGTCGCTTAAAAATAAGATACAATTTTTCCCGAGTTATTTAAATCGGAAATAAAAAATCACAGAGTACCACTTTTTAACACTAAAATTAAGAGGGTGACTTTTTTTGTTAGTATTTCCATGGTAATGCAAGAAAAAAAAGTTCATAGTTTTTTGTCTAACCCTTTTAAGTATTATAATGAATGTTAAAATTTTTAGGGATGAATGTTGTATAATATGTAAAAATTTACTCTCTTCGAGGTGTCAGTCCTTTGTACGCAAGACAATATATATTATATATAAATATAATATACATTGTTTCTTGTCGGGAACCTTCATCAGTTGCGCTTCCCACAAATGAATGTCCTCTCCAACACTTCTTTATGCATTTGATGCATTTCGTTAAATTTGAAGACGCGAGATGTAAGTAAATAAATAAATAAATAAAGCTTTATTGGCCAACAGTAAAAAACTATTAACAGGACAATATTAACGAATCCTTAAAAAAAAACAGAAAGCAAAATGTACTAAAAAATAACAGAAAAAAAATAAACAAAAATAAACAAATACTCGATAACTGTGATATCAAAAATAAAGTTAAAAATTATAAACTAAATAAAGCGTTGGCCCTACTCAAAATAACAGACAAAGAGTCTACATGAATATCACATTCCCTACAAATGATGTTGAAGTTTTGTGTCATACAAAAAACAGGAGAGTTTATGCCTAAGTTAGTTTTGTAACGACTATGCCTAAAAACCACTGGAACTCTGAGAAAAACAGAAGGTACATTGAAATTAAGCTGTGATAACAAGTTCACTGCGTCTATTTTATTATGCAGAAGCTTGTATAGAAAAGTGAGCTAACATATTATTCGCCTGAGCTCCAAAATTTCTACATTAAATCGATTACACATAAGTTGCTCATTAACTCCTCTATTGGGATAAACTCTATCAATTTTAAACATAGATACTTAAGACACTTTCGCTGTACACTTTCTAATGCTAACTTCTGATAATTGTAAAATGGATTCCAGACGATCGAGGCATATTCTAGCCTGGAGCGTACGAAAGAATAATAAAGTACTTTCAGAGCATCTATATTATGAAACGATTTACAGTTTCTGACAATAAAGCCATACAATTTACTAGCTTCGGCAATTTTAAGGTTAATGTGTTCGTAAAAATTCAACCTAGTATCAAACCACACACCAAGATCCTTAATTAAAGTTGCGCGTGGAAGGCAATCATCTCTTATCATATAATTAAAATCTAGATAAGCTTTCTTCTTGGTAAAAGACATTATTTTGCACTTAGACACATTCAAATGTAGATTATTCTGCAAGCACCAGTCAATAACAACATTAAGATTCTCTTGTAGAAAATAGCAATCATCAATACCTGTAATCTCAACAAAGATTTTTAAATCGTCAGCATATAATAAATTGTTACACTTTAGCCTACTTGTTAAGTCATCAATGAAAAGAAGAAACAACAGAGGTCCCAGATTTGACCCCTGAGGAACCCCTGATGTAGCAACGTATTGGTTTGATTTAAATCCATTTTAGAAAACAGATTGGATTCTGTTGTCAAAATAAGAATTTAAAAAAGTAATGAGTTGACTACCGAATCCAAATTTAGCCAATTTATCAAGTAGAACACCGTGATCCAATTTATCAAAGGCCTTTGCAAAGTCGGTGTAAATAACATTCACTTGACTTTTATTATCTAGACATTCCGCCAGGTACTGAGTTATAATAGTGAGGTTGGTAACAGACGATCTTTTCTTCAGAAATCCGTGCTGTGAATCAGAAATTTGATGACATATATAAGGATAAATGTGATCGTACAAAATCATCTCAAAAAGTTCGACAATATAGATATTGGCCTATAGTTCTCGATAGCAAATTTGTCTCCGGATTTAAATACCGGACATATTTTATCTGATTCCAAGTAGCGGGAAACGTTAAGGATCTTAATGATAGGTTGTATACGATACTGAGCGGAACATCCAGAACTCCAGCACAATCTTTAATAAGAAAAGACGGAACACCGTCATATCCAGATGTAAACTTATTTTTCAGCTTCTTCATAGACTGAAACACAGTTAGCTCGGAAATAGTTGGTAATTCCAAATTTACGTGCGTGATAATTGGGCCAACAGGGTTAATGATTAGACTGGACTGCCCAAATGCACTTTGAAAGAAATCAGCAAAAGCATTAACAATTTCCTGCGGATCCGTAGGAATCCCATTATTATATGTGATGTTGCCAGGAATTCTGGATATACCCTTTTTATTACGTATAAACGACCAGAATTCTTTCGAGTCAACTCGTATCAAAGACTGGATACTTACAATATATTCCTTATATGCTGTGGTAATTTGTCTTTTCACCACTGCCCTTAAATGTTTGAATTCTTCGAAATGAGTAATATTATGAGACTTCTTAAATTTCTTAAGCAACCTAGCCTGTCTTAATATTTCTGATTATGTCAGAGGTAAACCACTTAGGAAATATACGTTTGTGTGAATTAAACCGCGGAACATGCGCATCAAAGATATTATACAAAGTTGTATAAAAAGCCTCTAAGCAAGCATCTACGTTATTAAAAGATCTTAAGAGAGACCATTCTACACAAGAAAGAGAGTAATATAGCGAAGCAAGTCTGCTTTCCTGAAGTTATATGAATTAGGACATGGATTAGACCGAATGTTAAAATAAGGTACTGGGGTCGAAAAGTTAATAACTAATGCTGGATGATAATTATCTTCGGGAACTAACGGATTACAATCACGTGAGACAGTGATATTACCTAAATTGGAGCAAACCAAATCCAATAACCTCATCATGGAATTTCTAACATCGTTAAACTGGTGTAAATTGTAAATTGCTAAAAAGTTATTCATAATTGAAGACTTTCTGTTATTTAGATCGTGATGTACAAAGGCAGGTATATTAAAATCACCTAAAATAATAACCTCATCCTTACAGATAAAATCTAGTTTATCAAAAGATTCAAAGAATTGCTCAAAAGAATTCAGGTCAATATCAGGTGGAATATATACACCTAAAACATATGATTTATGCCAAAAATTACCGACATCTAGGATTTTCAAGAGAATCAGTACACAGAGGTTCAGAATCTGGAGCCTTTCCGTGTAATTGCTGTTCTCCCTTAACTCATAGGACAGAATGTCACGATAAAATTTTCAGGTTACTTCACCTGTCAGAGATATTGAATACTCTCTTCGAGGTGTCATTCCTTTGTAGGCGTACAAAGGAATGACCTAACCTAACCTGAAAATTTTATCCTGACATTCTGTCCTAGGAGTTAAGGAAGAACAGCAATTACACGGAACGGCTCCAGATTCGGAACCTCTGTGTACTGTTTCTCTTGAAAATCCTAGATGTCGGTCTTACATCTCGCGTCTTCAAATTTAACGAAATGCATCAAATGCATAAAGAAGTGTTCGAGAGGACATTCAATTGTGGGAAGCGCAACTGATGAAGGTTCCCTAACCAGAAACAATATTTATTATATATATATTATCTTGCGTACAAAGGAATGACACCTCGAAGAGAGTATTCAATATCTCTGACAGGTGAAGTAACCTGAAAATTTTATCGTGACATTCTGTCCTAGGAGTTAAGGGAGAACAGCAATTACACGGAACGAGTCCAGATTCGGAACCTCTGTGTACTGATTCTCTCGAAAATCCTAGATGTCGGTCTTACATCTCGCGTCTTCAAATGTAAAGGTTTGTCAGTCAATCAATCAAATTCACCACATGACAACTAATTCAAGCTACGTTATCGAAATTGTTTATAAAAGTTAAATAAATCAATTAATCAGATCAATCACTTGAAAACTAAAACCAACCAGTTCGATGAAGTTGCTTCTAAAAAAGCTAGACTTTAAGATTTGATTAAGAAAAAAATTAACGCTAATAGTAAAACTAGCTAACAAATTGCCTGGATAAGAAAATACCGTTTTTTCTCACTAAATTACCTTCAATTATCAATTTTCGTACAGTAAACTGAAAGAACGGCCACACGGCACTTTCCCATGGTTTATATTTTAATTGGCACAGTGAAAATCGGTGATATTATCGCGGATATGCTTTATAATATACAGTAGCAGATTATAATCGTCAATTTATGTGTAAAAATGAAAGAACACATGTCTTGATAAGCAATTTTTGACGAGGCTTGTATACTGATGAAGCTAGTGGAAGACGGGGCAAGATAGTTATATGGTAATTTATACATGCGATGCGTTAGACTTGTGTAGTATGAAGGTTGTAACCGCAGACCGTAATAATCTTTGTTTGGTTTTCAAAGAGTGTATGAGTTTTTTACCATTAGACTGTTGTGTGGCTAATATTAATACATTTATAAAGGTAAAGATCATGCAATACAATAAACGCTTGATTTTGATTGAATTAAGAATTTACCAAGCACTGAATTGACATCTAGGGACCTGTTATTATTACAAAATGGTTTAAAGCAGAACAGTAGTATCAATTAAGCTACTTACAAAACTCTTCTTAAGAAGTATAAATAACTTTTTTGATTTGACTAATACTATCCAGTCAAATTCAGTTTTGAACTCAATGGGTCGTATTTCAAATCTTATATGCGTAACCACTCGAGAACAAGTACCGCTAATCAAAGAAGACTTATTCCACCCTTCTTTAAACATTTCATTTAGCATAGAATCCAAAAATAATATGTTCATCGCTAATCCAGCGTAGCAGACATATAATTTTAAAAAAGCTTCGTTTACAGGTCTATATAATGAACTTATTTAACCTGATTGGTCACTTTTGAAACAACAGAATGACATCAATATAACTTGTAAAGCACTCTATGAAAAAGTGTACAATATTCTTGACAAATACGTTCCAGGTACCAGTACCCACCTTGGTATTCTAACGAAATTAAATCTAATATTAAAATTAAAGGGAACTATCAAATAAAATATCGTCTCCACAAAAGTGATTACTATTACAGCGAGTTTTCTAGGCTAAGACGTCTCGTTAAATCACAGATAAATCAAGCTTATAAACTCTATATTCTCTCCATTGAAAATAATTTCATTTCAGAGTCAAGGAAATTTTGGTCTTATATCAACTTAAGAAAAGATCTACTAGAATTCCTGGAACAATGTCTCTTAATAATGTCCCGCTTAATAGCCCGGATCAAATAGTTAATGGTTTCGCAGAATACTTCAAAAGCCTATTTGTCGACACTCCCCCTATTCAACCTCTAGAAGCTTCTGAAATTAATTCCACACTTATTCAATTACCTAAATTTACGGAACAAGATATTCTAAAAGCAATCAAAAAAACAAACAAACTGACATCTAGAAATGACAAAATACCAAGTTTTTTAATTAAAGATTATGCTCACGTCCTAACTTTTAGTTATCTTCAATAAAATACTTGAATCATGTACTTTTCCTAACTGTTGGAAAGTGGCTCGTGTGTGCCCTATCCTTAAAAAATCCAGTGGACATCACTAACTATAGACCTATAACTATTCTGAGCAACTTTGCAAAGGTTCTTGAGATTCCTGTCTACAATGTTATCTACCCCCAAATACAGAATAGTATTTCTCCATTTCAGCACGGCTTCATGAAAAATCGCTCTACAACGACTAACCTTATTAAATTTACTCAATTCGTTGCGGAAGAAATGGACGTGCGAGGCCAGGTGGATGTTGTGTACACAGACTTTTCAAAGGCCTTCGATAAAATTGATCACTCTATTTTGATAGCAAAATTAAGAAATTTTGGTTTTAGCAACGAACTATGCGCACTACTAACGTCGTATTTATCGAGCAGCGAACACTATGTGTCATACAACTGTTTTAAATCAATTAATTTTATTGCTATTTCAGGCGTCCCGTAAGGGTCCAACCTAGGACCGTTGTTGTTTCTTATTTTCATTAACGATATTTTACTTGAACTAGACTGTAAGAGATTAGCTTTCGCAGATGACCTAAAGTTATACCTAGCAATAAATTCTGCTGAAGATTGTCAGTTATTACAAACACAATTGAATATATTAGATTCCTGGTGTAATTCAAACATGTTATTCTTGAACATATCAAAAGTCTGCTCATATACTCGTAAGATTGAATCCATTCACTTTGTTTACCAACTCAAAGATATTCCACTACTTAGATGCGATGAAGTCAAAGACCTTGGTGTCCTATATAGCAGCAAATTGAATTTTTCTAATCACTTTTCTGTCGTAAACTCCTCATCTATGAAAGTCTTGGGTTGTATAATCAGCAACTGTGGAGTTTTTACAAACTTAGAAGCAATAAAAATACTTTTCTTTAGTCTCATTCGTACCAAACTGGAATATGCGTCTTTAGTCTGGAGCTCCTTTTATAGCAATCACAAGAACACATTGGAAAGCGTGCAGAGAAAGTTTTTGAAATTTCTGTCTTTCAGGTCTAGTGGTACCTATCCACAACAGGGTATTGATCAAAAATATCTACTTATGAGTTTAGGTGTTCAGTCCCTCGAACATCGAAGAATTAATACCAGCATAAGTTTTTTATACAAGTTACTATAAAACCGAGTTGATGCACCAGCCTTGTTGGAAAGAATTAATTTTGCGGTACCAAATCATAACTCTCGTAGAGGTCATACTTTCTATATAAATCAATCCCGGACAAACTTATGCTGAATTCACCTATTCATAATATGTGCCCAACCTTTAATAGAATTAGCTCAAGCTGTGATATCCACTATAACAATCTCTCATATATACTTACTAAATCTGATGAAATGTTTTTGTCTAAATGATTAAAATGACCTTTGTTACCTAATTATTACTATATTTAAATAAATGTTTTGTATTTGTACCGATATACCTCATGTAATATTAGTTATCACACTAGTAAAGATATATTAATCATTATATAGTAACTATTTACATTAGTAAATATATATTTAATTTAATTTCTATAAATATATGTATGTATAGTTATAAGTAATCATATTCCCTATTTACCTTGTCATTGGGATTTTCCTGTTGGGTAATAAAGCTTATTTATTTATTTATTTATTTAAGATTAATTACATCTGTCAATACGATATTTGGGTCTGGCTCCTGCATCTGTAATTTTGGTTTCTCCTAAGTTACAAATAAATAAATATCTGATCAGAGTTTGCTCTTGTAGAGACTAGAGCAATTTTCCGTATTTCCATAACAAATGCATAATTTTTATATATTTTTCAGTAATTTTATTTAAAATTACGAATAGAAAAATCAAATTCTTTTTTCATCTTTCAGTTTCTTACGCTTTCCTGGTTTACCATTTTTTGTTTCCACAGGTCTCCCACTTCTACTCCTCTTTCAAACAAGACGTTTTTTATATTTGAAGACGCGAGATGTAAGACCGACATCTAGGATTTTCGAGAGAATTAGCACACAGTGGTTCCGAATCTGGAGCCGTTCCGTGTAATTGCTGTTCTCCCTTAACTCCGAGGACAGAATATCACTATAAAATTTTCAGGTTACTTCACCTGTCAGAGATATTGAATACTCTCTTCGAGGTGTCATTCCTTTGTACACAAGACAATATCCTAGATGTCGGTCTTACATTTAAATTTAACGAAATGTATCAAATACATAAGGAAGTGTTTGAGAGGACATTCAATTGTGGAAAGCGCAACTGATGAAGGTTCCCTGACCAGAAACAATATATTGGTTGATCTGCAGGCCCCATTTGTTATATTCCTCCCGTAGTTTTTTCAATATAGATTCCACATTTTCATGATCTTGGGCAAAATAAGACTTGATCATCGGCGTATAATAAAGAAAGCAATGTATAGTTGTCTATATCAAATCCCATATCCTAGCACTGCCGGTACCAGGTTTCAAGACATTGTTCAATGTAAACAGGGTGAGTTTTTTTGATGATCTCGGAAATTAGCGGAGATAGAGCAATGGTTAAGTTGGGAAAGATTTGCAGTTTTACTGGCCCAATTTAATGAGACTTTCGGATTTTTGTAAAAAGTCATGGCTTACTAGATATTTTGAAAAAACGAAATTCTGTTGATTTAGTCAAATCCCTCTAGCTCCTTTGTTTTTGATTTTATAAAAAAGTATAAATATCAAAATTGAAGGGAATTGTATCCCGAATATGATTGTCATGTCCTCGTTTGCGTGACAGCTCTGGTTCGAGATATGACACATACTTATCTTTTTTTGAATGGAAACCATAGTTGGCTATGACCTCAAAAAATCGAACATTTAGAGCTTTTCAACGATATAATACTCGATATAGTTATTCATAAAATTAACGGAGTTATGGATTGTTTTCTCTCTTATTTTCACTTTTAACGTAGTAAGCCATGAAATAGATTGATTTATTAATAACTATTCCAAAAAACATTGAATGATTTTTTTATTAGGTATATCAGATATAACGAAAAAATTAAATAAGTAGGTACTTACTAAAAACTTAAGAAATTAAAGTATATAATAATGGTTACAATTTATGTTCGTAAAGTCCACCATTGTTATTTAGACACAAATTACATCTTTTTAAGATTGACATTACCGCTTTCCTCACAGATCGCCTATCAATTTCTTCAATTGCTTGTAATACCGCCTCCCTTAGGTCACCAACTGTCTCATACTTTCTTTTGTATACTTTGTTCTTTAGCGCACCCCACAAATAGAAGTCTATAACTGCCAAATCGGGAGACCGGGGTGGTCATTCGCATGGGCCATTTCTTCCTATCCAAGAGTTTGGATAGATATTATCTAAGTATTGTCTTACTACTAACGAGTTATGAGCAGGTGCTCCATCATGTTGGAACCACTCAATTTCTACACGAGTTCTCAAATTCAAATTATGCAACATGTCTTGAAAAGTGTATTGCAAGAAATGGAAGTAGCGCTCCCCAGTAAGTGATTCGTCATAGATAAAAGGCCCCAGAATAGTATAACCCTATGATACCACAACACACATTAAAACCAAATTTTATCTGGGGTCGTCTTTGTTCTACATGGAAAGGGTTTTCTTTGGCCCAGATATACGCATTGTGACTATTGAACATATCGCAGTTAGTAAATCTAGTTTCATCTGACCATAACACGTTTAATGGAAACTGTGGATTGTCAAGGCACATGTCTCTAAACCATGGACAAAACAAATTACGTCGATGTTCGTCACCAGCATGCAAAGTTTGAGAAACTGAAAGTTTATACGGGTGGAACTTGTACGCTTTCATTACCTTAACTACAGTTCGTTGAGAGGTGCCAGCTTCTGCCGCAATCTCACGAGTTGATGTAGAGGGATTTTGATTTACCATTGTCAAAACATTTATTTGTGCTGTTTCGTTAATTTGGTTACGTTCGTTTGGTGGTTTAGTAGAAGATCCATATCTGCGTAAACTATCGTAAAGCCTCTTAAATGTACGTAGAGCAGGTTGATGACGATTAAAATATCTATGAAAGTATTCCTCAGCTGCACGAACTGAATTTTTATGGCATATGATATAACATTCCACCATATTCAGTTTTTCTTCCTTAGAATATTCCATTTTATCATGAAAAGTTGTCAATATCGACTGTCAGTTCAGCACTACTAATGGAATTACTCTCAAATGAGGAAACGTCAAAGTGAAAACAATCTTTTTCATGGCTATCTACGTTAAAAGTGAAAATAAGAAAGAGAAGCATCCATAACTCCGTTATTTTTATGAATAACTATATCGAGTATTACATCGTTGAAAAGCTCTAAAAATGTCCGATTTTTTGAGGTCATAGCCTGAGCTGAGATATATAGAATAAACAGCTCAGGCAGATCACCTCTCCGTTCACCGTAACAACGCATTGAGAATGCCAAGTGAGACCTTGGCGAAACGTCTGCAGGATTCAAAAATCAATCAATATAACGAACGGATGTATTCCCGGATAAATATTTCTTCATATATATATATATATATATATATATATATATATATATATATATATATATATCTTTGAGTAAAGAACCTAAAACATGTTCAAAATTTGATGAAATACGCTAGAATTCCAAAATTGGGGGACTACTAGCATTTATAAATACTGATATTAGCTTCAAAATTAATTACATATTACATGGAGTGAAAACAAAACATTCGTCCTTAAAGTATTAACAGATTTTTTCCAGAATTGATGGATTTAGTAATGAGAATACACCAGCTGACAATATTTATGTTATTGAATTACACCGCCCTTCAACTCTAAAAGACCACTTGCGGGTTTTATTCCACCAATACCTACAAACAAGATCCAGTAACCACTCTACTAACGATATCCCGGACAATAACAATTAAATAAATTATATAGCCTTGTAACAAGCTATACAAATTGTAAACATCGGCAACGTTAAAAATGTTTATATGTAAAAAATATATATTTTACATATAAACAAGTCTAATGAACGAGGAAAATATGGGCAATTGTTGAAACAGTAATTATTTATTTAAACTTTGACCACTGGCGCATAGTTTTTTCTAGCTATTATTGGTGCCATGTGTTTTAAACAACGTTTCATTTATTTGAATATTGTAATGAATTTTTATTAACACCTATCACATTGAATTTGTTAATTCCTTTATCCAGAATGCGATGTAATTTAAAAAAGCGGCAGGAGTTTGCTTATTTTGGAAAATAATAACCTATTTTTGAGGACGTGGGAGGTTGCCATAATATTCTGATATTTAATAAAACATTAAAAAATATATAACCGACTTCCACCTATAACTAAAAAGCTGAAAATAATTATAAAAAAATACAACTCTAGCAAATAAATAACACATTCAATGTTGTTAGGTACCTACCCAGAACGTAAAGAATGTAAACATTAAAAGGTGCTCATTCTGTACAAATTAATTACCTACCAATCTAGTATATTTTTGTGCCAAGCAAATCTAAAATCCTGCATTGCGTACTTATCTACTACTTCATCAAACTTAATTGTTGCTTGGCACCGACTTTACGAACAAACTGTACTAGTACGCGTTAACTTCATAAGCCCAAAATATATTTATGCCGTATGGACCACGCAGTGTAACCTTTTTTCAACTTTTTTGACAACCCTGTATAACTATAAACAATTCCACTCCACCCTATGTACATACGACTGCCCACAGACAAGCATAAATTTTTGTTAGCTGCCTTCTGTAAGTAGAGTAGGAGTAGAATCCATCCCATATTTACTGAGTCAAATCTGCCTTATATTTCAACCATCGTGTATAACTCCTTATGGGCTACCCCATAAATTGTTTAATTTTTTTTAACATTTTATATTATCTTCCTGTCTAACATTAATTCCTCTCCACACTTTATGCAACTTCTTATGGGCTATGAAATAAATAATTTTTTAATCACATTGTATAAATATAATTCAACTCTAGTAAATAAATAACACATTCAATGTTGTTAGTACCCTACCCAGGAAGTAAAAAATGTAAACGTTAAAAGGTGTTCATTCTGTACAAATTACCTACCAATCTAGCATATTTTGAAGCCGGTGCCAAGCAAATCTAAAATCCTTCATTGCGTACTTACCTACTAATTCATCAAACTTATTTGTTGCTTGGCACCGACTTCAAAAATGTACTAGATTGGTAGGTAATTAATTTGTACAGAAAGAGCACCTTTTAATGTTTATTTTTTTACTTCCTGGGTAGGTACCTAACAACATTGAATGTGTTATTTATTTGCTAGATTTGTATTTTGTTATAATTATTTTTAGCTTTTTAGTTATAGCTAGAAGTTGGTTATATATTTTTTAAATGTTTTATTTTCAACTTTTTAGCATTTTTGAACGCAGGTAGTTTTCATTCTTTATTTTTTATTTTGTATGTATAACCTTAATAGACAGAACCAGGTAACATCGAAAGCCTCAACATTACACAATGATATTTTCTTATTTTAAATTGACAAAACAAATCTTTACGAACAAAAATGTATTAGTACGCGTTGACTTAATAAGCCCAAAATATATTTATGCCTTATGGACTACGCCATGTAACCTTTTTTCAACTTTTTTTGACAACCCTGTATAACTATAAATAATTCCACTCCAACATATATACCAACCATCCTGTATATACGACTGTCCACGAACAAGCATAAATTTGTTAGCTGCCTTCTATAGGACGGAGTAGAATCCATCCCATATTTACGGAGTCAAATCAGTTCTATATTTCAACTATAGTATATAACTCCTTGTGGGCTAGCCCATATTTTAGTTCATTTTTTACATTTTATATTATCGTCCTGTGTAACATTAATTCCTCTCCACACTTTATGCAACTTCTGGTGGGCTATAAAAGAAATAATTGTATAAATATAATTCAACTGCAGCACATATTTCAACCATCCTGTATATGATTTGCTTATGTCCACATAATATAATAGTTTTTTAATCACCCTATATAATTTTAATTTCACATTTTTTCCAACATTTTTATACCACCAAACGTTCAGTCCACCCTATATTCCAACCATCCTGTATATACGGCTGCCTACGGACCACTATCATTCTAGTCCGTACTATATTTCAACTCCTTCTATCACTTTACTTTGTGATTTTGGTTGCTATAACTAAACACCCTTTCTATAAACGTACCAAATAGCAGTTTAAAGTTTGACATGTGTTGTCACTGAATTTTCTATTAGGCCGGGAGAATGTGACAACCAAAAGCACCGTCTTCGCAAAATGGAAAAATTTGCATTTAAATAGGTATTTGTCTGGTATACAAACAAATCGAGCTTGGTACTTATTGATTTAAGGAACCAAAAATACTATGCTTTACTACCTATATGCTTGAGATGGACAAAGAAAATTTTCAAATTCGCAATTAAAACTTCCAGTGCCTAAAATTACCGCACTATTACGTTGGAATTAAAATATTTATGAGGAAATGTCCGTTATGTCATTTCGATGAAATTTTTGATAAGAATTTTGGAATTTTCGGCGATTTTCTACAAAACTGCAAGTTGCACGTCGCAGAAAAGTATATGAGATCACCTAAGGATCTTCCTTAATAGATTAAACGTTAAAAAAACTATACACATCCATAAGGAGTTATCGAGAAATCGACTAAAATATTAGGGATATTGGTCGATTTCCATGCAAGCATGTGTGCATTCACAAATTTTATCACTTTACCAATAGAATTCTTTTCCAAAATTTGAAGTTTCACCAATCCGGATATATACTCTATTAAACAAGACCATATTCTTTCAAAACGGTGCACCACAGGAGAAGAAATCAGGTAACATAGATAGAAAAAAAGCGAAAAAATACGCGACGAATTGATAACCTCCTCCTTTTTGGAAGTCGGTTAAAAATTTTCACTTAAATAGGTACTTGCTTAGTATACAAACAAAACGAGCTAGGTACTCAGTGATTTAATGAGCCGGAGCTGAAAGAACTATGCTTTACTACCTAGATGCTTGAGATGTGCATACAAATTTTTCAAATTCACAATTAAAACTTCCAGTGCCTACAATTCCCGCACTATTACGCTGGAATTAAAATATTTATGAGGAAATGTCCATACGTCACTTCGATGAAATCTTTGATAAGAGTATTGAAATTTTCTGCGTTTTTCTGCAAAACTGCAAGTTGCACGTCCCAGAAAAGTATATGAGATCACCTAGGGATCTTCCTTAATAGATTAAACGTTAAAAAGACATACACATCCATAAGGATTTTTCGAAATATCAACCAATATGTTAGGGATATTAGTCGATCCTATACTAAATTTACCTAAATATAATTTTAAACCCATAGAAGTGACGTTCATCTAGGCTCCTGGAGTTAAGATTACCTCGTTTTAATATTAAATTTACTAACTTTGATGCTCTCTGAGGGGGTTATTGTCCCTAACACCTCCCCCTTGGATCCAGCCATGGAGCCAGACATCCTATATTTATTGGTCAACAACTTTGTCGGAAACTTCTTTAGTATAATTATTATTTATGTGTTGCTCAGTTGTTCAAGGAAATGATGAGCTCTTGAATATGGCAGATATTTTCCATAATGTTGGTTTCATACCAAGTTACCCAGATAAAATCATATAGCGCCGCAGACAGGGGCCACTATAATGAAGAAATCATCTAAAATATTTTTAAAAACCTGTTTTCTGTAACTTTAATTGTAGATAGATTATTTTATACTGCAATAGCCCTTGAAGTACATCAAAAATTCCTGTCCTAAATTTCGTAGGACATCCTTACTTCCTGAAGTTGTTTTTTTCCTTAATATTCATATTAATTTCATAAGCTAAATAACACAGGCCTATAAAAAAAGTTTTCTGTACTTTACATGTGACATATGACATCCGAAGTATTTTTGCCTTCTGAAGACGAATCTGCCGTCAGATTTGGTCTATTACACTTCAGTCCTCAGCAAATAGCTGCAAAGCTTCAGAAAAAAGAAGACTTGTGGGCTACTCGAATCTGCACATATGATGTATAGGTTCCGGTGTATTTTCACGTGCTGAACATGTTTTTGCTATCAAAACCGCTCCATCTCTCGGCAATCTTCAGAAAATTGCTAAAAACCTTGAGAAAATTGAAGACTTTGGAAGACTGGTCAAACCTGCACGTGTGACATATTTTTTTTGACCTAATTTTGAGTGCTGAACAATGTTTTGTTGCTAAAATTGTTTCATCCCCTGTTGGTCTTCAGAAAATCGCTGAAAACCTATAGAATATTGAAGACTTTGGAAGACTGGTCAAACCTGCAAATTTGCATTGCCTAAGAAATTCAATAATGACTTCGGATTTCAGTTTATATATAAACAATTGGACATTGGATATGTCAATATATTAATATAATATGATCAGTTATAAAGCTCAACGCGAGACTTAAAAATACGTGTTTAAGACTAGACTAAGAAATAACACTAGATAATAAATAGACATAAGACTATATAAAAGGACTAAAAAAGAAACATAAATATAAGACTAGATGAAAAGAATAGATGAAAATTTAGCAAAACCTTAAAAAAAATTGATAAAAATTACAAATTTGTAAAAGTAAAAGTAAATCAACATAATATAAATATAAAATATATGAAATAAAAAATTCAAATAAATCAGTAAAAATAAAAATAAATAAGTAAAAACAAAAACAAAGTTTCATGCGGTACCAGGGCTGCCTTTTATATTTAGGGATTAGAGAACAATATCAAATATTAATCATCGAAAATCGCTTTATTGTTTTTCAAAATATTCCCCATGAAGATCTATATACTTTTGCATGCGTTTGAACCAATTGTCGAAGCACGTTTTCCACTTTGATTGAGGTATCTCCAAAACATGCATTCTGAACGCAGCAACCGCTTCTTCAGGTATAGAAAAATGTTGACCTCTCAGTTTGTTTTTTACGTACGGGAATACAAAGAAGTCATTTGGTGACAAGTCAGGACTGTACGGTGGATGACTCATCAAATCGATGTTTTGAGTGGTCAAAAATGCAGTTGTTTGAGCCGATATGTGAGAGCTCGCATTGTCGTGGTGAAGAGTGATCCGCCTTCGGTGTTGGTTTTCCTCATTTCTTGGAAGCCAACTGGCAAACAAATGGTTGTGTACCACTCAGAATTGACTGTTCTGCGTTGTTCTAGTGGTACGGTTGCGACATGTCCAGTTTTTCTGAAAAAACCGGCGATCATTTGCTTGGAAGTGCTTCTTGCGCGAACAACTTTTGTTGGATTCGGCTCATCTTGAAACATCCATACAGTCGACTGCTGTTTACTTTCGGGCACATACGTGTAAATCCACGATTCATCACCTGTCACTATGTTATAAACTTGTTTTGAAGCACCGCGATCGTATTTTTTGAGCTTTTCTTTCGACCAATCGACACGAGCCTTTTTTTGAACGATTGACAAATTGTGTGGGATCCAACGAGAACAAATTTTTTTGACATTCAAATGTTTATGCAATATTGAATATATGCTGGTCCCACTAATGTGTAAGGTTGACTCAATCTCACGATAGGTCACATGACGATTTTGCAATATCAGTTCGCCCACAGCATCAATGGTTTCCGGAACAACAACTGTTTTTTGACGACCTTCACGAAATTCGTCTTGGAGTGAACTACGACCTCGATTGAATTCACCATACCATCGATAAACTGTGGTCCTTGATGGAGTTTCATCGCCAAAAATTAAAATAAGTTCATCCATGCACTCTTGCTGACTTAATTTACGTCGAAAGTTGTAAAAAATTATCGCACGAAAATGTTCACGATTTAATTCCATATTTTGGCCGAGATGAATCCTTTAAGTTACTGTAAACAACACATAGCGCTCGTATGTCAAAACGTTCTGAGTACGTATAACCTCAAAATGTCAAACTTTACGATAGAGCTGTCAGTTGTCAGATTGCAACATTAGAGTTGTCCAATCCCTAAATATAAAAGGCAGCCCTCGTAGTGAACAATAACAAGAAGTAAGACTAGTTAAACAATATTAAAAGGTTCGCCTACGTTCACTGCGACTTGTCCACCGTTACCACGTGGAGGTGCCCCGGGGGCAACTAAAGGATAAAATATCGTTTACTTCTGATATAACATTGAGAAGCCAAACAAACACAAAAGCTGTTCATGATTATGGTCTTCAGAAAACTTTTTAGTTTTCGCAAAACTACTAAAAACCTTCGGAGAAATAAAGAATCCTCAGGAGTAGTTCAATGTGCGCCATATTCATGAACAGGCTTTGTGTTTTTTTTGGCTTCTCAATGTTATATCAGATGTAAAAGATATTAATTCTTTAGCTGCTCCCGGGGCAGGTCCACATGATGAGGTAGGCAACGGTCTTCACCACTTTACCGGCAGAGTCCTCGGGTCCTTCATGCCGTCATGGCAACCAAAGGAAATTTTAGTTCTACGATGCAGGGTCGCGTACGTAAAGAAGGAAATACAGTATCGATGGCTGATCAGGGTGTCAAAGCTGGCCAGTAGTTATCGTCATCATGCCACCATAGCTGTGTTTCGGTGTGCCACACGGCCGTTACAGAGTATAATGCTACAGGTGGTTTAGAATATTCATATAAATGTAAAAAAAAGATTAATTCTTTTTGTTAGATTTGTGCTCAATTCGTGGCCAAAAAGGATCAAAATCAATTGAACCAAGACCTTCAGAAAATTTACAAAGCCTGCTTTAAAATGGGAGTCTCATTTGCAATAGTTGCCGCAGCATGTTACTTCGCTGGAAAGATAAAAAAGGTGCAATAATGTTTGAAACACCAACAATATGGAGAAGGCCAAATACGGAGAGTTATTGCTACTTTAGCATAAACAATATTGTTCGTTTCAAAAATATACTAGATTGGTAGGTAATTAATTTGTACAGAATGAGCACCTTTTAATGTTTACATTTTTTATCTTCTGGGTAGGTACCTAATAACATTGAATGTGTTATTTATTTGCTAGAGTTCAATTTGGTTATAATTATTTTCAGCTTTTTAGTTATAAGTGGAAGTCGGTTATATATTTAAAAAAAATGTTGTATTGAGATACAGAATAAAAGTGAGAGAAAGGTCTAATGAATGCGGAGAATAGCTAACAGTCTAACTGGCGCATTCACCAAACTGTACATTTCATACGAATATTCTAACAGTTTGTTAATTTTATCAATAAAATTCATCTTTTCTTACCATATTTGTTTCAGAAATTAGGTGATACATGTAGACAATGAAACCAGATATTCATTGTTATATGTTTATCACTATTTTTGAAAGATGGTAATGAATTATTAGCAACTAAATAACACTTACTAATTTTTATTAAAATATATTTTTTATTTTATCATTTTATTAATTTTATTTTTATCATCAAATGGATAAGATTTGTTGATTACTAATATACAGTGTGGAACAGTCACAAGGAATAAATTCGATAACGAATAAAGGAGGGCTTGCAGGGAAAAAAGCAACAATGCTTGATGCTTAGGTAGAGGGTACTACTAAACAACGGCTTCGTAAACGAAACATTCAAAATCACATTTCTCGTCATCAAAATCCTCTTCATAACACAGAATTTGTACCTAATAAATCAGTAGCGTATTTGCCATATATCAGCAAGGTCAAGGGTAGGATTGGGAAGCTTCCCCATAAGCACGAGATAAAAACAATTTACAAACTACTATCGAAAATCTCAAAGGATAAATAAAATCCTCGTTCATCAAAGGGTGTTTATTCCATTCCATGCTCTTGTGAGGCAGTATACAGTGGAACAGGTCGATCTATAAATATTCGTCTATGTGAGCACAAACGTTGTTTGAAAAAGGGCCTCCTTTCAAACTCCGAATGTAGCTCAACATCACCATAGTTGTTTTGTAGGGTTTTGCTTACTACCTATCTCAATATCAAGAGCTAAATGGGAATTAAGTATTGAGTGTAATGTAGCAAATTTGTTAAATAAAATAATTCTTTTTTTAATGTTAATTTTTGTACTAAACCCGAAAACGCTTAATATAATCCAAAAAATAAATAATATACAGGGGCTTGCATTTAAAATAAGAAAGTTTTTCCTTACAAGTCCTCATTCATTCGTTAATCTAATTTATTCCATTTAGCTGTTCCACACTGTATATGAAATTGTCAGGTCCATTTAAGGTATATTTGTAGTCGATGATTGCAACAATAATTATTAAACATTCCTCCAAACAACAGCTAGATGGTTATAAACTGGAGTCACCTAGTTGTTTTAACAGCACCACTTTTTTGTCCAGTTACTTTTTCGAAAGTCCCAAGATAATATTTCACATTTCAGATATGAAAAGCAAGGTGATGGTCAAGTTGTCCGGCTCATCATAACGATGCAATTCACGAGTTCTAGAAGCATGGCAATGAAGTTATAAAAGAATAAAAGCCTAAGTACTGCAGACTATGATTCAATAAGTCAATGGGTAATCAAAGTAAATTAAAACGACATAAGTATTCTATAATAAAACATTTAAAAAAAATATACCGACTTCCTCCTATAACTAAAAAGCTAAAAATAATTATAACAAAATACAACTATAGCAAATAAATAACACATTCAGTGTTGTTAGGTACCTACCCAGGAAGTAAAAAATGTAAACATTGAAACGTGCTCATTCTGTACAAATTAATTACCCACCAATCTAGTATATTTTTGAAGTCGGTACCAAGCGATAGAGTAACAGGGTATGTGCAAGTGATTTGACCTCCAAAGTAGCACGAAATCACCTCTATAGACTTTTTCTATTGGGCGAGTTAATGAGTTTGTCTTAAGAAGCAATTTCAAACTATTCATTATTCTGAGAGAGTCACAAGGGAAAATAATCCAAATTTATTGTGAATGTAATTCTTGCAAGTTGGATACGAAGGTCATTAAATTTTTAAGAAAACAGTCATAAAATCAATGTTGTTTTTTAATTAGTGTCGATTTTCGTTTACAATAAATAATACAATAACTACTAACGAATTCAGTGATTTTTTTAAATTGTTATTAAAAATCTAACCAATTTAATGCCCTCTCCCTGTTTCTATTTTAAACTTAGAGCATAAACCTTCTGGAGGCAGCCTGCAATGTACAAATGTCCTGCCAAGAATAGAAAGAGAGGGCAATAGAGAGAGCAAGAGCCTATTTCACTCGATTAGTAGATGCAGCCAATGAGCTCATTGGATGCAGTTCCCAAGTCTCTATTGCTCTCTCTTTCTAGCATTGACACGATATTTATGCCCTGCAGGCTACCTCTAGAAAGTGGATGCTCTAAGGTTTTAAACAAGCCGATCAGATAATTATTTTTAATTTTCTTACATCAAGTCATATTAACTACGAGTAGATTTCGTTATTTCAAATAAAATTTCACATGAGTTTTAGGGTTTCGACTACTATAACTTCCGGTCTGACTTTTGTCAACCGGAAGTCGTTTTTTTTTCTTGTTACTTTTACGATTCATTTATATTTTGGCCCGAAATTAGCAATAGACGATTACGAGTGATTTATTTTGACATCTGACAATGAAATTCCAACACCCAGAAGGAGATGCTGAGTTTTTTTTGATGATCAGTATGGGGATCTCGGAAACTATCGGAGACAGAGCAATGGTTAAATTGGGAAAGATTTGTAGTTTTACTGGCCCAATTTAATGACACTTTCGGATTTTTGTAAAAAGTCATGGCTTACTAGATATTTTGAAAAAATCGAAATTCTGTCGATTTAGTCAAATCCCTCAAGCTCCTTTGTTTTTGATTTTATAAACAAAGTGTAAATATCAAAATTGAAAGGAATTGTATCCCGAATATGATTGTCATGTCCTCGGTTGCGTGACAGCTCTCGTTTTCGAGATATGACACAAACTTATCTTTTTTTGAATAGAAACCATAGTTAGCTATGCCATCAAATAATTGGACATTTTTAGAGCTTTTCAACGATATAATACTCGATATAGTTATTCATAAAAATAATGGAGTTAAGGATGCTTTTCTCTCTTATTTTAACTTTTAACGTAGGAGCCATGAAAAAGATTTGTAGGTAATTTATTTGTACAGAATGAGCTCCTTATAATGTTTACATTTTTTACTTCCTGGCTAGGTACTTAACAACATTGAATGTAAAAAATCGATTGTGGAAGCCGTTACTTTGTGATAGTCAATCATGATGATGAAATGAAACTAATTACTTTGTTTACTATCACTAACACATTTATTTACTAAAACATGTTACTAGTTTCGATGCCTAGCGCATCATTTTCAAATTATATATATTTGAAAATTTGAAAAACAATGAAAAAACCCATCTAACAAACCTTAAACACAAAACTAATGACTAATATATGTTTGAAAATGATGCGCTAGGCATCGAAACTAGTCACATGTTTTAGTGAATAAATGTGTTAGTGATAGTAAACAAAGTAATTAGTTTCATTTCATCAACATTGAATGTGTTGCTAGAGTTGTATTTTGTTATAATTATTTTTAGCTTTTTATTTATAGGTGGAAGTCGGTTATATTTTTTTAAAAAATGTTTTATTTTCAACTTTTTAGTATTTTTGAACTCAGGTAGTTTTCATTCTTTCAGAACCGGGTAACATCGAAAGCCTCAACATTACACAATGATACATTTTCATTTAAATTGACAGGTAAATGTTGATGAACAAAATGTACTACTTCGCGTTGAGTTAATAAGCCCAAAATGTATTTATGCCTTATGGACCACGCCATGTAACCTTTTGTAACTTTTTTGACAAATCTTTATAACTATAGATAATTCCACTCCGCCCTATGTACATACAACCATTATGTACATACGACTGGCTACGGACAAGCATAAATTTGATAGCTGCCTTCTGTAAACTATAGGACGAAGTAGAATCCATCTCATATTTACAGAGTCAAATCCGTTCTATATTTCAACCATAGTATATAACTCCTTGTCGGGTACCCAATAAATTATTTCATTTGTAACATTTTATATTATCGCCCTGTGTAACTTTAATTCCTCTCCACACTTTATACAACTTCTTATGGGCTATAAAAGAAATATTTTTTTAATCACACTGTATAAATATAATTCAATTCCAGCATATACTTCAACCATCCTGTATATGATTTGCTTATGTCCATATCATATAACAGTTTTTTAATCACCCTATATAATTTTAATTTCACATTTTTATACCACCAAATGTCCAGTCCACCCTATACATCATATAAATGCAACTCCTTCTATCACTTTACTTTGTGATTTTGTTTGCTATAACTAAACACCCCGTGTATAAACGTACCAAATAGCAGTTTAAAGTTTGATATTTGTTGTCACTGAATTTTTTATTAGGCCGGGAGAGTGTGACAACCAAAAGCACCGTCTTCGCAAAATGGAAAAATTTGCATTTAAATAGGTATTTATTTGCCTGGTATACAAACAAAACGAGGTGGGTACTCATTGATTTAAGGAGCCCAAAATACTATGCTTTACTACCTATATGCTTGAGATGTAAATAGAAAATTTTCAAATTCGCATTTAAAGCTTCCAGTGCCTAAAATTACTGCACTGTTACGTTGGAATTAAAATATTTATGAGGGAATATCTGTTATGTCAATTCGATGAAATTTTTTATAAGAATTTTGGAATTTTCGGCGATTTTCTGCAAAACTGTAAGTTGCAATTCGAAGGAAAGTATATGAGATCACCTAGGGATCTTCCTTAATATATTAAACGTTAAAAAAACTATACACATCCATAAGGAGTTTTCGAAAAATCGACCAATATGTTAGGGATATTGGTCGATTTCCATGCACGCATGTGTTCATTCACAAATTTCATCACTTTGCCAATAGAATTCTTTTCCAAAATTTGAAGTTTCACCAATCCGGATATATACTCTATTAAACAAAACCATATTCATTCAAAACGGTTCACCACAGGAGAAGAAATCAGGTAACATACATACAAAAAAAGAAAAAAAAAACGCGACGAATTAATAAACTCCTCCTTTTTGGAAGTCGGTTAAAAAGTTGAACAAACATTGATCTGGAAACAATAAAATTAAATTTAACAAATTTCCAAAGTTGTTACCAACAAAACCAAATATAAGATTACCGAAAAAAGGCATAAACTCCTACATTTAATTGATTGTCGATATCATCCCCAGTCGGGAAGTTAGTTTCCCTTCGACTGCATTATCATAATTCACAAATTGACTCCGCCACTCTGTTCATCATCCCGATAGACATCGAACGGGCCAGACGAAGAACCGCGGAGCACCTCGACGACGGTCGCGAGAGAGACGCCACGATCGCAAAACTTTTTTCGCTTGGCGAGTAGATGAATACACAAGGTAATCCCCATTGCAACGAGGCCATGTTGTGACGTCAAGGCGACCCATTCGTTTGGGAGGCGTGGCCTGAGAGTGGTGGGGGCTCCGTCGGCGGCGCAGACAATCTACGGCACAGTTCGCCTTTTCCTCGTGCTTGGGACAGGTCCAAAGTGAGAGAACGAGAATACATTCGAAAATTTTTGAAAAGGCGCGAGTGGGTGCCGAGTGTAAACCGTTGTGTGCAAAGTTTCGGCAGCAAAACGGATTTCATCAGCACAGTGCAGGGCCAATGTGCACCGGGAGCCTTCACACAGGCCATTGGGGCTACTTCTGTTACGTTTGGAGGTGAGAGTACGGGTGTTCTGGCGCCCGGAGGACACGTTACGGTCGTCGCGACGCCCATCACGACAGCCAACATGAATCAACTCGGGACGGTGTATGCGACCAAAAGACGCCGACGGAATGGAAAGAGGTTAGTGATTCATACAAATATGGATAGGATTTTGTTGACCAATTTGTGTACGCGTAGTCCGACGGGGCTCAATTGCTCTAACATGGCCGTTTGAACTAGTTCCATAGCTACAACTACGAATATTTGGTTTATTGGATTTGGGTTTGAAGCCACATCGTTGCCTTGTTCTGTTTACTCATTGGGATATTCTCTGCTAACAGTCTTTATCAAATTCCTACTCTGGCTGTTTTTTTACAGAACGTTTTCCTCAAAGATGTTGTAATACAACCTATTTACAAGATTATCACACAATTCGTGTTCACAAATCAGTAAATTGTCTATACTTCTATATTTCTGAGTTCCAATTGTAGAGCTGCTGTGTCCTGATAAGTATAGGTATATAATACCTTCGTTTTCAAACATAATGGTTGATTTCATCAGTTGCAGATAAGTGACTATCTATAGATGACAACTAGCCCTTCAAATAATGTTGCTAAGTTAAATTGCTACCCTTTGATCTAGATACGAATCCAAATGGTAATCTATTGTAGACCAGAATAATCAAATACCTACTCCACAATCATTTCATTGTTACTCAACAAAAGATAAATAAACTCAGGTTAAGCTATAACGACATGTTAAACTTTGGATCGATTTATTTGGGAAGAGCATTTAACTTTGCATTTAATTCAAAGTCTGGCAGGGAAATTTGGAGACATTTAATGGATACCTCGTTGTATTTTTACAAGAAAGTTGTTTTGATAGAATTGCTTTGCAAATAAGTTTGAGTTGCAAATAAGTAATTATCTGTAAAAGGCATCCACCTTTTCGAAAAATGTCTGCAAATCACTTTGCTACCCTTGATTTAGGTACGAACCCAAAGGCTAATCTGTTGTAGATAGACTTTGGACAATATATTTGAAGAAGGGATGTCATTTATAAGAAACATATTCGTAATGGTAGGACTATTATAAAAATCTTTTTCAGAATACAAAAACCTATTTCCTATAAGAAGGTAATTCTAAGTTATAAAATGGAAGCACGTAAAATGTCAAAATAGAAGCAAAAAGATAGGCGTATCCGCCTAAATTATTTTTTTAGTGAGTTTATATTGTGCCTTGCAAATTCTACAGCACCAACTCTATTTATTTTATTATAGATCGATTATGTGTGATATGCCGTTTAGTAATTGCAAAAAAAAATCATCTAAATCTGACTTTTCTAATAGTTTTTGGATACCACTGGCGCTGTAATGGTTTTTGTTTAGTTGTAACATTCTACTGTATATGATATATTAAAAAAACCTGGTTAAAACAAAATTGTTTAAGTACCACTTTATACCTACTGGCCAGTGAGATTTGGCAAGGAAAAGAATTAGAAAAATTAATAATTTCTATTTTAATTTAAATAATAACCTTGGCATGTGTATAAAACGCAGAATGAAACTTGGATTATATATTTATCCGAGACAACTGAGAGAATACTTTTTAAATAGGAACCAGTTCTACTTCTAATGTCAGTAATCAAACAAGCAGAATGTAGCTCTAGATATAAAAGTCTCCTCTTCAAACTTGGGGAATTTTATAATACAGAATTGTTGTATGACCACTTTATATTTACAGAGAGATTTGGCAAAGAAAAGAAGAAAAATAAAAATTAAAATCTCTATATAATGGTATACTATGTATTTCACAATGTTTATATTTAATCTGGATACTTTTTTGGGCTTTAGTAGATATACATACGCGGCACTGCTTTTGTCACCACACAAAAGACTCTTGTTGCTATTTAAGTAGGTACCTCTTGTTAATTCAAATGTTAGCTAATTCAGTTTGACTTTCAGTGTCATATTTCCCGTACTCCGTTTTTCATTTTTACCAATACAACAAGTAGAAAGTCCTGGATATTTCATAAAATGTGTTAATTGTTATATGTCTTCCTTTGAATCGCAACTCCAAAATTTTGAAAATCAAATCTATGTAAGGGTTTGTCCTATCTACCCGTCTTTAAATCTGAGTATCTTACAAAATTGTGGTACTTATTCCCATGGTGACCTCATAAAATTGTTAATACAGCTTTACCAATGTTAATGTCCTATACCAAATTTTGTACAGGCTTATTGGTCTTCCAAATTTCTCCCAGGCTCCAATTTCTAGCTCTAGGCATATTTATGTTGCCTTAAGACTCGTTTATTATGAAAGTTTAACCACATTCTTTTGTAACTTACATCATGGTAAAAGCATTCAGGTGTTTATACAATAATTATAGTGGCTAGACACAAAAAAACATTGAAAGCAGCAAACCTTTGTAGGTAGTGGGTATTTAATTCTAATGAAGAAAGATTGTCATACGCGGTTTTAATACAAGAACTCCATCTTGCAGAGTTATCATTTGGCTTGCAGTCATTTCAACCCCTGCCCTAGCGAAGTGCCGTATTTGGTGGTCTCATTCGACATTTTTACTTTTATTGTTCTTCAGGTTTTTAATTTTACGTTGGCTCTCTTTTAGGTATTAGTGTCCCTTTCATTGCAGGCTACTAACACATTTTTCAGATCTTCATACAAACTCAATTGTCCTTTAATTTTATTATTTTAATTAATTGGTTTGTAATAAAATTAAATTTGCAGCTCAGATTTTAGTTTTTTGCAGTTAGTATTAATTCTATATTTTGATCTAGTATCAATTATGAATTTTGTATGATTTCAATAAATCTTCAAATTTATTTGACATCTTAATCTTGGTTAATTCATCATTTTCTCTGAAGATTACCAGACAATTGTCGACGTCAGTTAGATACGTAAAATTTGCCTTAAACATGGGGCTAATCATAAGTTCAGAACAGAAAGCAAAATGCTTAGATATATCAATTGCATTGTAAACCTGCCTAGTAATTATTTATATTCTCGTCCGTAATGTGTTATATATATTTATTAATTTAAGGTGGATTCTATCTTCGTCGTCAATTATCTGCATTTGTTACTGATATTATGCCATTTCTTTTTATCTAGACAGATATTCTTATAGCTGTTGGTTTTGTGTACTGTCTAGAATACTCGAATGACAATATGAGGGTTTAAAATATACAAGACTATGTTTACCCATTTCTTAAGACCATTTAAAAATCTAATAATAATAAACATGCAATTTCGATGATTTACGCGTTTTAATATTTTTAAATAACGTTAGTAAGGCATTCCAAAAATAGGTTAAAAAACAAAATTATAACATTAACAATAGGTACGTATCTACTTATACGAGTAGTTACTCAAGTTTGGCATAATTTTTGCAGAACTGACTCTACTACGCTTAAAAAATTCCCGATAGATATCCTAAATAACCAATCATAAGCATTGGTATGAAATTTTTCGTAGTTTTCAGGATTTCTGCAAGAAAAGTTCTTGTTTCTCATTGTTAGAGCGAAGGTTCTATGAAAATTGTTCTGGAGGATTGTACACTTATCGGACCTTAATGTTCATGTTATACACAAATTTGCTGCATTTTTTTCCATTATATTTGGCCCGATAATTTTTTGACGAATAATTCCTTACGAAATTTTTTATAACATTCAAAATCCATGTTAATTCTATAACGTTTGTTAAATATACGATGTCATTACGTTTTATTGGTCTGCGATGAAAATGCTGACCATAAGTTTCATTTCATGCTTAAACCAGTAAGTTTCCTCGATATAAAATGAAAACGGAAACAACCTTATATTTTTATGCACTCTTTCAATTCTATTTATTTTTGTTTTAGTAGCAAACTAATTCTGCATTTATGACATTTCAAATTATGCTTGAAAGTCTCCACTTGGTTGCTAATTTCCAAGAATCAATTTTGATAACAGACTACTGTTAATCGCCAACAAAATAGTTCTTAATACTTTGTAAAGATCATGTTCTCTCATCAAGTGTGCTGATCAGCACTTTGAGTAAAAAATAGGAATTTTGAGAACATAACGTATGGATGTAATCCATACTATACTATGTAGGTATTTGAAAGATAAGAGAGACTACAAAAAGGTATACAGGGATGACTTTTTAATGAAAAACAACTTTCGTTACAGATATCAGCTTGGGTAATAAAACCAAGTCATCATAGTTGGTTTTCTACTTCACCAAGTGTCCATTTCTTATAATTTCACTAAGCATTTTGCAAACATTGTATAATGTACCTACTTGAGTTTTCAGCGTTTTGGATTTTCAAAAGTAACAGCTCAATTGCTAAAGGTTTCTTTCAAGAAATTCATTATATCTTCAATGTAAATTTTCTATAAAAAATTTTTTTCATACCACTTACGTTATTAAATTTTCAAACTGCAAACAGTCGACAGTTGAGTTTAAATATGAACAAGAAATGAAGAGAAATGTCTTTTCTTTCTCACTGTAATTTTCTCTGACAAACTTAAGATCGACGTATTTTTTTAAATTAGATATTATCGTTATCTTTGAATTTTGTTAGGCCTATCTCCTAATTAATGTACCACAGACATAATTATAAGGAACGGCTTATATACCTACAGCTTGAGGAAAGCTTTCAATGACTAAAAAGGAAACACAAATACCTACCTCGTTGAAACCATTGTAAGGTTACAATTCTTATATCTGTTTTCAATGAGTTGTTGGAAGTTTAATCTGGCATTTCTCCCAGTACTCTGCTTTGTTTAAATCTCTTTGAAAGCCGAAAAATGGTAGGCTATTCTCCAATAATTAATCGAGGGGTTGGTTTTCTTCAAGTTTTTTATTATACAATTTGTAAGCTTTTAGTAAATGTTTTAATTTAATTAATATAAGTTTAGGGTTTTCCTTTTAAGTGATTACAATATTTTTGTAAAAACTTATCCTGGTTTACCTTTCCATTTTCTATCACTATTCTGTCCTCACTTCCTGGTGCTCTACCGTCCTTATTTTATCACTATGTATAATATAGTTAGTCACGTGTTTCCTCGCATTTTGATTATTTTACTTTCCTTGACTGAAATTTCGTCTTGTAGTTGAATTTTTGTATAATATAGACTCGTACCGATTTTCCCCGTCTATTATAATTTCATCTAAGTTTGTTTATTGCTACTGCGTTTTAAGTTGTTAATGTAATAATATACATAATTATTTAACAAGGGTGTTACTTGCCATGTTGTCATTTTTATGTGAACATGTTGAGGTTATGTGTATATCTATCTATTTACACATCACATCACGATAGTTAATTACTCTCTTCGAGGTGTCATTACTTTGTACACAAGACAATATATATTATATATTATATATAACATATATTGTTTCTGGTCTGGGAACCTTCATCAGTTGCGCTTCCCACAATTGAATGTCATCTCGAACACTTCTTTATGTATTTGATACATTTCGTTAAATTTGAAGACGCGAGATATAAGACCGACGTCTAGAATTTTCGAGAGAATTAGCACACAGTGGTTCCGAATCTGGAGCCGTTCCGTGTAATTGCTGTTCTCCCTTAACTCCTAGGACAGAATGTCACGATACAATTTTCAGGTTACTTCACCTGTCAGAGATATTGAATACTCTCTTCGAGGTGTCATTCCTTTGTAAGCAAGAGAATATGTATTATATATAGCATATATTGCTTCTGGTCAGGGAACCTTCATCAGTTGCGCTTCCCACAATTGAATGTCCTCTCGAACACTTCTTTTTGTATTTGATACATTTCGTTAAATTTGAAGACGCGAGATGTAAGACAGACATCTAGGATTTTCGAGAGAATTAGCACACAATGGTTCCGAATCTGGAGCCGTTCCGTGCAATTGCTGTTCTCCCTTAACTCCTAGGACAGAATGTCACGATACAATTCTCAGGTTACTTCACCTGTCAGAGATATTGAATACTCTCTTCAAGGTGTCATTCCTTTGTAAGCAAGACAATATGAATTATATATTATATATAACATATATTGTTTCTGGTCTGGGAACCTTCATCAGTTGCTCTTCCCACAATTGAATGTAAGACCGACATCTAGGATTTTCAAGAGAATCAGTACACAGAGGTTCCGAATCTGGAGCCGTTCCTGTAATTACTGTTCTCCCTTAACTCCTAGGACAGAATGTCACGATAAAATTTTTCAGGTTACTTCACCTGTCAGAGATATTAAATACTCTCTTCGAGGTGTCATTCTTGCGTACAAAAGAATGATACGTTAAATAGACACTGATGATAATGATGGAGAAATAATTTTTTATATGCAAAAAACATACCTACTTATTTTAAATTTAAATGAAAAACGGAAATTTGCGTTCTCTATTCCCTGATATTTTAAAACATAATTAAATAATAGTAGTTTCCTTTGTTTACACTTTCAGTACATTTTATATTTTATTATTATATAGAAATGAAACTCTAATACAAACAAATTGATTATTTTTTTGGAATTTTGGATTTCATTATCTAAGAAACCAATTAACGAGGTTGAGCGTATAGTAGCTCATTTTGTAGGTTTTACACCTCTCTTTAACATTGCCCTTAGTAGCAAACACGGTTTCATGGGTGGATTTTGTGTAAAAGGTAAAAAACTAAATTGTTACCGATTCTTTGAGGTTTATGTAAAAAAAAAACAAAAACGCATCGATAAAAATGTAGAATTTTATGTCAGTTAGTCAAGTTTTATCATTAGAACCCGTTGATGTCGGTTTTGTTCTACTATTAATTTTGTCACGTATTTTCGTAAATGACCTGGGCTATAGAGGGTCTCGGGGAAATGACTGTTAGGCAATTCACTACTTCAAGCATTAAAATACATTTACAGACTACTTTCATTAAACTTATCGAATTTGGCGGCTTTTCACATTTTTGTTAAAAAAAAGGTTTTTTGCCTGAACTTTCATAAATGTTTCTCCAAGCGGACATAGCGCTAAAAACATCAACACCTTTAAAACAACCAGTTTTATGTTAACACTTCAATTCCGGCTTATGTTTATCACGATATTTCCTCTCGAAAATTTGTCTTCAGCCAAGTAACGACTTCATTAATTACCCCATTTCACAGAAGTAAAAACTTTCCGAATACACGTGTTAATCCAGCACGACATCTCATAATATTTTTTTCGTGTCGTTAGTCACTCTTTGGTAAATGAGAGGATACATTTCGTTAAATTGGAAGACGCGAGATGTAAGACCGACTTCTAGAATTTTCGAGAGAATTAGCACACAGTGGTTCCGAATCTGGAGCCGTTCCGTGTAATTGCTGTTCTCCCTTAACTCCTAGGACAAAATGTCACGATAAGATTTTCAGGTTACTTCACCTGTCAGAGATATTGAATACTCTCTTCGAGGTGTCATTCCTTTGTAAGCAAGACAATATATATTATATATTATATATAACATACTTGTGATTTTTAAAAGCAATACAACTTACTGACTTTGCCTTTTATAAATATAACAAAGTAATTTACTATAGTTTTGTCTATTCATGGGTTTTCTCTCCTCCAAATTTTTTCCTGTAACAGATAAGTATTTCAAAAAATTGTATATGTAGAACAAAGTGTAGTAAGGCAATTTCGTAAAATTGCCCGGATTACTGGCTGTCTGTACAGAGATTCTTCCTCACAGTTTTTCTGAGAGAAAGAGATGTCTATAAAATGATCAACCATTTTGAATTTATTGTTTGTCAAATTTTTTGACAAACAATAAATTCAAAATCAAAGCGAAAATTTTTTAGAAAAAAACCTCGAAAACAACACTAAACGATTGACAACGACTCCAGACTTGGAGTTGAAACGTCTCCATACACAGATAAGTATTACACAATATACAATACATTACTTATATACAGGAATACTGGTTCTCTCAGAAAAACTGTGAGGAAGAATCTCTGTACAGACAGCCAGCAATCCGGGCAATTTTACGAAATTGCCTTACTACACTTTGTTCTACATATACAATTTTTTAAATACTTATCTGTTACAGGAAAAAATTTGGAGGAGAGAAAACCCATGAATAGACAAAATAATTCAAGACCTCCTCAACAATCTTTTCGAAATTAATTTACTATAGGTTTATATAATCGAAAATAATACTAACAAAATAAAAGTTATGGAAACCAAATGAATAAGGAGATTAATGCCTATCATCTACAGAGTAGTGCTCCATTTTAAAAAGAAACTCAAGAGAGACCCATCTCTTGAGCGAATTTCCTTAAGAAAAAAAGGTCACTGATTTTCCTACAAGAATTCGGCACCACACATTTACATACAAAAAAACGTGGTGTTGAAGCCTTTGCAACCAGTTGGAGTTATTTCTAGACTATATTAAGGCGATTATCTATCTTCAATTGTAAACCTAGCCTCATCTACCAAAGTAACAGTAATTTCAGGATTATATATCCAGCCAGTTACAATAGACGAACCAGCCACAACCAAGTCACCAGTAGTTAAATTTTGATGCAATAGTTTATCAAACACTAAACCATGTTGTTTTATGTGTTATAGTGTGAAAAGGGACATATGCCCAGACATGTTTTGGATTAGTCGTCTATAAGATTATTAACCTATGTTACATGACTCAGACATCAGTGTAAAGCTCACATCCAACCTCCTGTCTTTTCTGGAATCAAGATTGGCTGCAGCTGAAGCAGAAATCTTTGACAAATGATATAGCATAAAATCACCCTTAAGTACGTTCATTTATGATGGCAGTTTCCTATTTATATTAATATTGCTTGGAATTTGCCAGTTTTTTTATTATACGTGACTATTATCTACAAGTTTTTAGGAAAACACCCAACTCTAAGATCGAAAAACTGTCATCGTCTAGTCACTAATATTAAGAAGATAGAGACAGAGAGAAAATTGGTGGAACTGCTTTTTGGAAAGGAATAATATTTATTTTATTGGACAGGAAGAAGGTCCCTGCCCCAATTTCATATGCTCTATACACAGAAGAATTCATCGGCTTCTATGACTTACTTACAAAAATTGTAAAAGAAGATCATTGAATATTTAACATGTAAGGTGCTGGGGTTCCCTCTTTAATATTGTAAAAAAAAGGATACATTGATGATCGTAGCTTGCTGCAGTGCAGTGGGTAATTTTCGTGCTATAGTCGTTATAATAAGAAGGGACGGTACCTGTAGCTACTGGTAAAATCTACCTATATAAATGCATATACAGGGTGAGTTTTTTTCGATGATCAGTATGGGGATCTCGAAATCTAGCGGAGATAGACCAATGGTTAAATTGGGAAAGATTTGTAGTTTTACTGGCCCAATTAATTGACACTTTTGAAATTTTGTAAAAAGTCATGGCTTACTAGATATTTTGAAAAAACGAAAATCTGTCGATTTAGTCATATCCCTCTAGCTCCTTTGTTTTTGATTTTATAAAAAAAGTGCAAATATCAAAATTGAAGGGAATTGTATCCCGAATATGATTGTCATGTCCTCGTTATCGAGATATGACACAAACATATCTTTTTTTGAATGAAAACCATAGTTGGCTATGACCTCAAAAAATCGGACATTTTTAGAGCTTTTTAACGATATAATACCAGATATAGTTATTCATAAAAATAACGGAGTTTTGGATGCTTTTCTCTCTTGTTTTCACTTTTAACGTAACTAGCCATAAAATAGATTGATTTATTAATAACTATTCCAAAAAACATTGAACGATTTTTTTATTAGGTATATCAGATATAACGAAAAAACTAAATAAGTAGGTACTTACTAAAAACTTAAGAAATTAAAGTACCTAATAATGGTTACAATTAATGTTCGAAAAGTCCATTATTTTTATTTAGGCAAAAATTGCGTCTTTTTAAGATTGACATTACCGCTTTCCTCTCAGACCGCCTATCAATTTCTTCAATTGCTTGTAATACCGCCTCCCTTAGGTCAACAAAGAATACAAAAGAAAGTGTATTCTTTGTTTTTTAGTGCACCCCATAAATAGAAGTCTATAACTGCCAAATCGGGAGACCGGGGTGACCATTCGCGTGGGCCATTTCTTCCTATCCAAGAGATAGGATAGATATTATATAAGTGTTGTCTTATTGATAACGAGTTATGAGCAGGTGCTCCACCATGTTAGAACCACTCAATTTCTAAACGAGTTCTCAAATTCAAATTATGCAACATGTCTTGAAAAGTGTATTGCAAGAAATGCAGGTAGCGCTCCCCAGTAAAAGATTCGTCATAGATAAAAGGCCCCAGAATAGTAGACCCTATAATACCACACCAAACATTAAAACCAAATTTTATCTGAGGTCGTCTTTGTTCTACATGGAAAGGGTTTTCCTTAGCCCAGATATGCTCATTGTGTCTATTGAACATACCGCAGTTAGTAAATCTAGTTTCATCTCACCATAACACCTTTAATGGTAACTGTGGATTGTCAAGGCACATGTCTCTAAACAATGTACAAAACTAAATACGTCGCTGTTCGTCACCAGCATGCAAAGTTTGAGAAACTGAAAGTTTTACAGTTCGTTGAGATGTGCCAGCTTCTGCCGCAATCTCACGAGTTGATGTAGATGGATTTTGATTTACCATTGCCAAAACATTTATTTTTGCTGCTTCATTAATTTGATTACTTTCCGTTGGTGGTTTAGTAAAAGATCCATATCTGCGTAAACTATCGTAAAGTCTCTTAAATGTACATAGAGCAGGTTGACGAAGATTAAAATATCTATGAAGGTATTCCTCAGCTGCACGAACTGAATTTTTATGGTATATGATATAACATTCCACCATATTCAGTTTTTCTTTCTTCCATTTTATCACGAAAACTTGTCAATATCGACTGTCAGTTCAGCACTACTAATGGAATTAGTCTCAAATAAGGAAACGTCAAAGTGAAAACAATCTTTTTCATGGCTACCTACGTTAGTAAGTAAGTAAGTAAGAGAGAAAAACATCCATAACTCCGTTATTTTTATGAATAACTATATTCTATCGTTGAAAAGCTCTAAAAATGTCCGATTTTTTGAGGTCATTTCCATTCAAAAAGAGATAAGTTTGTGTCATATCTCAAAAACGAGAGCTGCCACGCAAACGAGGACATGACAATCATATTCGGGATACAATTCCCTTCAATTTTGATATTTACACCTATCCTTTACTCAATATACGAAAATATAATTTTTAACCCATATTTCTTAGACTATTACATTAAAATTAGTCGTTATGTGATTTAAACCCATAGATGACCTTCTTCTAGGCTCTTGGAGCTAAGATTACCTCGATTTAATATTAAATTTACTAACTTTAATGCATACATATTATTTGTTATTACCAGAAACATCTAACACATGTTTGTTATTAAAGAATTTTTCATCAATATCCTTCAACCCTATATCCATATTGATATATAAGTAGTGCATTCTTTATTAAATATAGGACCCTATTTCTTTCATCCCGTAGCCTTCATCAGAGGTAAAACTTATGTGTATATGGTGAAGTAACGGGAACTGACAGCAGGAATGACTATTTTATATATATTTATAAAATAATACCTCTTTAAAAATGCTGCCACTTAAGTAGGTACAGTAAAAATTAGAATGCACTTGTGGATCTCTTGCAATGAAGAATTTTCTTCATAGAGAACATCCATATTAATATTAAGTTTTTGTAGTTTCATAGTTCCAACTATGTCAAAAACTGCTCATATTCAACATTGCTTTTTAAATTTATGTGTGTTAATGAAAAGAGATAATTTATGTGATTGAAATCAAACCACTTATCTAGGTACTTAAAGCTTTGTCCAAGAACAATATGAAATTTCTGTCTTTGTTCTGACTAACTTCAGGTCATTTCCTTTAATCATTTTCCAGTTTCATATCTGAAGAATTGAAGATTGTTCATAATATTGTATACATCCAAAATTGTTATATTATTCCTTTCTAAGGATTTTACAGTTGAATTAAAAATATTTAAAATTTGACTATACATATGAAAGTAAACATCAATTCAGCAGACAATAAATTTTGTGAAATCATTGGGCAGTCTTCTCCTAAGCTCAGAAAATAATGTCTTATGGCTTTCCAATTTAACAATATTTTATCTATATAAAGTAGGAGAAAGTACCATCTAGTTCCTACAAGGCACTTGAGCATAGATTTGAAGGATTTCTCAGTGTCACAGAAAAAATAATAAGTATTAAAATCGAAACAGATAATAAAGAACACTATTATATTATAAAGTACGGGTGGCAACCCTAAGTGCATTCATTATACATCAATAACGGACCTTAGAGCATGAACTTTATATGACTTTAAAAGTACAAACAAAACTTATCGTTTTGTGGTATTAGGGGTGGTGTAAAATTATACCTATTTTGAACTTAAAACCAATCGAAAAGTTAGTTTCTTTGTAGGTTTATGTGAGTACCTTGTGAATTTATACATTTATTGCCATAATTAGAAAGGAATTATTTTCTGTTGGCTAACTGAGAAGGGTTTTTAAAAGTAATTATCTCCGGATTAATATGTTTACATGTAGCTAACTTGGTAAAATTTGTAATTGCATTATTCATGTTTGATTGTAAAAAGTTGTATGATTTTTGTTTGATTTTGTATATTGTCCATGGTTATGTTTTTGAATTTTGAAATCGTAGTCACCCTTATTTAAAATAACTGTGCATTGCATTTATCTGCAGGTAAAATCTTAATAGGGCTGTCATTTTTTTTGATATGTATAGGTTTTTCTTAATCGTAAAAAAATTATAAAAACACGGTAAATATCAATGTAAATATCAAATTTTCATCATAAATATCTGGCTTAAATGCCATGAAAATATATCCTACAGGGTGTTTGTAACGGTTTTGATTGCAGTAGACTGAATGGTACAAAATATTGTATTAGTGTAACGAAAAGAATTTTTTTTAGGTGAGCGTTGTTTTCTATATGGTATACGGTTGTAGGTGTGTGAATGCATCGAAAGCATCAAGTAATGTGTGCAGTTGAAATATTGGGGGAATTAAAATTACAGTTAGACAGGTGGGTTCAAAACATCTTACAAATAAATGTGGTACCTATTGGGTATTATATAAGCACTTCCATATATAGGATGGCTGAAATATAAGGTGAAATAGAATTAAAGTTATACAGGGTGGTTCAAACAATATTGGGTAGCACATAAGTAGTTGCGCAGCCTAAGTGGTTGAAAAGAGAGTGAAGTAAAACTATAGTTATACAGTGGATAAAAAACTTAAAAAATGGTTAAATAAGCACATGCAGTAAGGATATTCGAGTTATAGAGCAGAGGGTTCAACAAATGTTAGAAGCAGTTGCATATACAGGATGATTGAAATATAAGGTGCAGTGGAATTATAGTAATACAGGGTGGTTAAAAAACTGTTATATCGTGAGGAACATAAGTAGTTGCTCATTTTTGGCATATTGTTTGACAATATTATTTGATTTATGACGTAAAAATTATTTCACCACTTATTGAAAAGTGTAACTCTAATCTTAAAAAAAGCGCACAATTTTTATAAATATTATAACATATACAATTACGTCATAAATGAAATAATATTGTCAAACATTGTAATTTCATATTTTAGAATGCCAGAATACATTAGTATCTCGTAATGTTCATATATTTTAATTTGTAGTTCTATAAAATGGCGGCTCTAACTTTACTGACCTATTTTCAGATTAACATAAGTTTCTTAAAATTTCACAAAATCCTCGCTGTAGCTAAAGTTAGAAACCTATCTCGCCACATAAGCTTATTGAAGGACAAGTCCATTCAATTTCCAATTCACGTTACACATCAAACAATAAAGTTTCTCATAAAACGACCAACTCTAAACGCTTGCTAATTGTAGTCGGATATATAATAGTGATGTTGCCTTGCAATCACGCCACGAGGATTGTAATCGAACGGTGATAGAGCATTCGTGACTCTAATGTGCGATGGCAGAGTATAAAAATGAAAAAGCGATGAATATAACATTCATTTGACTTCATTGGCATTATGACGCACCTAATTTAGTAAGTTGAGTGTGTGTGCAATGAGCACTAAGCTCGCCGATCACAATCTGTGATTACTGATCGACTTGGTGAAAAATCTGTTTTACAGTGCCTACTGGCTTTCTTCTGTCATAAAAAGGTGAAGATCGTAATATAGATTGTAGAGATTTTTCCAGACTGCGACAAGAGTTTGATCGATATCTTTAAAGCTGTTTTGATGGTGATATGGGGTTCTCTTTGAAAGAAAATGAGTTACAGTTGAGTTTTAGGCGACAACTAATAGATTTTGGCCACAATTTTGTAAATTCTTAACTAAAATAAATAACTGGTGACTATTAGGAAATATTGATATCTGTCCTCCTTTCAGGGCTTTATGTTTCAGGGTTTTTGAAGCGAAAGCTTCTTAACAAATAAGAATAGATCAGTATTGTAGTCAACTGCAAAAATTTTACTATCCGAGAGTTCGTTGTGACACTTCTTTGACGAAGACAAGGTTATATATTGAGAGTCTCTTCGTTTATAATCAAACGGTGATAGAGCATTCGTGACTCTAATGTGTGATGGCAGAGTATAAAAATAAAAAAGCGAGGGCATTATGACGCTCCTAATTTAGTAAGTTGAGTGTGTGTGCAATGAGCACTAAGCTCACCGATCACAATCTGTGATTACTGATCGACTTGGTGCGAATTTTGAGCCTTCGAGCATGGAGGATAAAAGTTATAGAAAAATCTGTTTTACAGTGCCTACTGGCTTTCTTCGGTCATAAAAAGCTGAAGATCGTAATAAAGATTGTGGAGATTTTTCCAGACTGCGACAAGAGTTTGACCGATATCTTTAAAGAGGTTTTGAACTCGATATTCTTTGAATGAAAATGAGTTAGAGTTGAGTTTTGGACGACAGCAATCAGATTTTGGGGACCATTGAGTAATTTTTTGAAATTAATTAAACAATCGGTGAAGATTGGTTCACATTGATATCTACTCTCCTTTCGGAAATTATTTTTTTGTGAGCAGGTATACAAAGATTTTTGAAGCGAAAACTTCTTAACAGAGTAAGTTTAAATTATTATAAAAATTGTACATTTTAATTAAAAATTAAAATGGCGTATTTTCCACTTATATTTAAATTAAGAATTAAGCTACACATTGGGATTAATTCTTGAGTCATGACAAAATAGGGAGAATTATTTTAACTCTCCTGAAATTTATCAGTCTCAAATTCATTGAACATAAGACAGTATATTGTTTCTAGCCGAGACTTTTAGTATTGATATTTGAGGATCCATGGCAAAATGATCTAAAATCTCAACCTGTGCAGCTTCAATTAAAACTCTACGAATCTTGACAATTATATTGCACACACTTCCAGTTTCTTGAAATTTATGAACTAAATCCAACATAAATAAATATTATTTCAATTCTTTCTTGTAAAGAGTAAACTATTGTCGAAATTTGATGATCAGTATACAACGAAACCACTATTAATAGATAATAAATTATTTATAATTAAATTCACAAGTAACATTTAAGGATTTTTGCAATTACAATTCAAAATTTTAAAATTTTTACGGTTTCTGGATCATTACTCTGTAAAAAATATTCTGATTTAAAAAAATGATTCGCCAAAAGATTGGCAAAAAAGATACCTTCAAAAAGAGGTAGATATTACATGATACCCCTTTGTATTTAAACTGTTTAAGGTTTGAAACTGCAGGGTGACCGATTCGTGTAAAATTTGTCCCCCCTTTAATATAAATTAACATGTTTTTTGCCTTTTTCTTTTAAATATATTTTAAAAATATAAAGCCATTGACAACGAAGTCAGAATAGACTTTGAAACGTTTGGTTTTCCTTCAATATACGTCGTTTTATTTCGATTGTGGTGTTATTGCACAAAAAAACATAAAAGTAATCAAGAATATGCCACAAACAACGTTTAGAAGACAATATTTTAAAAGTTACTTTTGAAATGAAAGCCCTATATAGCACACATGTAAATTTTGAGTGAGCATTTATGTTGCTTTAAAATGAACATCTGAGTAAGAATTTTAAACTAATAGGACTGCCCCATGAACTTTCTAAGAGTAAACATAATAACTCTGATTAAGTTTTAAAAAAAATATGTGAATTTTCACCGAATTGAAAAGTAATTAATTTGCTGACAGTTATGGACATTAATGGTAACTACCTATAACACATCCCGGCAAACTCTTGGACCACCCACCATATTCTCTAGAATAAAACGAAAGAAAATGTTTGACAAATCAAGAAAAAAATGGCAAGAAAAATTAGTACCAAAATTAAATCTAATAATAATTGTGAATTTTTAAATTAATACACCTTAAGGAAAACTGTTACAACTTTATTATCCAAGATGACTTTCTTAATTCGGGAATGGAGATTTGAAGTCCATTCATTAAAAGAATTAAATTATTGAGGTCCAGAGGAGTGATGGGTGGTTAGGTCTTCTAAATATTGTTCTGCCAAGGATATTCCAAACTTGCTCAGTTTGATTCATATCCGGTGAATTTACTGGCCAATCTAGTCTTTGCAGACTTACTTATTCCTGCCGTCTGGGATGTATGGATAACTCTTGTTCGACGATTATACACAATACCTCCCAAAAATATATCGGCTCCTCTCTTAAAAGAAGCAACTTTCTAGCAAAATTTAGTAGTAGTGCACGTCCTGTTTCCAAGTTGAGGCAGTCTTAAAAGTCTTCAACAACATAAAATGCCAATAGCAATGCCAAAATGTACGTCTGTCGGTTTGGAGACTTTCGTAGTGGTTACTTAGTATAAAATTGACAACGTAGCGATCCTCTCTTGCAATTGCTACTCTTGGCTGTCATCCACCCAGTCTTCTATTCACATTATCTGTTGTTTTCTAAACGATTTTATGTAACTAAGAAAGGTTACTGCCAGTTTGACTACTAGAGTAGTATCACAAATTGACTTCAAATCAATCAAAACGAACACTATGTAACTACATCAAAACGGCAATTCATTATTGTTAACGCCCTCTTTCGCATAATCAGTGAAGTAATCAAAATCTGTGTCACTGCAGAATCAGTGTAATGATATTGATGTTGGTCCACCTTCTTAATACACCCTGAGTAGAACTAAAAAATCTAAAGATCATGAGAGCAACAATCAAGTTTGATGAAGTAATAGATAAGTACGAAATGCAGGATTTTAGATTTTCTTGGCACCGACTTCAAAAATATACTAGATTGTTAGGTAATTAATTAGTGCCGAATGTTTACATTTTTTACTTTCTGGGTAGGTACCTAACAACATTGAATGTGATATTTATTTGCTAGAGTTGTATTATGTTATGATTATTTTTAGCTTTTTAGTTATAGGTGGAAGTCGGTTATATTTTTTAAAATGTTTTATGTGATTATCAAGAGTAGTAGTATTGTTTGGAACAGCTTGGTGTTTAATGTTAATGATAATTTTGTTTAAAATTTTATCTATATCTTTATGGATGATTTTTTTAGAATATTTGTTAGCAGATTTTATAAATGTTTTTTCCTCCTTAAATTAATTTATTGATATCAGAACAGTAAAAGAGAGCATCATCATTACATCTTTATATTGCAATATAGTCCGTGGGTTCAATTTAAAATTATAAAACTAATATTCACTTTCACATTTCTAGAAACTTTTATTTACATCGAATACACAACAGCTGATTCAAATATCACCACAACAATTTTTCATATAAGCTCTTCGCTCCATCAACTGAACTCGCGATCGTGGCCTGCTTCCTTTATAAAACCAGCATAGAAAATTCTCGCAAAATCAATCATCACTCCTTCCGCTGCCGCGTCTTTTCGAGAACAATTTTTTTTATCTCAAAGCGATTGTTGTCGTACTGAAATGAAAAAGGGTCGGCTTTGGGTAAATTTCGTAACAATGTGATAGAGCATAAACCAAATAAGAATACAGGTCCAGTCTCTTGTAACAATCGAATTATAAGGATAACAGATAATCTAGGAATATCAAATTGTTCTGCATTTAGGTGACTTGACCGAAATTGTTCATGAAAACAAATGCTGAAATTATCTACTCAAACATTTGATGAATAAAAATTAAACTGTTTGTTTTTGAACTTAAAACCAACTGAAAACTCTGCTGTGTTAAAAGCAAACAATAAGTTTTTGCTCGAAAAAATTATTCCTATAAAAAAATTATATTGACTAGCTGTCGCCCAGTGGTCGAAATTCGACCAATTGTGTCAATATCTCTGGGAGGTTGATAAAATGAAATTTTATCGTGACGTTCTATCCTAGGATATTAGGGAGAACAGCAGTTACACGGAACGGATCCAGATTCGGAACTTCTGTGTGATAGTTTCCTCGAAAATCCTAGATGTCGGTCTTACATCTCGCTTCTACAAATAAGTAACGAAATTCAAGTTTTTTTTCAGATATAATTTATAAGACTTTATTTGTGTTTAAATTCGTAATTCTTAATTTAATATGACAACAATTCAATCGCTAATGGGCTACCCTACATATTTATTTTTTCTCACCTCCCTGTATAGCTATAATTGTACTCAATTCTCTAACATTTATTAAGACTCTCATTATAATAATTCCATCTCATTATATGTTTCCACCACCCTGTATATGCAACTGCTCATGGACTACGCATAATTTTTTTTTAACATTTTTGAACCACCCGGTAAATCATTGTGTATATGCCACTGCCTATGAGCCATCGTATTTACTCTTTTCGTTTATGAAATTTGTAACTATCTTCTGTAACTATAATTCTACTCCGACCTATATTTCAATCATTATATACAGGGTGTAAATTGTTTGAGTGCATATATTTTAGGTGGAGGTAGTATACACCAAATTAAACAAAAAAACTCTTATACCACTATGGTCAGTAGGCCTTAATAACCAAGAAAATCCCTAAAACATATTAAGTAAATTATTGTCAATCCGGCAACGTCGCTCGCGTTCGAAGCAGATTCACTCTTAGCGCGAATAATAAAGGAATGACTACGCCGACAAAAAAATAAACACCTGCGTTTTTGTATTGACTGATGATATAGAACTTAGAATTAAATAAAAATGTATGAAATATTTTGTTGAAAATATTTACGTTTTTAATACAAGGTATTGCAATTAGAATTTGTATTTGACGGTTTATTTTATGCAATTATACAAAGTTGGGTAAATATGATATTCAACTCAAGAGATCTGTATATGTAGTTTTTTACCAGTTAAATTATTCGAAGAATCATTATTACTGATTTAATTAATATTATTTATATTAGACAAGTAAATATGTAATCCTACTTACCGAATTTATTATAATGATAGAACTGAGTTGAAACAACGGATTATTCACAGCAAATGTTCAAAATGCCCACCATTACTATCGACACAAGCACGACACCGTTTAATCCAATTTTCACGTAGAAAAAATTCCTGGAATATTTCGGATTTCGTCAGCAGCGTCAAAAATGCGTTGTCTAAGGTCATTCTCGTCAATAATTGGAGTCGTGTAAATTGTCGATGTTTTCTGAGGAACCAACGACAGAAATTGAGTCTTGGTTGAAAATCATCAATTGAAAGCCCTTGAACCCGCTGCATGTGATATGGATAGAGCAATTGTTCCCGTAATGTTCTATGAACAACAGTGTGAGAAATTTGCAGCTCACTTCCAATACTCCGTGTGCTACGATATGGGTTGATGTCGATAAGGTCTAGTATTTGATCCTCAGCAACTAAGATACGATTATGTCGCTGTGGTCCGCGATTGTTTATTTGTGGTATTACACTACCTGTTTCCAGAAGCCTCTGCGAAACAGCTACGAATGTCCTAGCATTAAGAGCATGTCATGTCTTTGCCTAATTGTATAATCGGCTATTATTTATTACAAATAAATACTGTCGCACTATTCTTAATTTTCGAACTTACACACTAATCACAACCGATTTTATTTATTTAAAAAAGATATTAAATGGAAAGCAAACCACGAAGTCTACATCAAATAGATATCATTCAAATCACTTTACCGTTTATCTATTCTTATTTACAAGAATCGAAATCGCAAAAAACAATCGTAAATCTCAGTCGTCGTTAAAGTAAAAAATGTAGTAATTAAGTTGGTCTGTATGCAACGTTGCCATATCTATTCGGAGAAACTTACACTAAATTATAAAAGCATATTTCGAGTTTAAATAATCATATTTCATTTTTAATGTGGCTATTAAAGATGTATAAGCTATTGAGTATTTACATATTTAGATTTACCGACATTTTGAAATCGAAATTATTGTATTATTCAAGTAGCAAGGGCTACATAAAATCTAACTTTATGTGTTCTTTTTGGCAAAACTATAGTTTATTTTAGAAAATGTTATAAAGCTTTTTGATTTGTTTTTGCCTGAAGTATTGTTCTTCAAAATCTTTGCACTCAAACCGTTTACACCGTGTATATATAGAACTCTTTGTGGGCTACTCTATATATCATTTCCTTTTCTAACATTTTTTATCATTATCCTGTATATCTATAATTCCTTTCACTCTATATTTCATCTTCCCTATACGTACAACTGCTTATGGGTTACGAAATGTTACATTTCCATTTTCGTCACCCTGTACCCTCTATACCAAGAATCTTGCAAATTAAACCGCTAATGGGCTTCCCTATATAATTATTTTATGAGTTATAATTGCACTCTACTCTATATTTTAAACACCTTTTATATGCAAATGATTTCTAACATATCTCGAATCGCCCTGTATAATTATAATATACAACAATTACTTTACCACTAAACACTAACAACGCTTGCATGCCACTTTTAGAAGTACATGCTCTAAGTATATAACAGCATTGGTCCCTTTATAAATAGTTACTCAATGTTTTTAGTCTGGCGGCAGCGGCACATTCATTTGTTTGGCGTTGACATTATGGACGAAAATAATGAATTTTCATTATATTTTATTTAATGAATGAACCAATAATATAAATTAATATTAGCATTCTGCACTGAGGGTCGTCAGTAGCTACTAAACAAAACAAAAATGAAGAAAATCGGTTGAGAGACAGAGGAGAAAATGGTACCTAATCGTTTTGTCTTTGCCTATTTATATATAGATATAGATTTTCTATTTAGTTTTACGAGGTCATTCCAAGAGTTTCATAAAAATTTCCGTCCGTCTAACGCATTATTGTCGCTACAATAATAACGAAAACATCGAATCTTCCAAGCAGACATATAGAGAATATAGCTATTTCGTATCTTCCTTAAGGCAGTTTCAAAAGTCTTCAATTTCCATGCCGATGGTATTGTTAATAATCACTTCCACCACTTTAAACCCAATATAAGCTTACGTGTTGTTAACACCTTAGATACAAATAGGTGAAAAGTTTAGTCCATGTACACATGCAATGCAGCTCGTTGCTTTTGCATACATTGCAAGGTGTAACGTAATACTAAGTGTTATCACAAACTCAAATGATAGTGATGGATATTAGAGGGTGTAATGGCCACGGTACACGATTGTTTGAAATGATAGCGTTAGAAATAATAAAAGTGAAAAAGTGATATAGTGATGGTGGGTTTTCGAGCCAAGCATATTAGAAAAAAGATCATTATACAGGGTGTGCCATGAGTAATGGATATACGGTATCAGTAGAAAGAGGGGATAAAAAGGGGACTAGTAATTACAATTAGTGATGGGGTTCTCTACTTGCAGGAAGTACTCGAAATTTGACCATAGCCTGTTGGTGTTCGTAAGTCGTATACTTACTTATTATGGCAAAGTAGGTGAGTATATACTGAAAGGTCTCGCGTTCTCAGTTCCCGATTCTCGGTTCTCGCCAAACCTAATTCCCCTCGTAAGCACTCTTCTTGAACAGACATATTACGTGGCTCTCTGTTTTGCTGAGATTTTTACACCAGTTCTCGGTAGTCGAGAAAGTTCTCGATTCCTAGAAATTCTCGAGTACCCAGTTCTCGATTCTTAATAGTATTCGATTCTGCCCGTCACTAATTAACATCACAATTTCTACAATAGAGTTGTGTGAATAGAACTTTCGAATTGCGTTAATCGACCCTTCGAATTAGGTGAATGCACATTTATTTTTCCCCCTGTATGAAATGTTATAAAACCTCAATGATTTTCAAACAAAACTGTATCATTTGAGGCATTTTAATATTCCAATGCATGTTACAAGCCACACCAGAAACAACAATAGCGCCTAGGGTATATTCTTCCTCTTAAATTTTTTGTTATTACTGACAATCTTTCAAATATCTTGCTCTATTTCCATATGTCTCTTTTTTTGACGTTATATAATAATGAATTTTCATAAATCGGTTTTCCCAGTTTCACTTCTACTAATTGTACTTCTTTCTGAATCATTGCATTTATACTCCTGCTGCCCTTTCTAGTCATCCACTTAGCTATGAGAAATAGTGTAGCGGGTTTAAGTATGGGAATTGAGCAGGCCATAAGTGAGTTTGGATACTCTTACGTTCTTAAAAACACACGAAAATCTAACTCTGTTTCGGTTTACTATATAAGATTGACAGCATGTCTGTTGAAGCCCTGGTCAGGGTACAGATAATATTTTTTAAAAGAATTTATAGGAAAAAACTTCCAATGCAAACCAAACTAAAGGGTGTTCCAATTTGAGGTTAATTTTTAAATTTGCCGCCATTTATATTTTTTGTACTACAATATCATATGTTATTTGACAGATGACAAATAGAAATATTCCTGTTATTAAAAATGGAGTGATATACGATTGAGCAACTCGTGTTTATTATTAAAAATTATTTTAAATTTGGTGAAAGTTGTGTAGAAGTTGGAAGAAATTTTCGTACAGAATATGGATAAAAAAATTGTCCGTCAAATGTTGCCTTTGGAAAAATTGTTCAAAAATTTGTGGAAATTAGTTCAGTAAAAGATGGAAAAAGCAAAACATATCACCTTACTGGACGTTTAGAAGTAAATATTGCAGCTGTTACTGCTAGTTTTGTTGAACAACCAAAAACATCAATTCGTCATCGTGCATAGCAATTGAATATTCCAAAAACCACTTCATTCAGAATTTTGCACAAAGATCTTCATTTAAATCCTTACAAGATTCAGATAACGCAAGAAATATAACCAACAGACTTTGGTTTACTTCTTCAATTCGTTAATTGGGCCATACAATAGAAAACTTGAAAATGTGAATTTTCAACAAAATCATCTTCAGCGATGAAGCACATTTTCAATTTAGTTGATTTGTTAATAAGCAAAATTGTCGAATCTGGGGTGAAGCAAAGACACGAGAAATAATGCAAGTTTAACTTCCAAAATTAAAACTAATGCTATCTGCTTCTTTTTCCTGTGCAGATTAGCATAAAATTGCGTTCCAAAATGCTTAATTTCTTGTAATAATATTGTACATGTGGAACCCTAAAAATAATAAGTTCTCCTTTTCGGTTCAAAAGGCATTGCATTGAGACAATTTTATGTCTTGCTCCGTTGGCTCTAGTATACTGCCGCTTAATTCTTCTGACAATACTTTTGTTAACCCAATTTCTTGAATAATATCATAATTATTCCCAGTACCTGAGTAACCGAGCTTCACTCGTAAATTCAAGGTTTTATCATAAACGTACATATATCCAAATAATCGGACATTTGCTATGCAAACTAATTTAAACTCCCTTAACATAATATTTTTTTCTTACATTTCTAGTGTTACTACAATTCAATTCTCCCCCTATATTTCAACCACCCTATATGTACAACTTCTTATGAAAAACCCATCCAAACATTTTTTTTCTAACATTTTTGTAATCACGCTACACTTCCACTCGATTCCATATTCCAATAACCCTGTATATGCGACCGCTTTTGGCCATTCTGCAAACACTTGTGTTTCCAAATTCTTTCATTTATATTCTAACATTTTTGTAAACACTTTGTATAACTAAAATTCCGCTCCACCCTATATATGCCTACATATGCAACTTTTTACAGGCTACCTAATATAACATATTTTAAATCACACTGTATAACTATAATTTCACACTACCATTTGTTTTAACTACCCTGTATATGCATTTGTTTATGGCCACCTATTGTAATTTTTTTTGAACCACTATATATAATTATAATTCCAGTACATCCTATATTGCAACCACCCTATAAATGCAAATGCTAATGAGTTACCCTATAGGTTAAACATTCTATTAACATTTTTTTAGCGACCAGCATAACAATACTTTTACTCCGCCCTGTATGTCAGCTATCATTAATTTGCAACTGCTTATGAGGAGGTACCCTACACAATTATTTTTTCTCGCTATATGTTAACCATCCTGCATAGCAACTCTTGTGGACCATCTAACATATTTTGTTAGACTCTGTATAATTATAATTTTACACCAACAATTTATATTATATGCATCAAACTAACATGCCAAATCATGAGATCTTACTCATCCAAAAATTGCCTACCATGCCCATTTTTTCACCTTGAACACTTGAAATGTCTAGCTATAAAAATGTAATGCTAGGAAAATATGACGGAGGCATAAAATAGTTACATGTTCGGAACATAAAAATACAGTATTATAATTCCAGTACATCCTATATTGCAACTACCCTGTAAATACAAATGTTAATAAGCTACCCTATAGGTATAACATTCTATTAACTTTTTTTAGCGACCCTGCATAACAATACTTTTACTTCGTTCTGTATGTCAGCTATCATTAATTTCCAACTGCTTATGGGGTACCCTATAAAATTAATTTTTCTCGCTTTTTTCTAACTATACTATAATTTGACGCTATATTTTAACCATATCCTGCATAGCAACTCTTATGGACCATCTAACATATTTTGAAAGACCCTGTATAATTATAATTTTACACCACCAATTCATATTATATGCGAAATCATGAGATCTTACTCATCCAAAAATTGCCTAACGTGCCAATTTTTTCACTTTGAAAACTTGAAATGTTTAGGTATAAAAATATAAGGCTAGGAAAATATGACGGAGGCATACAATAGTTACATGTTCGGAACATACAAACACAATTTTTATTGAAGGAATGTTTAAAAAAAGTTTCATTCTCAAATAGGTCACCAAATCACCCTGTATTAAAAGAATTTTTACAACAGGAGTCACTCTTACGTAGGTTACCAAATTACCCTGTATTGAACGCCTTGAACTTACAAAGCAGCCGCCTTGATGGTCAAACTGTCAATCAATTTTTTAATAATTTAATTTCTCAGTAAAACGATTTGAGACCCTCGCCAATCGATTTCTAACCATCGAAACTTCCAAATGGGAAAGATTTATCGAAATCGTTAGAGCCGTTTTCCAGAACTCAATTACATATATATATATATATATATATATATATATATATATATATATATATATATATATATAAACATTGCTCGTATTATATACAGGGTGTAAACAGTTTGAGTGCATATATTTTAGGTGCAGATAGTACACACCAAATAAAACAAAAAACTCTTATAACGCTATGGTCTATAGGCCTTAATAAGCAAGAAAATTCAAAATACATGTTAAGTAAATTATTGTCAATGTGGCAACGTCGCGCTAAAAATTCACTTGTAACGTGAATAATAAAGGAATGATTCACACAAAAAAATTAACACCTGTTATTTTTATGTATTAAATAATTACATTTCTTTTATGTAGTTCTTTTATGTGTTAAATTATTCGAAAAATAATTGTTACTCATAAAATTAATATTACTTATATTAGACAAATAAATACCCATTTACTTACAGGCTGTCATTATGATAGAGCTCTGGACAACAAAGAATTCTTTATAGTAAATATTCAAAATTCAACATTGTTGCTATTACAAGTGTTTTCCCCACAAATTAATAGCATGGCAGGTCTTTACCTAATTGTATAATTGCCACTATTTGTCACAAACTAATACACTCGAACTCACAATTGACAACGGATATTATTTATTTCTCAAATTTATTTTTTAAAACGAAAATCAAATCACGAACGCTGCGTAGAATGTCACGTAAATATCACTTTCACTTTCTGACAAGAACCGGTGCAGCAAAAAAGCATTCGTGGCAGTGTTCAGCTATAGTACTGAATAAGGCATATTATATGCTATGTTGCCACATCTGTTCGGAGAAACATACGGCAAATTTCAACAGAATATTTAGAGTTTAAATATTAATTTTCTTTGTTAATACAGTTATTAAAGGTGTATAAGCTATTGAGTATTTACATATTTAGCTTTACAAGCATTTTGAAGCCGGAAATAGTCTATTATTCACTGTAATAAAGGCTATATAACTTCTAACTTTCTTATTTTTTTTTGGCAAAACTATAGTTTATTTCTGGAAATGTTATAAAGCTGTTTGATTTGTTTTGACCTGAAGTATTGATCCTCAAAATCTTTGCACTCAAACCGTTTACACCATGTATAGTATTACATAGAATTTAGACAAAAAATTAATAAATTAGTGACAAACAGTTTCTGAATTGTATCCCAAACGTTTCAACAACCCCCTATAGCTGTTAACGGTTGAAAGAACTGACGAATAGCCCTTGCGACACAACTGCTGTTGTTTGTTTTTAGGTTTTAAATACGAATATAAAATTTACATTAGGAAACGCTGACCTCTAGCCTAGCTGTTAATCGTAGGAAAGGAAAACATTTCTGTACCCGTAATTAAATTTTTAGCTGGAAATTATTCATTCTTGACATTTCGTAGGCCCGCACTCATTAATGCTTAAGCTCCCCCTAAAAAAATTGTTATCTGATAAAGTACCGCTCCTAAAAAGGGATATTATATTATTCGCGAGGGGTGGCTTGATATATAACTGCTATTCCAAAAAATAAACTATTTTTATGACACTGTTTTATGGAAATTCTCCAGAAACATGCAAAAGAGACTCTCTATTGTTATTGGCGGTGTTGTTGAAATACCTTGGATCGATACGATACTGTCCTCTTTCATATATATGGTCTGAGGGTTGTTTCGAACGTCAAAGGACATAAAAAATTGAATTGAGGTATGGAAATGCTGAATATTTACAATCTGGATTGGGGGTAAGTGGTGCTATTTGCCCCATAAAATAAAGCACATGTTCAATAATAAATATCTACAAAATAAAATCGTTGTTAACCCTTTCTTTCCCAATGATATTAAAGGAAGCCCAAACATTTTTGAAGGTCACATTTAAATTCTAGCTGCACAAATAGTTATATATCAAGAATTTTTCATCCATCCTAGATGACACTATGTGTTATTTTTCTTGAATGTGCTATTCAAATTGTGTTTGTGTAGAGTAGCTGAAAGTTACCAAGCGATACAACACAACAGAACGTATTTAATCAGACATAAAACTGAATGAAATTAGTTTGTGCACCACTTCAGTAATAGTTTAGAGACGATAATTTGCAAAAGTTAATTATTTAACAGCAAAAACTCGGAAAATATGGTTCGTTTGTTATTCTTGATGTTATGGAAACTGGAAAAGTTTTAAATATTCAGAAAATTTTAAAATAAGTACCGGTTTCTTCACGGTTTTTTACATATTTGCCGATTTTTTTAAGGCTCTGAATCTATCTCAATACAAGACAATTTATAAAATTCACTACGGAGTTGTGGGCCCAGTGGGGCTCTTTCTAGATAGAGAATGGGATGTTTTCTGAACGATAATTCTGGCATCTCTGGTTTTTATTTTTTCTGAGCTCTTTGGGAATAACATGATTTATAGAGACATTTTACAATATTATTTGAAAATGAAAACAACAAGTTTTCATATTTTTCCTATTGTAGTGTAGCAGAGCAGACCTTAACCTAACAGTTTTCAAATTCGGTTACAGGTAAACAGTGTAAGTTTCCAGGTTTAATATTCGGTTATTCCTCAATACAATGAACCGAAATTTGCGAGGGATCCGTAACAATGGAAAAACTCGAGTTTTATCTTCGGAAAAACTAGATGTTTTGCTCCAATTTTCCCGCCTGCCTCTGCCATGTTTTTCCCCTGTTGACCAAATGAATTCTATGATCGAGCCAAGTATTAAAATACGCTAGACATGTGTCGCATGTAGTCAGAGGGTTGATATAACAAAAACCATGTAGAGAAACGTAACAATACCACCACATTTTATCCCTTCTGCTAAGCGGAAGAATTAAAGTTGATATCCAAAGTAGTCCACAAAAAAACTGGGATAAGATTTGCAAATGGCCAAGTAACATTAAGTACAGGAATCGTTACTTAATCTTACTTGGCCCAGTTTTCTTTGAAGCTATAGTCAATAAGATATTAATTTTACCGAATGTATTGGCGTTGAACTTGCTAGATTTTCAAATATTTTTATAAACAATCATGTCTGCCAGAATAAATTTTTTTACCCTTTGTAAAAAATATGTTTGTTTTTAATTGAAAGTATCCTATGTCCTTTCTAATACCCCTAAGAATATGTGTACAAAGTTTCATTATAATCAGTTTTATTAGCTCCTTCAATGAGTATTTACCAAATCAATACATTGGAGATAGCTTCAAATTTTATTCATAACAGAAAAATTTTTCAATCTTATACATAGTGGTAGCAGAGACTGTTATGACATCAACTCTAGAATCCTTAAATATCTCACAGATATAGTTAGCAAACCTCTGACTCACTTGTTTAATCTTTGCATCCGAGAAAGCATATTTCCATCTGTTCTGAAATTGGCAAAAGTTATACCTTTTTATAAAAATAAAGGAGATCTCGAAAATGTAACTAATTACAGGCCTATATCTCTATTGCTACTAATCTCTAAAGTTCTTGAATCTTTATTGAAAGACGAAATGATTAACTACTTTGAAGTAAACCATATCTTTACACCAAATCAATTTGGTTTTAGTAACAACAAGAGCATAACTCTGGCTAGTAATCGACTAAGTGAGTTTGTGGCAGAGGGCTTTGAACATAAGCATAAAACATATGGTACATTTCTGAACTTAACGAAGACGTTCGATTGTATAAGTTTTGAAATCCTTTACAAAAAGCTATCTCACTACAACTTTGATTCGAGCAGTATTACCCTTATACAGTCCTATTTAGAAGCAAGAGTATGTTCTTTTTGAGAATCAGCAGTCCACGAATCGCAGGCTTCAGTATGGCGTGTCTCAGGGCTCTGTGTTGGGTCTTCCGTTATTCCTCATATACATAAATGACTTGCCAAACTTTAACAATCTATTGAATCTGCTGATAATCCTGTTTGCTGATGATACCACAACATTGCTGCGCTATTAACCTTCAGACCCAATAATGCAGTGGACTCAAATCAAACAGCGTGAAGTAGAGAATTGGTTTTTAGCCAATAGGTTTAGTCTCAACATTAGTAAAACCCAGAACATTAATTTTACATTTAAATCTTCACCATCGACTCTACGAAGTGATGTATCAGTGAAGTTCTTAGAGGTCTACCTTGATCCTGGGTTGACCTGGGAAGCCCATGTTAATTTTCTTAGCTCCAAATTATGTAAAATAACTTTCCTTATAAGGTGCCTATCATAAAATGTATCTAGGGGCACATTACTGACAGCGTATCATGAATACTTTAGCTCTAATATGTCCTACGCGATTTTAAATTTGGGCCATTCTCCGTGCTCTGCTCAATTTTTAAAGTAACAACGCCGTTGTGTTAAAATTATTGCAGGCTTAAAATATAGCGAGTGTTGTAGATATAGCTTTGTGGGGCTAAAACTACTTGTCTATATGAAACAAAACCAAAACTTCATAGTCAATTAATCAGTCAATTGACATTGCCAAAAAAAGTCAAGCGACGAATATAGTGCAAAACATTCAAACAAACATTGTTCGACAACGATTCCTGATAAGGAATCGAAACGTCACAAAAAAAAACAGATAAGTACAACACACAATACATCCCAACACAGTTTCCACAAACTGCCCTTAGATACTACACCTTGATATTCAAGTACTTAACTTACCTGTTTTTTCAGAAACCATGGCGTGGAGAGAAAATCCCAGATGAACATTCAAAATAATCATTTACCTCCTCAATCGTTTAGAAACTTGTTAAACTTTATGTTACTTAAAAATCTCTAGTAAATGAAATAAGAGCTTTTTTGGGTGGAGCTTTGTTTATTATATTTCTTTAATTCTGTCAGTTCAGTTATCAGTTTCTTAATTGATATGAATCTGTGCTGCTATACGTTAAGATATAAGTATCCCTCTCCAGCCCTGATTACTCCATAACGGTTTTAATGCCAGTATACTTTGCGAGAATTTAAGTCGGTAGCAATACCTGTGCATCTACCGTCCTTGATGCGCGTTACCCTTATTAATTGGCATTCTTATGCTCATCGGCATATAGCATTAGCCGAACTTACAATTACACGGTACGACGAGTGGATGTTTAAAATTAAAATAATCCATTCCGAAATCGCTCTTTAAGATCGACCATCTCCCATCTATAATTTGTATTTCGAGATTAACCTTTCTGGTCTATGGTAGCAGGCGGCCCTCTAACATTTGTATTTTTGTATTTTCTATTGTGAACAACGAAAAATCTGCGATGCGTCTCCGGTTAATGTTAGCTTTGATTTTATAATATGCGATATTTTTGGTCGGGAATGTCGGTCCCCAATATTTATGATAAATGCCAGTTTATGGACGATTGAACCGATAATTTGCCAAACACAGCGACTGCTTGTAATGATACAGTAGCAGATTTTTCTACAAAGGTTGTACGATTCGTCTGACTAGTAAATGATCGTCTACCGTGAGAAAAGGGATTCCACTTTTTCGAGTGTTAACTGGTGAATTTTCGATGATCAGGATGTTGGATTATGGCATATTTGAGGTTTTTTACCAAGTTCCAACTAGGTTATGAATTCAGCAATTTTTGAATAGAAAGTTTCTTAACCGAGGACCACACTTACACTTAATAAAATAGTGGAAAAACTGTGTCATGGACGCATTAACACAAAACTCAATGCACGTTTTAACGGTGAAGGAGTTGGTTTATTCCTTGATGATGACAACTTCACTGTTGAAACGTGCGTTGAAATACCGTACATACAATTAAAACTGTTTATAACAGGAATCAGGTTATACAGTGAGGACGCGTTGGTTGGAACAAATTTATTTAAAATTCAGGGGTTGGTTTTCCGGAAAAACCCTCGGACACGTGGGTTTTTTTGGATTGCGGTTTTTGTAATGATAAACTCATTTATACAGGGTCGGCCAAAAATAAATTACGACCATCAACTTCATTTTTTCAAATGGAAACATTTTGTTTTTTATCTTATTTTTGAATTTTGCATGAAGTTTTTTTTCATGTACAATGTCGTATACCGAAAATTAACAGTTATTAAAAAAACTACTTTTATTTTAAAATTGAAAAAAAAACATCCATTACTTCCTGTTTTACCGGAAATAATGTCGATTTTAAAATTTGCAATGAAACACCCTGTATAGTATTTTAGTTTCTGATGGAACATTTTATTGCGAATACAAAAATATCAGGTTTGATATTGTTTACTTCAATACCTACCGAGATATTAACAGAAAAGTAACTAAGAAAAGGAAAAATTCGATGGTAGCTAAACTCGGTTCAGATTTAATTTACGCCCGATATAAACAAACCGCTCGGTAAGGATTTGTATTTCTATTTGCCAATCGGTGGCATTATACCGTCACAACCAACAGCACTGCTTGTTCCATAGTCGAATACACGTGCGTTTATTTAAATCAGGCGCAAATTAAATCTGAATCAAGTTTAGTAATCCATGGAATTCATTGCAGAAGTGACAGTAGTTGTCAAAATAAGTTATTAGTTTTTTTTATTTGAACGTAAAAAGATTGTATTGTTTTAACTTGATCGTAAAATTGCCGAATTAAGTGAAACAGAAAGAATAGAAATATTAATGATGATTGGGTATGGGGAGAGGAAAAGGACGCATCAAGAAGTTTGTGCCCTTTTTAACATTGTTCATCCGAATACACAAATATCCCGTTCAGTAGTGTCGAAAACTTTGTGAAGGTACGACACAAGTGGAACAGTTAGCAATTTACCGAAAAGTGGACGGTTAAAAAGTACAAGTAATGAAGGTGTAGCTCAAAATGTTTGCTATATCTTTGGAAGAAAATCCTCACTTATCCACTACCGACCTCGCCAATATGCATGGAATTAACCGTCGATCAGTAGGAAGGATATTAAGGCGAGAAAAATATCATCCATACAAAATTTGCCTCGGTCAAGAACTCTCCGAAGACGATTTCGACAGACGTTTGCAATTTTCTGAAACGATGATGTATATTTGTAACCGTGATAATAATTTTATAAGAAATGTGATGTTTTCAGACGAGGCTACATTTTGTTTAAATGGTACGGTTAATCGACATATCTGCCGCTACTGGTCGCAAAGTAATCCTAATTGGGTACAAGAGGCTCATACACAACATCCCAAAAAATTTAGCGTTTGGGCCGGCATTTATAACAACAGAATCGTGGGACCCTTCTTCCTACAAGAAACGGAGATAGGTATTTACAGCTCTTGGAGACACAAGTTATTCCGGCATTGGAGGTAAATGGACAATTAGCAAACAATATCTGGTTTCAGCAGGATGGAGCACCACCCCATTACGCTTGCATTGATCGAGATCACTTAGATAGGACATTTCATCACAGATGGATTGAAAGAAAGGGTACTTATGAATGGCCTGCACGAAGTCCCGACCTTAATCCACTAGACTATTTCCTGTGGGGATACTTAAAGTCTAAGGTTTATGTTGTTAGACCAAATAATTTGCAAGAATTAGCTGCAAGAATAACTCAAGAGAATTACACCAGAAGTAATAGCTAATGTTACTAGAGAATTTAAAAACCGACTTGCTTATTGTCAAGAAGTAAACGATGCTCAGTTTGAACATCTTATACATTAAATTTAGTTAAGTTAAGTTTCAATGTTTTGAAAATCACTTTGATTTAGGTAATAATTATGATTATGTATTTCTTTAATGGATATTAGATTTTTCCTTTCTTTAATTACCTTACTGTTAATATCTCGGTAGGTATTGAAGTAAACAATATCAAACCGGATATTTTTGTATTCGCAATAAAATGTTTAATCAGAAACTAAAATACTATACAGGGTGTTTCTTTGCAAATTTTAAAATCGACATTACTTCCGCTAAAACAGGAAGTTCAAAATTGTAAAAAATTTGGAAACAAATAGGCAATCTACTGCAGTATCCACCTTCCAAATTTCATTTTGATATCCCTAATAATTCCAGAGATATTTACTTGGTTCCACACATTTGCCCATCACTGTAGATACAAAATCCGGTTTTTGGAAGTTGGTTAAAAACTCAGCAAAACAAGTCTCAAAAATTTTTGACATAAGAATTTAGAAATACCATATACAAAGATTCATTGATGTAATTCGAAAACATTTGATAAGATTTTTATATGTTAATGTTGTTTTAATATAGATGTTCACAAATTACCATACAATGTCATAAAAACCGTATAATTTTCTAGAACGTAAATCTGTGTTTATAACATTTGTTGTCTTATGAATAATTTCGCATTCAACTCGATGAATGAACGAATGTATGAATGTGAAAAAAAAGCGGAGAGCACATTACTTCGATTAGATCACAATCAATTATTATACGTTTTAATTTATTTTTATGCACATTGCACATCTCTCTCGCTTTGCGGAAAAATAACGGCATTTATTCGCATTATTTTGTTTATTTTTTTATGGATGCTAGCACACCGTACAACATCTTTATGCATTCATTTTTTTGTGATAACTAATAAGCGCGGATAATTAGGGTTTAAATAGCTTATAATAATTACCGCGCCCTAGTAAAGTATCCAATTAAGACGTCCCAGATGTTAGAGGAATACGTCCGTTTTGCATAATAATGAAGTGAATTTCCAATATTTTGCTTTACAACTATAACACATTTCGAGGTATGAAATGTTTGGTAAAACTTATTGTCCCCAGTTCGTAAGCTCTTTTGAAGCGAAAGCTTTTTAACGGAGAACGACACTTACATATTATGAGTATGGTAGTGAAATGCAAAAATTGAAGTTGCACTTGTTTCGACACTTCGTTGCGACCGACACCATACTTCACTGATCTTGAAATACTCAGACAACATAGTTTCTGTATAAGATACGGAGACTAGTTTGTATATTAAGAGTTTCATCATTTATAGAAATTTAATACCCCCGAATGCACACCCCGTCAGAAACAGAACAAGACACCGGAAATCCTTCCTTCGTACATTCGAGGAGACACTGACAAAATAGCACGGATTCCACGCCGAAATCAACTAAAGACACCACTCAAACTATAGCCAACTTAACCGGGAACGCTAAAGATAAAGTACCTAACGAGGATAGAGAAGATTACGAAATTCCATGTCGCGATGGCCCAAAAAGCTACATCGGTCGTACCAACAGGCGCATCAACCATCGAATGTATGAACATTCTCTGTCAGTTCCCAAAAAAGATCCGACTTCAGCTCTCGCGCATCATCATATCCAAACATGAGACGCTATCAACTTCGAGAGCAGTAGGACTATCATATCTCTCAATTCCCTTAGGGCAACCGCTATTTGCGAAGCTACAGAAATAGAGAAACGACCCCTCTGTCTAAACCGACGCGATGACAGCTCCCGCCTTCCTACAGCATGGACCTGCGTAATTGCCAGATTAAACAAATCAGACACGCCTACCAACATCCAAACAATCACAACACAACCCCTTCATCACGTGACATCCCCTTCTAACCCACCGATAACTATACGTAAAAAAGCAGAGCAGATTCACATTCGTTCAGTTACCTAGTGACTCTTGGGGAGTAGGCAGATTGAGGCCCCGAGTTCTATGTAGACTCTGAAACTCTTTTTCACTTTTGTCACTTGATAATGGCTCCAAACCAGGAGTCGAAACGTCGAGTATATAATAAATTCGGACGCGGTTCTCACCCGGAACCTAGCCAAGTTCATAATAATGACCCCGGGAGCCTCTTAGACGATATGTATATATTTATATACTAAATATGTATAAATAAAAATCTATTTTTTCCTGTCAATAGAAAAATTATCCAAACCTTCGAAATAAATTTCTAGCTACGGCTTTGGCATCACATACTCGAATAATTTGGATAAAAGATATTTATGTAAATATACAAAAATCGAGCCTAAAATTGTAAAAAAGTCGTATATTAATTATGGAGGCAAATTATAAAATTAAACTGTTGTTGACTGTAAGGGGCTCTGATATTTTATTGCGATTTTCATTGCAGATTTCAAGTCCTTGTATAACTTTTGGACAGCTGTTGTGATTAAAGTTTGTATTAGGGAGCACCATAATATAAAAGTTGCACATATAGGGTGGAGCGGAATTATAGTTATACAAAGTGTTTACAAAAATGTTACACTATAAATGAAAGAATTTGGAAACAAAAGTGTTTGTAGAATGGCCAAAAGCGGTCGCATATACAGGGTTGTTGGAATACGGAATCGAGTGGTGTGTAAAAAAATGTTTGGATGGGTTTTTCATAAGAAGTTGTACATATAGGGTGGTTGAAATATAGGAGAGGAGTTGAATTGTAGTAACAGCATGTCAATAAGAAATGTAAGAAAAAAATATTATGTTAACTCCCCTAACATTAAATTAGTTTACATAGCAAATGTCCGTTTATTTGGATATATGTACGTTTATGATAAAAACCTTGAATTTACGAGTGAAGCTTGGTCACCCAGGTACTAGGTAGTAAAGCATCGTATTTTCGGCTCCTTAAATCAATGAGTACCTGGCAAATACTCTTTAAATCAAAATTGTTACTTTTTGCGAAGACGGTGCTTTTGGTGTCACATTCTCCTGACCTAATAGAGAATTCAGTGACAACACATGTCAAACTCTAAACTGCTATTTGGTGCTATTATACACAGAGTGTTTAGTTATAGCAAACAAAATTACAAAGTAAGGTAACACAAGAAGTTGCATATATTGCATTGATGATTAAAATATAGGACGGAGTAGAATGATAGTTACAAAATGCAGATAAAAACATTATGGTGGTCCATAGGCAGGCAGCCGTATATACAGGATGGTTGGAATATAGGAGTGGATGTTTGGTGGTATAAAAATGTTGGAAAAATGTGGAATTAAAATTATATAGGGTAATTAAAAACCTTTTGTATGATGTGGACATAAACAAATCATATACAGGATGGTTGAAATATATGCTGGAGTTGAATTATATTTATACATTGTGATTAAATTTTTTTTTCAACGCCCATTAAAATTGCATATAGTGTGGAGAGCAACTGATATTATATAGGGTGATAATACAAAATAAGTTATGGGGTAGCCCACAAGGAGTTATATACGATGGTTGAAATATTCTACTCCGTCCTATTATTTACAGAAGCCAGCTACAGGATGGTTGGTACATAGGGTGGAGTGGAATTATCCATAATTATACATGGTTGTTAAAAAAAGTTGAAAAAAGATTACATGGCATAAACATATTTTGGGCTTATTAAGTCGCGTTCTAGTACATTTTGTTCGTAAACTTTGACCTGCCAATTTAAATGAAAATGTATCATTGTGTAATGCTGGGACTTGTTACCTGGTCCTGTCTATTAAGGATATACATACAAACTAAAAAATAAAGAATAACAACTACCTGAGTTTAAAAAAAACAAAAAGTTGAAAATAAAACATTTAAAAAAATACAACCGACTTCCACTTATAACTAAAAAGCTGAAAGTAATTATAATATAATACAACTCTAGCAAATATATAACACTTTCAATGTTGTTAGGTACCTACCCAGGAAGTAAAAAATGTAAACATTAAAAGGTGCTCATTCTGTACAAATTAATTACCTTCCAATCTAGTATATTTTTGAAGTCGGTGCCAAGCAACAATCAAGTTTGATGAAGTAGTAGATAAGTACGCAATGCATGATTTTAAATTTGGTTGGCACCGACTTCAAAAATGTACTAGATTGTTAGGTAATTAATTTGTAAAGAATGTGCACCTTTTAATATTTACATTTTTTACTTCCTGGGTAGGTACCTAACAACATTGAATGTGTTATTTATTTGCTAGAGTTGTATTATGTCATAATTATTTTCAGCTTTTTAGTTATAGGTGAAAGTCGGTTATATATATTTTTTAAATGTTTCATTTGAAATTGGACACCACTTAAAAGTACCAACCCGAGATAGCTGCCCTTTTTCCATTATTAGACAGTAAATACTTTTCTTCATAATTCAACCTAATTACCAGTCCCGAAACGTAGTCCTCATAATTATTTGCACTTATTAATTGGCAGCACAGGAATAACTGATCAGCAGGTGTCATTTTTTAAAAAACAACGAGCAGTTGCCAAAATAATGAACGTAAGCAGCTGATACTTGAGGAGAACGTAATTAGAGAAATCTATATTTAGCCTATCTGTCGTAATAATCTGGTAATTTCATACGAAGTGTATCAAAGATCATATGACAAGTTTTATTATCTTTAATATACCCCTTTCTTCCTGTGTACATCAAGCAAGTTAAACAGTGTGAAACGAGTGAGTAAAGAAATTGATGGGTAAGCCGTTCTAAAATTTCCGGAGTGATATTATTTCGTTAAAAACTGGGTGGTTGTTAAACTTTGTATATAGTATTTTCCGTAATTTGTATATGGACACAGTTTATTTTTTTACTGAAGAAGTTTGTGTAGAAAATTTACACAATATTAAAAAAAATTATGAGCCCACGTCAACGTCCGTCATTTTTTTCGGGCACTTTATACTTGCTTATAACGTGAATTCGATAATTTTAATGTAATTTATTAATTTGCTATTAGTAGTAAAGTTTAATAGCTATAAACTCAAAGTGAACTATCAGTATAACGATTTTAATTAACATGTATAACATTTCACTAATAAAGAATGGAGAAAAAAGGATTAATATGTTGGAGCCATATGTACAGTAGGTAAATCATTTTTTGAGAATTTATTTGACTTTATTAGTTTTCCAAAGCCTTGTATCGAATCTCGTGGATTGCTTATTATATCAACGAAAATAATGAACAGTTAAATATTTGTCTAAAATGTGCTAAATGTGATTTATCAGATAGAGATGTGTACTTAATGATTGATTATGTGAATAAAGATACATATATTTGTTTATGTGTATGTTGTTTTATTCTACTCTTATTTCAACCACGCAACTACATATGTGCTACCCAGTACAATGTTTTTAGAGCCACCCTGTATAAATAATTCAATTCCAACTTATATTTTAACCATCCTATGTATACATCTGCTTATGTACCACGTAATATTACATGCACGCACGCACACACCTTCAACCGTATTCCACACAGAAGAAATCGCCGAAATAACAAATTTACGGTTTTATGAGCTAATGGAATATTTTGTGTAATTTCACGCTACTGTAACTTAACTTCGCTTCTAAAATAAACTGACTTCAAAAGCATCAAAATGAAAATCATTACAAACACCCTGTACAATATACTTTCATGGCATATCTTGACATTTAAACTAGAAATTTATTATGAACATTTGTCATTTACCATAATGTTTACAGTTTTTGTGCATATATTTTTCCGATTTTCAATAAAATGTTTTACGTTCTAGAAAAATGTTCGGAATCAAGCTGGAACATACCTGTGTATAATAGGAGTTGTGGTATTGTCCTTTCCTCCTCATTGCTCGCACAAGCCTCAACCGCTAGATCGCAGTGTTTATGGACCTTTGAAGAGATACGTAAATACTGCATGTGATGATTGGATGCGAAATCATCCGGGCAAAACCATGACAATTTATGATATCCCTGCAATTTTCAAAGTTAGTTTGACATAACTCCTCAAAATATTCCATCTGATTTTGCTATGAGTGGATAATGGCCATATAATCGAAATTTTTTCACTGATGTAGAATTTGCGCCGTCTTATGTAACCGACAGGCCCGCAACTCAACAAGAAAATTATCAGCCTGAACAAAATATGGTCAGCGATGCCCCAATCATAGGACATGTCTTAGAACCACGCAGAACTGTATCACCAACTTCTGGACCCAGTGCAGTGATCACTCCAGCACAAATTATACCAACACCTGAATTAATCAGGCCATTCCCGAAGACCCCGGAATAGAAAACCACTTCAAATCGTAGAAAGAGAATAAGCGCTGTTTTAACAGATACCCCAGTAAAAAATGCCTTAGCAGAGCAACAGAAAATGAAAAAAATCAAGCTGAAAATACCACCAAAAAAGAAAACTAAGAAAAATAGGAAACGTAAAGATGACACGAGCGATGACAATAATTCAGGGGATGAAACATGTTTAGTTTGTTGCTTCGGAACCAGGTCTGAAGCGAAACCGAACGAAGAACGGGTAGAATGCATGAAATGCAAGCTTTGGCCTCACAGAAAATGCGTTGGGAAGAACTATTTATTTTATTGTTGTCCAAATTGTGGCTCAGATGAGGATAGTGATGTTGGTAGTGACCTGTGACAACATGGATCTATCCTTGTGACAATCTAGGCCAGATCGGGGGTAACTTGTCACCACAGAGTTTTACAAACCTTGACAAATAATAAAACAAAAGATATTTTAAGTATTATTATTTTAATTAATAAAAGCTGAAAGACCAAATATATGATTAAGGTAGTTAAATTGGTTTTTTTATTTAATCTACTCAAAGTAAAAAATGTAAACTTGATTTTTGTGACAACTAGGACACCTCTACCCTACAATTTATAATATTCAAATTGCGTGAGCAGTTTTAGAGAAAACAGTGAAGATTCATTGAAAATCGCTGAAATCTAGTCCTGTATATACTTTTTTTCCTGATTTTCTAGAAAACCGTATAGACAATTATATAGGACCTTCCTGTAATGTTCCTTAATATAATGTAATTTAAATCATCAAAATTGCCCAAGCCGTTTTTGAATAATCGCTGGACATACATAAAAAAAAATTGTTGATAACTTCCTCCCTTTTGGAAGTCGGTTAACAATTATTTTTGAAATCTCAAACAAAAATTAGTTACTTGTTTTACATTTTTTCTGGTAATTTGAATTACAGCCTGAGACACTGCACTTATATGGCTTATTTTATCAAAATAAATAACTTATCTTAATTTAAAAGAAATATTTTAAAACCTATAAATAAAAACAAAAGGTACGCTACACTTTTTAGGTTAGATACAGACATCCGACTTCTATTGTCACGTGATACAGCAGTGCCAGGGCCACTTGTTTATTAGTTGACCGTGAGAAAAATTGAAATAGTTTAAAACATATGAAAGACGTATATTCTACTCTGAAATATTTTGTTGAAATTACCTGAAAAATCTTCCGGAAGACTTCAATGCTCTCCGTAAGTTTTCTGATTTTATCTGATTAGCTCCCCTATAGGACATTTAGTTTTCTGATTTACGTAGGTCCCCGACACCATATGCCAAAAAATTTGCTCTGATATCCTCAACGGTTCAAAAAATATAAGAAGGAGGTCAATGTTACCCTCACTATCAATATATAAATAGGCAAAGACAAAACGATTAGGTACCATTTTCTCCTTTGTCTCTCAACCGATTTTCTTCATTTTTGTTTTGTTTAGTAGCTACTGAGGACCTTTAGTGCAGAATGCTAATATTAATTTATAATATTGGTTCATTCATTAAATAAAATATAATAATAAATCATTATTTACGTCCATACTGTCAACGCCAAACAACTGACGACTGACAGTGCCGCCGCCGCCAGACGGTCAAAACTCAAAACATTGAGTAATTATATATGGAGGGAGCGATCGTTAGATGCTGTTATATTCGTAGAGCATTTACTTCTGGAAGTGGCATGCAAGCGTTGATATTGTTTAGTGGTAAAATAGTCAAAGGAGTAGATCAGTATTGTTTTTTCGCACGCGTTGAAGTAACCCTTATATTAAATATTCTGTTTTTAATGTGAATTTATTTATTTGATTATTATATTATTATCACAACCTTCTCTAAGGTTTTGTGTAAAAAATTGTCAGACAGCGGACAATAGAGAATGTATTAAATATTTAAGTTTTCCTAGAGTTGTTGGTCCTCTCTTTTCTTTAATACTCCTGAACTTGATTGAAACCGCAAATGACGAAAAGTTGCAATGAACAATCTTCCAATAATTATATCGAATATTTTGCCAGGAGCGGTTCCAACCAAAAATTTGGACGTCATTCATTTGTCAAATACCGACATTTGATTACATTTTTATTTTCTTTTTATTTCAATAGATTTTTCAATATGAGCGAACAATTTTGGTCATTACATCTACTTCTCCGATTTCTCCACAACTCTGTTTCTTATAAAAATATACTTTTAACAATTTCATGTAATAGGGTCAAATTTCGACCACTGGGAGACCACTAGTATAAGTCATTTGACTTGACTTGCCAGTATAGTCCAATTTAAAAACCACATATTTTGTGAACTTTACAAGTAAATAAATACTGTCTCCAGATGTTTTCAAAGTAACCGTATGTGATGATGTCTGCCCTTGTTGGAATGAGTCCATACACCGCATCCGTTAAATAAATGACCCTTCAAAGAATTCACGTCAAATACAATTAAAGAAATTAAACGCTACAAAAGAAAAAAAATTACAAACTACGGTTTCAGCTCCGACCCAAGGATAAACGGTCGCACGAATGATAAACGAAACAATGCAGTTATATGTTAATGTCATAATGCATGAGCGTTTTTAGTTGAAGGAAATATCCGATTTTTCTTTAATCGCCTTCAGAACGATACGGCATTACTAATTCTAATAAATGCGCCCTCTGCCGGCCGGCCGGCTGTGCCAGCCAAGCGGCAGAGCAGCAGCGTCGCGACGTTCGATGGGTGTGTCCCGATAAACAGCGCGGTGGCGTCGCCCTGGCAACGCCTGAAATGCCAAACGCCACTGAAAAATGTATGAGTTTTCGTCGTAGACGCGATCTGACGACCGAATTGGAGTACGAAAGGTTCGATGGAACTTGGATTATTTATGGAATTAATTCGGTTACTCTGGACACAATGTAATTAAGATGGTTTCCTGTAATTTCATTAAGGCGACGTTGAATCTATCACCAACCATCACAAAGGGATTTAAAACATTGGGAGTGCACTTTGTTGCAGCGTGCCATCTGCTTTTCAAAGTATATTATTGTGGGCAATAATTTGACAAGATATACCAAGAAATATCTCTGTTTGTCAGCATTGTTTATTTGTATGGTTATAGTTTCAAAATTAGTTTTTGTTGTAGACTAGCGGACCCGACAGACGTTGTTCTGTCCAATTGTGGATTGGCACTATTACCAGGTTCAGCGAATGTTTTATTATTTTAGAATTCGATAAACTCTATACTAATGTGCGAGAAAGAATCGTCAAAAATTAAAGGAATTCCTAGAAGCTGATCTTTGTGCAACCTACTAGGTCCAATTGTAAGTCCAAAAAATCCGGGGATCCACCCAAACATACACAAAAAAATATTAAAACTGTTCCAGCCGTTTAGGAGAATTTAGAACCCGATCTTAGTGCCACTTACAAGACTCACCCAAATATACACATAGAAATTCATTATAATACATCCAGCTGTTTAGTAGCAGTTAGAACCCGATCTTAGTGCCACCTACGGGTCCAATTGTGAATGTGAACCATCCAGAGACCCATCCAAATAAACACAAAAAACTCATTAAAATCATTCCTGCCGTTTAGGAGAAGTTGGAACCCGATCTTAGTGCCACCTACCAGATTCAATTGTTAATCTAAACCGTCTAAAGATCCACCCAAATATACACAACAAAATTTCATTAAAATCTGTCCAGCCGTTTAGGAGGAGTTAGAAGCCGTTCTTACTGCCACCTAAAGGGTTCAATTGTGAATCTAAACCATTCAGGGACTCACCCAAACATATACAATTAGGATTTATAAAGGACATACAGACAAACATTCTGATTTATACAGTGATGGGCAAATGTGTGGAACCAAGCAAATATCTCTGGAATTATTAGAGATATCAAAATGAAATTTGGAAGGTGGATACTGCAATAGATTGCTATTTGTTTCCAATTTTTTTACAATTTTGAGCTTCCTGTTTTACCGTAAGTAATGTTGATTTTAAAATTTGCAATGAAACACCCTGTATAGTCTTTTAGTTTCTGATGAAACATTTTATTGCGAATACAATATCGGGTTTGATATTGTTTACTTCAATACCTACCGAGATATTAACAGAAAAGTAATTAAGGAAAGGAAAAATCTAATATCCATTAAAAAAATACATAATCATAATTATTAACTAAATCTAAGTGATTTTCAAAACATTGAAACTTAACTAAACTCAATGTATTAGATGTTCAAACTGTGTACCGTTTACTTCTTGACAATAAGCAAGTCGGTTTTTAAATTCTATAGTAACATTAGCTATACTTCTGGTGTAATTCTCTGAATGTATTGAGTTATTCTTGCAGCGAATTCTTGCAAATTATTTGGTCTATCAACATAAACCTTAGATTTTAAGTAACTCCACAGAAAATAGTCTAGTGGATTAAGGTCGGGACTTCGTGCAGGCCATTCATAAGTACCCCTTCTTCCAATCCATCTGTGATGAAATGTCCTATCTAAATGATCTCGAACAATGCGAGCGTAATGGGGTGGTGCTCCATCCTGCTGAAACCAGATATTATTTGGTAATTGTCCATTCACCTCCAATGCCGGAATAAATTGTGTCTCCAAGAGCTGTAAATACCTCTCTCCGTTTAAAGTTTCTTGTAGGAAGAAGGGTCCCACGATTCTGTTGTTATAAATGCCGGCCCAAACGTTCAATTTTTGGGGATGTTGTGTATGAGCCTCTTGTACCCAATTAGGATTACTTTGCTACCAGTATGTCGATTAACCGTACCATTTAAACAAAATGTAGCCCCGTCTGAAAACACCACATTTCTTATAAAATTATTATCACGGGTACAAATATCCATCATCGTTTCACAAAATTGCAAACGTCTGTCGAAATCGTCTTCGGAGAGTTCTTAAACGAGGCGAATTTTGTATGGATGATATTTTTCTCGCCTTAATATCCTTCCTACTGAACGACGGCCAATTCCATGCATATTGTCGAGGTCAGTAGTGGATAAGTGAGGATTTTCTTCCAAAGATATAGCAACATTTTGAGCTACACCTTCATTACTTGCACTTTTTAACCGTCTGTTTTAAAACTGATTTGGAACAGTCAAGCCAGCAAACAGCGCTGATAAAATTACCTCTTTGTTTACTTGACGTTCTTTAAAAAATAGTGAAAATGAAATTCACAATATGGTCAAAACTCAAAATTCTCAAATAGAAACTCCCAATTTTTTTGTCGGGATCTTATTCAGCACTATAACTGGATGTAACTTTGTATTACGTTCTCTATATCTAAACCTCATAACTTTCGATTAAAATACGAAAAAACATTATATGCTCATTAAAATATGATGTCGACTTTGCTTGGAAAAATCAAGTTAATCGATCACAGAACTGCATCTGTCATTTTTGAGATAAAAGAGATAACAAGTAGTTAATAAAATTTGTCTAGAATTTAATGTAGCATCCAACTATCCACTAACGTACAGAGAGTTCTGTTTGATATAAGAAAGTTGTTGTTTACTTCCGGTATAACCCTGTATATTGCTCCCGAATTTATAACCTTTGTATGATTAGAATTTATTCCCTCATATAAAGAGACTCAACCCAATGAAATGATTTTTGTAGTTTTTTTTCTTCTGATACAGAAAATTACTCAACTCGTAATAATATTTATCCATCCCGTAGATCTACAGAGACGAAATCATGGGTAAATGCTAGCCATTCACATTAGTTACACGGATTTTAAATTATTTTATACTTTTCATCACCTCCGTTAGTTTGAGGTCACGCTACTTTGTAGTTAATGATTAAAATATTTTGAATACTTCATTAGTCGTAATATCATCGCTGTTTAGATGCGCTAAAAACGGCATAGCTATTTAATCAGTAGAAAACCAAACTCGGGGCAATTAAACACTGTAATTATTAACAAGATAAAAATTTAAGCCTGCCTATTTAAACATACGCCTCAACAAGTTCTTGGAACTTATTACGGCTTGAGTTGCTAATCACGCTAATCACATAGGACGCCATTGCAACGAAACATTAACTTCAAGTGACAAATAATATACACAGTTTTCTGTAATTGTTGCGAAATGGCGGCCGCCGAACGTGCGGAAATTCGATACAAGGCTTTTTTGTACGAGAAAATTTAATTTTTGTGTTTTATCATTGGTAATTATACCATGTGTTTCGAAGTGTTCCCACGTTAATGTACAGTGTTATGGAAACTGCCCAAAATTCAACAGTAGGATAATATTCTTTTTGTTCGAAAAACGTGAAAATTTGTCAAGCGATTATTTTTGTACGCTTCTGATGACATGTCAATAATTTATAACTATATATAAATAGGCAAAGACAAAATGATTCGGTGCCTTATGCTCCTATGTCCCTCAGCCGGTTTTTCTTTATTTTTGTTTTGTTTAGTAGCTATTAACGAAGGAATATATAATCTTTATTTATTTCTTTTAAAATAACCAATTTGAAGATAATTATATGAACAAGTGGTTTAAGTCTTAGTCGAATGTTCGAAATTTGACAGCAGTCAACACTAAAAACCCATTGTGTACAGTGCATCCCATTTTGGTTGAGATTGCCAGGTTACTCGGTTGTTATTGAAGATAGAGTCTTGGGGTTTTCACATACCTGTTCTACTTTTTTGTGAAACTCAGGATGGCCATATCAGATTTTGCATAAGTGTTTCCATTTATAAGATACAGGGCGATTTTGATAATTTATACTTTTTGGACCCCTTCTATATCTACGAAGTTATTTGAAATAATCTTGCGCTAAGAACTACGTCTAATAGAAAATTTTGCATAGAATCCAGTGAAGTACCTACTCAATTTTTTTTTCCGAGTATGGTTTTGAAGATACTACACAACATTATATATTTTTAAATGGAACACCCTGTATTTTATTATTTCATTGAATTCCCTTTAAAATAATGTGTAATACAATACACATGGTATTATTAGAAATGCTAAAAAAACACTAAAAAGCTGAGTTTTTTGCTAGTAGGCCATGTATTTTCCATTTAAAAGGAGAATCAAACAAATAATTCCATTTGAGATTTTTTATAGGAGTTTATCAGCAAAGGAAAATAATGTTAACAATAATTCAATAACATGAAACACGAAATTTAGGTACCTAAAAGCAACTAATAAATAGTTATACATCGTTCATTATGTATAACAAACAGAACAAGTATTACAAATCAAATATCTATCTTAAAATTAATTTTGTATAAAGTACGAGATTGTGGTGTTATTGCCCAAAAAAAAAACATAAAAGTAATCAAGAATATGCCACAAACAACGTTTAGAAGACAAACAGACACTTCTTTAACATTGAAATACCCATACAACTTAGGTTTCTGCTTAAGAAACAGGCTCCAGGTTATATACTAAGATTATTTTTGTTTATAGGAAATCAATAAATTGTAGTAAATGTACAAGCATAACATCCAAATAATATACCATACCAGCACAGACCTTGCTTTTCGTTTATACGAGGGTGAATCAAATATGAACCGGACTTTTGTTTTAAAAATTTTATTGGTACGATCAATATAAATTTTAATACATATTATTTTTCTACATAGTCTCCTCTCTTATGTATACATTTTTCCCACCGAATCGGAAGTTTTTTAATACCTTTCTCAAAGAATGAAACTGGTCGTGTCGATAACCAATTGCGCACAAACGTTTCTACACCTTCGTTGTCCTCAAAGTGGTGGCCTCCCAGTTCGTCTTTAAGTGGGCCAAACATATGGTAGTAAGGGGGGTGTTCAAGGGTTTCCCAATGCATTTTGTTCAATTTTCCTTGAGCCAATGCAGCTGTATGGGGCCGAGCGTTGTCATGCAACAGAATCACACTTCGGATAGACATATCCCGCCTCTTTTGCCGATAGGCAAGTTTCACTTGTTGGAGTAGTTCGCAGTAATACTCAGCATTAATTGTACGGCGTTCGTGCAGAAAATCGATCAGCAGTACGCCTTCAATCAGCTCACGAATTGCGTAGATATTCGCCTCATTGATGTTTGTCGTGGGACGACGTGCATGAGGCTCATTTTCCACTGTCTCTCGGCCATCTGAAAACTTTTTGTGCCAGTCGTACACTTGGGTCCTTGAAAGTGTTTCATTGCCGAACTGTGCAGATAATCGACGCAAAATTTCAGACGGTCTAACGCCCTCCCGCGCCAAAAATTTGATAACAACACGTTGCGCAACAGACGTATGCACTTCTTGCTCTGACTACGCGTCGCCAAACCGACGAACTCCCCTCTTCTTAACATCCCTACCTAACATATATCGAGACGTCACGCCACCCGAATTACCTACAGGGCGAGAAACAGAAAAGTCCGGTTCATATTTGATTCACCCTCGTATCATAAACTAAATATTTTATATTAACACATCTGAATAATATTTGAGTTTAGAGTAAATAAACTATCTTTAAAGTCCTTTATATTGGACTTTGGAGCATATACCACTTGAGGTAGCTTACAATGTACATTAATATAGAACCTTAGAGCATATCTTTAAACTGACTTTTTTTTTCTCCAGGACTTTCAGTGTATATCATAAAACCATTTTGCTTACCCGGAATATACATGTACGTTCATTCTAACAGATAGCCGTTCTATTCTACGTTATCTTCGACTTCCTATATATGTATTCAGATAATGTGGACGCGTCTTAATTTTCCCATAATTGCTGTAAATTTCTATCAGACTACAACGAAATAATTCCCCGGCAAATTTATATATTCTTTGGGAAATTCTTACAGAGTCTAACATTATAAATAATCATTTTCCCGAGATTCATCTACCCGATAGAACATGTATATTTCTTCATTGTTATCTTGTTAAGCAGCATTATATTGTAATGGGTATATAAATTTTTATGCAGACTAGTTTCAATAGCAGTACGATTTTTTTTCTCCATATAATTATTAGATTAATCAGCACGTACTTGTATAAACAGTTTGAAATTGCCAGGTTAGGTTGAAGTGTAAAATTATTTTTCATTATAGCTTATGAAGTGAATATCGATAACAGATCTCGGATCTAGTTTGAATGAAGAAAAAGAACGACGGTTCTTTGTATTTGTGATCAATGAAAAGATAAATGAGGATTTATTTACGACGTTCTTGGAAATAGATATTTATAATCATTTGAGCCTATTTTACAAAAGGTAATTATCAAAAATATTTGAGTAAACATTAGTTTCAATTGATAAAATTTGTATAAGTACCTATTTGATAAGTTACTAGACACGATTATATTTTGTCAAAATGTATGTGATAATATAAGTTGTATGTGGTGATCTTAACATTGATTATCTAAAAAATACGGTATACAAAGCCAAGTTAAATGACTTAATGCTTAACTTTGACTTAAAATGTAGTAATATGGAAGCAACGCGAGTAACTCTAATTATATAAATACATCTACAAAAATTGATTATATCTTAACAAATCTTCACAGTATGGAAATATATACAACAGTATTACAGCCAAACATGGCTGACAATTTAGCACTAAAATGTACTGTATCGTTATCTGGTCAGTTATCAATTAATAAAAGTAATAAAACGTGCCTTCGCCAAATTAATGAAAGAAGTTTTGAGTCTTTTAAAACTTTTTTGCTGGGTAATACATCTCATAGTGTGTACACTGGAGATGTTGACAAAGCTTTTGAAAAGTTTACAAATATTTTACTTTGGGGTACTGAAATTTTTCCACTAAAACACTATCAAAAAAATTCTAGTAAACATAAGAAAAAAGACTGGATTACACCAGAAATTATTCAAACCAGTGAACAGCTAAAAAGCATGTATTGGTTGGCAAAAAATACAAACGATGAGATTTTGTATCAAAATTATAAATCAAAATTAAAAATACATAGTAAAAATGTAGTAGAAGCTAAAAAAAATTGTTTTTGTACAAAAATATAACAATCCTATAATAAACAAAAAGCTACATGGCAGATTGTAAATAAAACGTTAGGAAGAATAAACAAACATAACGAAATTAAAATAATTGAAAATGAAGTGCTTGTAGAAAACCCTTTAGAGATTGCTGAGAGCTTTGCAAGACATTTTTCAACAGTAAATGAAAAAAGGCTGAATACGGCTTTTGGTCAATATAGATCTCATTCCTGTACAACTGCTCCATACAACTTAAATCATTCTTACTTATCCCAGTAGAAGAGTCAGATGTTACTAATGCAATCGGTCAATTAAAAAACTTAAGTACTAACGACATTGACATATCTAATAAACTTATCGTTGCAAAAAGGTATTTTTCCTGAAATCCTTAAGTTAGGAACCATTAAACCTGTTTTTAAAAAAAGATAATCCTGCAGATATTGGTAACTACAGGCCTATAACGGTTATAAAAATACTAAATCTTAGAAAAAGTAATGTGTAATAAAGTGATGTTATATTTGAACAAGTTTTCTTTTCTAAGTGAAGATCAACATGGCTTTAGACCAAATAAGTCAGCTGATTCAGCTATAATCTCACTCCTTAACTACACATATGAAACACTTGATAAAAATTTTGAAAAAGGTGGTTTATTTTTTTGCCTATCGGCTGCATTTGACAGCCTCAATATATTTTTTTTATGTGACAATTTGTACGCTTTAGGATTTCGCGATACTGTACTATATTGGTTTAAGTCTTATGTGGGCAAGAGAAAAATATGTGTTAAATTAAATGGTGTTATCTCAGAAAAGTATAGTCTGGATGTAGGGGTGACACAAGGATCTGTATTGGGGCCCATACTATTTTTAATCTATGTAAATGAACTGCCAAAATGTATTGATGCTGAAAAAATTGTAATGTTTGCAGATGATATGTCGATGATTGTCTCAGCACCTACCAATGAGGGCTTACAGCATAAAGTGAAAAATGTATTTCAGAAATTTCAAAACTGGTGTAAAACCAATTCTTTAATCTAGAATATTGATAAAACTGTCATTATTAAGTTCTCAATGAAAAATCATATAAATCATGAATTTGTTTTAGGGCAAAACGTCTCTATAATATCTCAAGACTACACTAAGTTTCTGGGTATTTATGTTGATAAAACTTTAAACTGGACTGAACAAATTGACCATATTTGCGCAAAAGTGAACAAAAGTTATTTTGCTCTTGCTCGGATAAAAAATTTAATGAACCAAAAAACTCCCATTGATCTCTATTGCTCTCTTGTATATCACTTTATGGGGTAGAGACACACAATTAAGTAGAGTATTCGTATCCCAAAAAAAAATAAGTTGTTTCCACACTGTATAATATTCGTATGTTTATCATCGCCACTATTATTACTATTAAAAATAAATATCACTACACTAAACTTTCTCCCAACGTTTGTCAATGTCTGACATCAGGAATGTGTACAATTCATCAGAAACGAACAAACAAAGGACATCTTGCTTGAAGCAGCCTTGATGTTTCTTAAAACAATCATTAGGGACCCATAGACATATATGCAGAAAAGAACAATTGTGAGTTCGAATCTGGACTGATACTTATGAAGGTTGGGATGATGAGTGGATGTCGTTTAAGTATTTCCAGAAGATAATTACTGATCTATTAAGCTTCATCTGTTAAGTGGTTGTCATCGAGAGTACCGCAACCATTGGTTTTAGTTTAGTGAATTCAGTTTTTTGTATTTAGTTTCCTGATGAATCCATAGCTCACAATTTTGCAGTTTAATTCAATGACATGTTGCCAGGCAATTTTAAGCCATTATCGCTTGTCTTAAGTTGTTCAATCTCCATGCTCTTTTAACCTGGATTTAATATTGCTGCCACTTTGTCCAATATACGCAATTTCACTATCTTTACAATTAATTTTATAAATATCAGCTTTATTTAATTGAATATTCCAATACGATATTCAGAGTAAGCGACAATCGATCCACTGGAGAACTCCTGCATCGCCAAGAATGAAAAAAGCGATGTTATCGAAACCAAAATTTACACTCTTTCTAATCGTTTCTTTCGATATGAATTCCAGAGGGTCAAACTTTGTAAACCAAACTTACAATTTGAAAGTTGTGACAATAACGCTCTGTTTGTGAAGTTTTATTTAGCCGCTAGAGGCATTCCAGTGCCCAAACACGCTCCGTACTCGCCTGATTTAGGACTTTGTGAAAAGTCTGCATTAAAAGGAACCCAGTTGGAGTAGATGAAATAAGTGAAGTGAAAATTGGCGAAGCTCCTAAATGCGTTTATAAAAGAAGATTTCCATCATTGCTTTAACCAGTGGAAAAAAGCCATATTAAATACTCTGTTAAATTTGAGTTCATTTGGAAAGCATTTAGCTGATCTCTAAATGAACACAATTTTAAGTGTGTATATCAAGTTATGAAATAAAGACATTGAGATTTACCACGACTTTTTGGAACCGTAAGCTAATATAGTACTGGCTGAAGTTTCTATTCAAAAATATTTCTATAGTGTTGCTATCTGGACTATGAACATTAAAAATTATAAAATAGTATTCGCCGACCCTACTTGATTCAGTCTCATATTATTTCTTTTTACTAAACAACCGATTAATCAGAATTAAGGATAAACAAGTAATTGCCCGGAAAATGCCTTAACTAAGTATAGAGGCACATGTTTGTCATTGCATTTGCAGAAAATGCTATAATCTCATAGGATGTAGTTGAGAAGGGTTATCAAGCAATTGTATTGTTTATATAAAATAATATATGCGAAACAATACACAGATAATAATGGTGTATACTTCCCAGAGCGTAGTTTCATTCTCAGGCGTAATCATTTAATAATAAAAATGTCAACTTATAATAACTTTTACTTCGCTATAGTAAGTATCCTTAAAAAACACAATGTGAATTATTAACGGTTTGTAATTGACACCGTATTTATCTGTTTCGTAATCTTAAAGGTTATATTCTGAATATTAAGGATGCCTGGTAATATACGGGGTGTGTCATTAATTTCTAACTTTACGAAACAACTGATTTTAGGACAATCAGCATTGAGTCCAAGCGGTATCAAATGAGTAGCGGGTAGATACTCATCTATACAGGGTGTAAATTGTTTAAGTGCAAATATTTTACGTGGAGATAGTGTACACAAAATGAAACAAAAAAATAATAGACTATTATGATCTATAGGCCTTAATAAGCAAGAAAGTGACAAATACAAGTTAAGGAAATTGTTGTCAGTACGGCAACGTCGCGGTCAAATCAGATTCACTTTTAGCGGGAATATTAATGAAATGACTTGACGACAAAAAATTACCACCTGTGTTATTTTTGTGTATTCAATAATTATATTGTTTTGAGTGCCGTTAGAATTATTTACGCAAATAAAAATTTATGAAATATTATTTTGAAAAAATGTACGCATTTAATAACTATGTATTGGAATGAATATCTATATTTGTCGATTTATTTTATGTATCAAGTTAAAGATGGGACACTAGAAAATTGTCAATACATTTCTTTTATGTAGCCCTATATCTGTTAAATTATTTCAAAAATAATTATTACTAGCTGTCGCCCAGTGGTCGAAATTCGACCAATTGTGTCAATATCTCTGGCAGGTTAAGTAATCTGCAAATTTTATCGTGAAATTCTATCCTAGGATTTTAGGGAGAATAGCAATTACACGGAACGGATCCAGATTCGGAACCTCAGTGTGACAGTTTCCTTGAAAATCCTATATGTCGATCTTACATCTCTCTTCTACAAATAAGTAACCAAATTCAAGTTTTTTTTCATATATAATTCATAAGACTTCTTAATTTACTATGACCACAATTTAACCGCTAATGGGCTACCCTACATATTTATTTTTTCTAACCTCCCTGTATAGCTATAATTGTACTCAATTTATTAAAATCCTCATTATAATAATTCCATCTCATTATATGCAACTGCTCATGGACCACGCATAATATTTTTAACATTTTTGAACCACCCGGTAAACCATTCTGTATATGCCACTGCCTATGAGCCACCGTATTTACTCTTTTTGTTTATGAATTTTTTAACTATTTTCTGTAACTATAATTCTACTCCGACCTATATTTCAATCATAATATATATGGCTCTTCGTGGGCTACCCTATAAATTATTTCGTTTTCTATCATTTTTTATCATCATCCTGTACATCTATAATTCCTCTCACCCTATATTTCATCTTCCCAAATATACAACTGCTTATGGGTTACGAAATGTTGCATTTCCATTTCCGTCACCCTGTATAATATTTTTGTACCACTCTGTATAACTGTATTATTATACTGAACCTTCTATTCCAAGAACCCTGTAAATTCAACCACTAATGGGCTCACCTATAGAATTATTTTATTAGTTATAATTGCACTCCACTCTATATTTTAAACACCTCTATATTTTAAACACCCTATATATGCAACTGCTTATGTGCCACAAACAAAAAAAAATGATTTCTAACATTTCTGGAATCGACCTGTATAATTATAATATACAACGATTATTTTACCACTAAACACTAACAACGCTTATATGCCAATTCTAGAAGTACATGCTCTAAGTATATAACAGCGTTGGTTCCTCTATATATAATTACTCAATGTTTTGAGTCTGGCGGCGGCGGCACATTCAGTTGTTTGGCGTTGACATTATGGACGTAAATACTGAGTTTTTATTATATTTTATTTAATGAATGAACCAATAATATAAATTAATATTAGCATTCTGCACTGAAGATCGTCAGTAGCTACTAAACAAAACAAAAATGAAGAAAATCGGTTGAGAGACACTGGAAAAAATTGTACCTAATCGATTTGTCTTTGCATATTTATATATAGATTCCTTATATTAATATAATTTATGTTACACAAATAAATACCCATGTATTTACAAGATATGTCATCATGATAGAGCTGAGCAAAACAAACGAGTTCTTCATAGTAAATGTTCAAAATTCAACATTCCTGCTCTTTTGTTATTGCATCTGCTTTCTCCATAATTAATAACATGTCGGGTCTTTCCCTAATTATAAAATCGGCCACTATTTGTCACAAATTAATACTGACGCACTGTTTTTGATCTTCGAACTTACAATTCACAACCGATTTTATTTGTTTTTTCAATAGATTTTTTTAAATGAAAATCAAATCACGAAGTCTATTTCAAATATCACACAAACAACTTTCACTTACATATTAATTTTGTCACAAGAACCGATATTGCAAAAAGCAATCGTAACAAATATATGCAAGATACAAGGTCGGTTAAATTAAACAAAAGTTGCCCATTTTTATGATGTGATTCGTCTTTAAAAATTACAAATAACTACAGTGCTATTCAAGATAATAGGGAAAAACTGGAAAAGCGATTTTCTAAAAATACGTATATTGTCTATATCGTTAAATGAAATAGGGTAGTTTTCCATTATCTAGTAGGAGCAATCGACTGTCGTTGATAGAAATTTTCTAGACCCTCTAGGACTACCAGCGATAGTCAACTTTTTTATTTTTTTGTCACCATGATGAAGTATGAAGGCTACGACGTATGTCTATCGGTAAACCTATCTCTAGGTGGACTGATGACATCAAACGAAGAGCTGGAGTCAACTGGAAGAAGTACAGAAAGGAGAATCTGTGCGAGAAAAGGGCCTATATCCAGCAGTGGATGGAAATAGTCATATCGCGATCCTGATCGTGATTTGGTAAAAAATGTTATTGTAACCTTGTTTAAAAATTGTACTCATCCTCTTATAGATCTAAATGATGTAATTATTGATTGTTGTGGTGATTCCGGATTTCCAGTATGTTATCAGGTGATTCATACATTTTATTAGATGGAATAAAATTACCTCACCTTTGTACTTATTTGAAATTACTTTCATAGCCAAGCCTATTATTATAATTTCAAGGAATTGTGGTAAATTGTCGGAAGATATTTTCTAGGGTCGAATTCTTTAGAATTCGTTCTCTATATTGACATGTACTTCGTTGACATAACATATGAGTGTCTTTCCGACTTTTTGGAATGGACTTCAACAATAAGAAATATTTTTTATTATTTATTCCTTTGACTAGGGTATGGGCACAGATTCATTGACTGTCACTGATTAGTCAGATTCTTGAAATCTAGATTTCTTTCAATATTTTTTGTATCAACTATTGAAATTTTATTAAAAATTTTAAATCACCACCGTCGAGGACTCACTATGGTCTATTAATGTTTTATCTTTAAAAAAATGTACTACCTAAAAATTCCCATTACTTTAGTTTTATGTGCTTACAATATTTAGAGGATCTGATTCAAAATTTGTAGTAAAGCATTCCAGTGAACAAAATAAAACGACCAGAACTTATAACGTTTATAAGATAAACTAAACATTTTTTTCTGTCAATCATAATACTTTCAAAACCAAAAATGATAAGATATAAAGATTCTGTTTTTGAAACATCAAAAAAAAACTGCTGCAAAACCACTCTCCTAGAAACAATCATTTTAAGTGTACAATAATAAAAAATCCCATAAAAAAATCTAATGATGTTAAATCAGGTCAATTCAGTGGCGGATCCAGGATTGTCATTTGGGGGCGGTTGATCCCGTTTGGGGAGGCTGACATCACTGAAGTTTGGTTTTAGCACAATAAACACTAAAAAAGAACACAATTCAGATGATTTGGGGTAGGGGGCGTAATTGAGCCCCTTAGCCCCCTGAATCCGCACAATGGGTGAATTGCTATCCAGAGTTATGGAAAATAGGTTTATTAATAAGTATTCGGTGTTCTTCAAGATTTGTATAAAAATAATAATGAAAATTTCGTCTATTGGCAAATTCACTTTCTCACAATTGATTTGAAACCACTCGCAAAATTCAAGAGTCGCGTCTGCAAACTTCCTGAAGAAGTTGAAATTTTTAATAATGTTAACTGTGCTTATTAAGAATTCTTGATTGTCAGTACTTAAGAATTCTTGATGTGCATGCTTGTCCGAATTCAGTTCAGTTATCTAGTGAGACTTGGAGAGTAGGCAGACTGAGACCCATCGACTTCGATCTAAAATCTGGAAAACCTTTATTAGTACTCTAGTAAGTCTTAAGGAGCAGGCAGATTCAGGCGCCGAGTTCGAAGAATCTATAAACATATCATTTCATTTTTCCTTCAATTTTTTGTCTCGATAATGGCTTCAAAGGAGGTGAAACATCGAGTAATTAAAAAATCTGCAAGCAGTTCCTACCCAGGACCTACCTTAGCTCTTAATTATAACCCAGGAAGCCTGTTGGCCTGTTGTGTACGTGCTATGTATTTATAAGCCTCATTCGCAATTTCTAGCGTCGATAATTGGTTGGAGTTGGCTCCTCCCTCCCCGCGGTCGTTTGGGTCATATGGCCGATTATTAGGTCCGCAATATGTGTTGCTGATTCGGATTTATATTTAAGGAATTAGTTGTCCGGCCTCTTCTATTTCTATTACCTCTCCTAACATCCTTGTTTTATATTTTGTTAAGTTAGCTATTTGCTATAATTGACGGTGTGACATGTTTGTAAATGATGCTGAAAGAGAGCAAACGTTGTCTGTTTCTTTCTGATAGCCAGTTTATGTTCTTCCAATCTAGCAGGGATTCTCCTGTTCGTTTGGCCAACATACCTTTTGTCACAGGTTTTACACTCGATGCTGTATATACCGTAATTTTCTAATTTGCTTTTGGGTTTTGAATTACCCAAAGTTGTACCTATGGTTTGGTGATTGTCAGTTGTTACCTTGATAAACTGTAGTGACACTTTAGATCTGGAAGGAATATACTATCTAATTTAAATTTGTTTGCGAGAGTATTCCTTTGAAAAAATTTCCGAAATTTCAAATTTTTCGAGCAAAATTATCATTCAATTATTTTTACAATTTCAGTCTTGTAATAATGAAATAAAGCGATTTTATTCATATTATTGCAAATCAACTAATGTAAAAGCATACCAATATTTGTTTCGTATAGACAATTCACTACAGACCAAGGATCAATAAAAGCTAATGATTTCTTGAAAAATATCCTCTCAAAGCCCGAAGAAACATATCATTGGTCCGTTGATTTTCCAATGACCCGGATGTCTCGAGACAAACGGCCGTGTTCCGGAGACCGGATCCGTATGGCCACAGTTTAGCTCTCGAGAGCTTTAATGCTGACCGTCGACCAGAACACATATTACGATAAATGTTAGAAACCTATTTCCTGGCTATGTCTTTCTTTCCACTCGGCATTCGTTTCACATGGCGTTCATTTATTTGCCTTAAAGGAAGCGCATTGCTGCGATAAATCCGTAATTATTAACATATCACATGTAGTAATGTTGTTAATTGTTGTAGTGAGATTTTGAAAAATGTTATTCATAAAGAGGAAATAAAGAAAACGCATGGTATGTAAGAGGAGAATTACTTCAACTGTTAATTTTTTTTATGTCATCTGTAGATAGTCCCAAGACTTACTACGTCAAATTACGATAGTTTCGTTATTATAGATATTAAAGTAAATGTTTTCACAATGTTTTTCGAATAAACAGAAATATCAAATGTGTCAAAACTTCATAATTTTAAAAATTTCAAAACTATTAATAATGTCTAAACTGTTAAAAATGTAAAAAAATGTCAAAAATATCAAAAATGTCAAAAACGTAAAATGAGATAAATATTTAGAAATTCTAAAATAATTTCATTATCAAATGACATAAATCCTACAATTAAATACCAATTCTTTCACCAAGTCAAAGCTACAGTATCTGTAAGTACCATAAGCTATGTTTAATTTTGATAAAATTTTTGTTTACTGAATTGAAGTAGCAGGGGTTGTATTGGTTTTAGAGAAATTCAATCAATATCTTAGAAACAATAATTTGGTCAAATGCGAGTTGGACTCACATACTAAGGGTTCCGTACCACCTTCAAAATTCGCTTGATTTCTATAAGAATACATATGGATTTAGTTTTCTAATGTGGCCCCCAAAAATTAACATTAGAGTTTTGTTTTACTAATAAACTTTCATGGAAGCCTTTTATGATCTATTGTCTGAATTTTGAGGCTCTATAGATTGGAAGATAAAGGGTAAAATAGGTCAAGTTTTAAATTATAAATTATTAAATCTGTTATTCAAATTATTTTAAAATACAAATAAAATATATTTTTCAAAATTTAAATAGTGTAGTTTCTAAAATGGGAATTAAGTCGATGTTTAATATTTTTGCTAATATCTTTTAAACAAATAATTTAAAAATATGATCTATTTGTAATTCACATAATGAGCCTTTTATTTGATATATTACATGATGCGTTTGAAAATTGAATTTTCATTTTCCTTTTAATTGTATAATTTGTCCCTAAAATTACATTAGAGGTTTTCTAATAATTTTTGTTATAAATTTCAAGTGAGCCCCAGTACCCCTAATTATTTTCAAAATTTTAGGTAGTATGGTTTCGGAAATAAAGCGAGAAATGAGATTTTTTATATCTTTATGTTAATATCTTGCAAACAATTAATTTTAAAAATATGAAAAATATATATTTGTATTCCTCATAATGAGTCCCTTCATTTGATATATTGCATGATGCGTTAAAAAAATATTTTTTATTTTCCGTTTAAATCTATAATGTGGCCCCCCATATTAATATTATCTTCGTTTTTTTTCCTGTAAACAAAAAAAATTAGGTCTTATAGTTTGGGGAATAAAGGGGGGAATGGGTAATATTCTTAATTTTTTTTTAATATATTTTAAAATATTTATTTTTAAAAAAATTTAAAAAATATATTTGTATTGGTCATAATGAGCCCGATGATTTGATATATTACATAATCCGTTAGAAATAAGTTTAATTTTTTATTTTCCGTTTAATTCTATAATTTGCCCTCTAAAATGAATATTAGGGATTTTTCCTTATTTTTCCAGTAAAGTTCTGGTGAGGCCCTATACCCCTATTTTCTTCAAAATTTTACGTTTTATAGTTGCGGAGATAAGGGGGGAATGCGTAAATTTTGGTATATTTTCGTTAATATCTTTTAAAATAATATTTTTTTAAATATGAAAAAAATATATTTGTGTTCCTCAGAATGAGACCTTACATTTGATGTATTACATGATGCGTTTTAAAAATTTTAATTTTTAAATTTTAATTTAATTCTATAATTTGCACCCCAAAATTAATATTATTGGTTTCTCCTTATTTTTCCTGTAAAGTTCGGGCAACGTTCTATATTTTCCGTTTTTTTCAAAATTTTAGGTTGTGTTGTTTCCGAGATCAAAGGGGGGAAACGGTCGATTTTTGAGTTCCCCCCCCCAGAAGTCAAAATTTCTACATTTACGATATGTACTCCTGATCGGGCCACCAAACTATACATTGATACCTAATTTTAACCTCTTCTGTCCTGTAGTTTAGGAGAAAATTACTGTGATGTGGCAGAAATCCCGAGTGATATTATAAGGGTATCCGTATATTGTATATACGGAACCCTAAAAAAAAACTCCAGGCGCAAGAAATGATAAAGTTCACTAAACAGGAGTAGAAAGGCTGTAGTCTTTTATCTAATATCTGAAAAGTTTGTCACGAATAAACAACAAAAAACTAAAAAATGAGAATACCAAACGTCACTGTTTCAGAAAAATGTCCGACCAATTTAACTGTTGGCACCACCTCTTGTTTACCCGAACAGTTGGCAGGGTAACCGTCAAAATTCAAACTTCGGCTGAAATTTTGAAACCACATGCAAAAACGACGTTCTTGCCCATACACCTCGTTTTTATGACATTTTTACCCAAACGTTTTTAACCGTCGGGTAAAAACGGCAGAAAAGAACGAGGTGAGTGGGGCCCTTTAGACCCATCACTACCTTCCCGCCAAAAAAAAATTCTTGGTAAAATCGAATTTTGTTCAGAAAATCTAATTTTCACAGGAAAATCCCCTAGTAAACTAAAGAATCGTTCCATGAATTGTAAGTACCTCATAGAACCTGTCAGTACTACAGACGGCAGGACTTTGAAAATCGTGTTGGAACTTCTATTCACAACTCCCGGTCTGTGAGAGGGAGCAATTACTTAAAGTAAATAAATAAATAAATAAATTCTTTATTTATACGTTGCCAGTTAAAAATGGATGTACATGTCAAGGACTACAATAGCTTAGTTCACAAACCCACATAAAAACATGATAAAATATACATATTAAAACATAAGACAACACAGACTATTGAACGCCAGTGGATTATCACAAATTGTACTAAATAAAATTTGTCTCGCGAAGGAACTCTTCTATATTATAGTATGCATTTTGCAGCAACAGTTTTTTAATTTTGCTTTGAACACCCGATATGATTCTGCTTTAAAATGTTCAGGGAGCCTATTAAATACTTTTACACCCATATATGACGGTGAGTTCTCATATTTACGAGTCCTGTGGGCTACAGTTTTTAATAGGGTACCTGTTCTTATGCTATATGTGTGGGTGGACATATTTGTTTCAAATTTATCTTGATTTTCCTTTATATACAGGCTGTAAACGGTTTGAGTCCAAAGATTTGCAGACTTCAGGTCAAAACAAATCAAAAAGCTTTATAACATTTTCAGAAATAAACTATAATTTTGCCAAAAAAAAAAAATGAAAAAGTTAGAAGTTCTGTAGCCTTTATTACAGTGAATAATAGATTATTTCCGGTTAGGTTAGGTTCAAAATGATTGTAAAGCTAAAAATGTAAATACTCAATAGCGTATACACCTTTAATAACTGTATTAACAAAGAAAATTATTATTTAAACTCTAAATATTCTGTTATAATTTGCCCTACGTTTCTCCGATCAGATGTGGCAACATAGCATATACTCAGTACTACAGCTGGCCGCTGCCATGAATGCTTTTTTGCTGTCCGGTTCTTTTAAGAAAGTGAAAGTGATTTTTGCGTTACATTCGACATAGCGTAAGTTATTTGATATTCATTTTAAAATATAAATTGGAAAAATAAATAAAATCTGTTGTGAATTGTGAGTCCGAGTGTATTATTTTGTGACAAACAGTGACAATCATACAATTAGGTAAAGACCTGACATGCTATTAATTTGTGGGGAAAGCAAATGTAATAACAAGAATTTTGAATTTTGAATATTTACTATAAATAATCCGTTTGCTCGCCAGAGCTCTATCATAATGACATCCTGCAGGTCAAAGGTTTTTATTTGTCTAAGATAAGTAATATTAATTTCTTAGTAACAATTATTTTTTCTTTTTTCTCGAAGAATTTAACACATAAAAGAACTACATATTTTTGTATCATAATGTAAACAACTTTGTATTCTCCCTTCTTCAACTTGATGCATAAAATAAATCGCCAAATATAAATATTCATTTCAATACATAGATATTAAAAGGGTACATTATTGAAAATAATATTTCATAAAATTTTATGTACCTAAATAAATCTACCGGCACTCGAAACTATGAAATTATTTAATACAAAAAAATAACAGGTGTTCATTTTTTGTGGTGACTCATTCCTTTATTATTCACGCTACAAGCAAATCTCATTTTTAGCGCGACGTTGCCACATTGACAATAATTTACTAAACATGTATTTCAAATTTTCTTGCTTATTAAGGCCTTTAGACCATAGTGTTATTAGAGTTTTTGTTTGGTGGGTACTATCTGCACCTAAAATATATGCAGTCAAACTATTTACACCCTGTATAAAACAGACCTGTAAATATAGATACTCGGCAGCGTCATAATAGAGTGTAATATAAAAAGTAGTTTATATGATTCCCTTGAAGTTAGACTGAAAATAAGTCTGAGGCATTTTTTTTCGGATAGGAATACTCTACTTAATTGTGTGTCTCTACCCCATAAAGTGATATTTAAACTTAGATGGCAGTATACAAGAGAGTAATAGAGATCAATGAGAGTTTTTTGGTTCACTAAATTTTTTATCCGAGCAAGAGCAAAATAACTTTTGTTGACTTTTGCGCAAATATGGTCAATTTGTTCAGTCCAATTTAAAGTTTTATTAACATAAACCAGAAACTTAGTGTAGTCTGAAGATATTATAGAGAGGTGTTGCCCTAAAACAAATTCACGATTTATATGATTTAGGTGCTGAGACAATCATCGACATATCATCTGCAAACATTACAATTTTTTCAGCATCAATACATTTTGGCAGTTCATTTACATAGATTAAAAACAGTATGGGCCCCAGTACAAATCCTGGTGGCACCGCTACATCCAGACTAGACTTCTAAACGTTTTTTAATGATAAAATACGTATTAACAGTGCATCCCACCTCATTAATATCCCCAAGTAGTTGATGCGGGATTGCGTGTATTAACTAAATTACATACTAATTTATCGAATAAATAAATATTAGTGTCTTTTTTACCCTGCTTAACATAACAACGCCGACATACAGTAGAGCATTCTAACGTAGGATTCTCAGAATTTATTTTCACCAGCGTGATTGTAACTTTACGTTTTTATCATACGAATTAATTGGAACAATTAATCCTATCCCACTGACACACCAAGAATCCGCTATCGCATAAAAACCGCGCCGCAGATTGTGCAGTCCGTTATTCTTTGTTTACACATTTTAGTTGTCCGTAACGCACACAACGCCATTCCATTCATAAAATTTATTTTCATGACTGGCAACTATTTTCCGATCATGAAGCACAAACTCCTTGCACGAGATGATAATGCTATCGTGAATTCAGGAAAACCTGTTGGGCTTTTCTTTATCGTGGCGCTGCTCTACACAATAAATACATTTTTTTAAGTCAGTCTGGTGTTGAAGATGGCCGATAGCCATCGCGTTTTGGATTTATTAATTTCTGATTGCGGTTGTTGTTGTTTGTAGTCTTTTGTTGAAATAGCTTTCGGTAAAGTGTCACGTTGTTGAAATCAGTGTAATTTTATTAAATAATAATAATATTAAATAACTATACTGCATATGAAAAACTGTTTTATTTTAAAAATTATTATACAGGAGTACGCGCCCCTTCAATATACTCCCCTCCCCTCGCCACATTTCTATTCAATTCTATTCAATCATCTACTGTGCTGCAATTTCCATCTGCAGAACAATTGGGGTCGCAATAAGACCAAAACAAGACCCTCCTCAATTTAGAGAAACACCTCGAATACCACCTTGGCAAAGAAGGCTAGAAGGGAAAATTAATTGTCTTCGGAAAGACATTGGAAGACTAACCGAGTACCAACGAGGGGTTAGGAACAACAGAATAGAAAGACTTGTCAAGACTATCATGGACAATAACCGAATACACTCCCAGTGGGATGGAGAAAACATCACATCTCAGAAGTGTATAGTCTGTCTATGACAAAAGCTCTCCATCTACACAAGTCTATTAAGAAGGTACAAAACCAGTAACCAACGGAAACTACACACTGCACTCCGAAAATCAGAAAAAGGGTTTTATAGAAAACTCAACAACATCAATAATAATGAAACTCCTAGTTATCCCAGTAAAACGGACATCGAGCACATCTGTAAAACCTAACTTTCCACAACAGTTTCCCATAACTCCAGAGCAAGCTGGATTAATGAGGAGGAGGCTGCATTTCGGAATTGTGATAACATGCAATACCAATCATATATAACGGAAGACACGTCCAACATAATGAAACACCTCCACAACAGTATTCATTAATGACATAATTATCCATCTACACAAGATGCCTAGTTTCCTTACGCATGGTGCTACATACCTCTTACCAAAGGATCACCTATGTACACAGCACCCAGCAAAGTACCAACCAATCACTTGCCTCCCAACCTAATACAAACTTAAAACGTCGTGCATTAATCATCGCCTTTTCAGACATTGTGAGCTGAACAACATAATTACCGAACAACAAAAGGGATGCGCGAAAAACTCGATGGGGTGCAAAGAACAACTAATAATTGACCTTTCTTTCCAACTCGCTCTCTCAGTGTTGCCAAAACTTCCAAATAGTAAGTTTGGTTTACAGTTTGAGCCTCTGGAATCCATTCAGTCATCACGATGCTTTGCGTTGTCCTGGTGCAAGATCCACGATTTGTTTGTCCCCAACTCCAGACGTTTCATTCCCACTCGCTCTTGCAGTGTTGTCATAACTTTCAAATAGTAAGTTTGGTTTACAGTTTGACCCTCTGGAATCCATTCAGTCATCACAATGCTTTGCATTGTCCTGGTGCAAGATCCACGACTTGTTTGTCCCCAACTCCAGACGTTACATTCCAACTCGCTCTTGCAGTGTTGCCAAAACTTTCAAATAGTAAGTTTGGTTTACAGTTTGACCCCCTGGAATCCATTCAGTCATCACGATGCTTTGCGTTGTCCTGGTGCAAGATCCACGACTTGTTTGTTCCCAACTCCAGACGTTTCATTCCAACTCGCTCTTGCAGTGTTGCCAAAACTTTCAAATAGTAAGTTTGGCTTACAGTTTGACCCTGTAGAACCCATTGAGTTATCACATGCCGATGATGTCGTAAAAAATGATAAGCATGGCTTTAAATTAGGATTTTCACATCCTTGTTTCATTTACGGCGATGCAAGAGTTGTCCACTGGACATGGATTGCCGGTTAGTTTCAACAGTGTCTTGGAATATCCAGATTTCATTCCAGGTGATGATGTTTGCCATTAATTCAGGCTGTTGTAATCTCTCAAGAAAATCTGAGCAAAACTGTTGACCGACGAGCTTTTGGTTGGAGGTCAAATTCTTTCGAATCAACTTCGCACAGACTTTGTACATGTTCAATTTTTATAATTTGTTTTCTGTTCGTTTCTTTATCGGTCTTTAATTAATAAATTTAGTTGTCTCATACTTTTGAGGAAGAGTACATTGGATATATGAACCATATTTTTAGGATTCCGTATATACAATATACGGATACCCTTATAATATCACTCGGGATTTCTGCCACATCACAGTAATTTTCTCCTAAACTATTGGACGGAAGAGATTGAAATTTGGTATCAATGTATAGTTAGGCGACGCGATCAGGAGTACATATCGTAAAAAAAGACATTTTGATTTTAGAGGTACTTCTGGGGGGGGACTAAAAAAATCGGACATTCCCCCCCAATCTCCGAAACTTCTAAAATTTTGAAAAAAAATAGGAAATATAGAATGCTGCCCGAACTTTACAGGAGAAATAAGGAGAATTATAGAATTAAATGAAAATTTAATTTTTTTTTTCAAACATGTCATACATCAAATGAAAGGTCCCATTCTAAGGTACACAAATTTATTTTTTTTCATATTAAATAATAATAGTTAAAAAGATATTAACGAAAATTTACCAAAATTTACCCATTATCCCCCCTCCTTATATACGAAACTATAAAACGTAAAGTTTTGAAAAAAATTATAGGTATAGGGTTTGACCTGAAGTTTACTGGAAAAATGAGAAACCTCTACTTTTAATTTTGGGGGGCAAATCACAGAATTAAACGGAAAATATAAAATTAAAATTGTTTCTAACGCATCATGTTATATATCAAATGAAAGGGCTCATTATGACGAAAACATTTTTTTTCATATTTTTAAAATAAAGAGATATTAACGAAATTATAAAAAAATTTACCCATTCCCCCACCCTCTTTATCTCCGAAATCATAAGCTGTTAAATTTAAAAAAAATAGAGGTATAGCGCCTCATCTGAATCTTACTGCAAAAATCAGGAGAAACCCCTAACAAAAATATTAAACATCGACTTAATTTCCACTTTACAAACTACACTATCTGAAATTTTTGAAAAATATATTTTATTTGTCTAACAGATATAATAATTTATTATTTTACATTTGACCTGCTTAAGACTTAAGCTATATTAGCCACCGTGTCTGGGAAATGGCTGGAGCAACCAAATCATTTTTGACCTCACAAATTCCCAACAAAATATGTGCTTAGGTCGAGTCCCACATAAACACGATTTGCGCGGTCCGGGCAGCTGCAAACTATCAAACACTTAAAACAATACATTTTGTTCTCACTGGAAAATTAATTCGTGCGATTGTAGCAATTTTGTGTTGTCGCATCGTTTATTTGGTTTGTTTTAGCCTATAGTTGCAATTTTTAATTGTCACATTGACGTATCACACCGCCCGCAACCCGCAAATCGCTTTTACGTGTGACACAGCCTTAGACAGAATGCTGCACTATGAAATGGCTAATGCAACTTAATAGATATCCTATTATATATTTAATACTGTCTATAGTGAAATCACAGTTTTTATTAAATTCTTTATTGGTTAAAATTTCGTCATGTCTTGAATCCTCCCGTACAATTTTGGTGTGGGATGACGATGCGTGGAGAAACGACGATTGTGTGTAGCACGCGAAACAATCAAACACGAACCGACCATACCGACAGATCGAAAGAGGATGGGATAGGTCATGGATACTATATAGATTGCATACACATCACACACACACAAACATGACACCCAGATAACGTGTTCACGATAGCATATTGGTAAATGCCCACCTGTGAATGTCCGTGTCAGGCAGTCCGTCTAGGGTCAGCCTCTGTGCATCGCTTCATCATCGATATCTAATCATAATCTCTCAAAGTTATTCTTGTTGATGTCACACACCGGCTGCAGCTTTACAACGTTGCTGGTATTGGTGGTGATGTTGTTGTTGTATGTCCAGATAGGCGTGAAGATGTCACCTACCGTTAAAGTTAGTCTTGCATATTGACAAATAATTAATTAAGTTCTTTGGGAATAACACCACATAAACGTGAAAGTCTGTATATTTCAAAAAGTCTAAACGTTTCAAAATCTAATTGAGATCCCGTTTGCAGTGGTGTTAACACAAATGAACAAGAAATTTAAAAAAATAAAAGGATTGGTAATGACAAATTTCGTAAATCACAATTTGACGTTAATGTTTGACTATCAAATTGATGTAACTAAGGGAACTTACTGCATATTTCATATACAGTGATGGATAAATGTGTGGAACGAAGTAAATATCTCTGAAATCATTAGAGATATCAAAATGAAATTTGGAAGGTGGATACTGCAGTAGATTGCCTATTTGTTTACAATTTTTTTTACAATTTTGAGCTTCCTGTTTTACCGGAAGTAATGTCGATTTTAAAATTTGCAATGAAACACCCTGTATAGTATTTTAGTTTCTGATGAAACATTTTATTGCGAATACAAAAATATCGGGTTTGATATTGTTTACTTTAATACCTACAGAGATATTAACAGAAAAGTAACTAAGCAATGGAAAAACTTAATGGTAGCTAAACTCGGTTCAGATTTCATTTACGCCCGATATAAACAAACCGCTCGGTAAGGATTTGTATTTCTATTGGCCAATCGGTGGCATTATACCGCCACAGCCAACAGCACTGCTTGTTCCATAGTCGAATACACGTGCGTTTGTTTAAATCAGGCGCAAATTAAATCTAAATCAAGTTTAGTAGTCCATGAAGTTCATTGCAGAAGTGACAGTTGTTGTCAAAATAAGTTATTATTTTTTTTTATTTGAACGTAAAAAGATTGTATTCTTTTAATTTGATCGTAAAATGGCCGAATTAAATGAAAGATAAGGACGCATCAATAAGTTTGTGCCCTTTTTGACTTTGTTCATCCGATTACACAAATATCAGTTCAGCAGTGACGAAAACGTTGCGAATGTACGACACAAGTGGAACATTTAGCAATTTACCAAAAAGTTGACGGTTAAAAAGTGCAAGTAATGAAGGTGTAGCTTAAAATGTTGCTATATCTTTGGACGAAAATCCTCACTTATCCACTACCGACCTCGCCAATATGCATGGAATTAGCCGTCGTTCAGTTGGAAGGATATTAAGGCGAGAAAAATATCATCCATACAAAATTCGCCTCATTCAAGAACTCTCCGAAGACGATTTCGATAGACGTTTGCAATTTTGTGAAACGATGATGGATATTTGTAACAGTGATAATAATTTTATAAGAAATGTGGAGTTTTCAGACGAGGCTACATTTTGTTTAAATGGTACGGTTAATCGACATAACTGCCGCTACTGGTCGCAAAGTAATCCTAATTGGGTACAAGAGGCTCAACACAACATCCCCAAAAATTTAACGTTTGGGCCGGCATTTATAACAACAGAATCGTGGGACCCTTCTTCCTACAAGAAACTTTAAACGGAGATAGGTATTTACAGCTCTTGGAGACACAAGTTATTCCGGCATTGGAAGTAAATGGACAATTACCAAATAATATTTGGTTTCAGCAGGACGCAGCACCACCCCGTTACGCTCGCATTGTTCGAGATCATTTAGATAGGACATTTCATCACAGATGGATTGGAAGAAGGGGTACTTATGAATGGCCTGCACGAAGTCCCGACCTTAATCCACTAGACTATTTTCTGTAGGGTTACTTAAAGTCTAAGGTTTATGTTGATAGACCAAATAATTTGCAAAAATTAGCTGCAAGAATAACTCAAGACATCCAGAGAATTACACCAGAAGTAATAGCTAATATTACTAGAGAATTTAAAAACCAACTTGCTTATTGTCAAGAAGTAAACGGTGCTCAGTTTGAACATCTAATAAGTTAAGTTTCAATGTTTTAAAAATCACTTAGATTTAGTAATTATGATTATGTGTTTCTTTAATGGAACTTAGATTTTTCCTTTCCTTAACTACTTTTCTGTTAATATCTCGGTAGGTATTGAAGTAAACAATATCAAACCCGATATTTTTGTATTCGCAATAAAAGGTTTCATCAGAAACTAAAATAATATACAGGGTGTTTCATTGCAAATTTTAATCGACATTACTTCCGGTAAAACAGGAATTTCAAAATTGTAAAAAAATTTGGAAACAAATAGGCAATCTACTGCAGTATCCACCTTCCAAATTTCATTTTGATATCTCTAATAATTTCAGAGATATTTGCTGAGTTCCACACATTTGCCCATCACTGTATACAGGGTAGCACTAAAAATTCTAAAGATCAGGTGAAATAACAAGGCTTTTTTAAAATTTCATGTGGCATTTCTAGGTACGACTTTGTTATAAGACAAAAGAAATTCTGATGATCCAGACAGGTCATTAAAGTCATAAGGGAGAACCTAGGAAAAGCCTTATGAACTATCCCGATACAGGGTTGTTCAAAAGGACATCACCATTATTAATTTCATTCTTGATTATTGGTAACCAGGAACGGCTGAATTCTAAAGAAGTATTGGCTATACAATTCCTTTCATTTAATAAAATTAAAGCAGACTCTTTCAGCTTTCGGTTTGTGTTGTGACCTTCTTTGTGTAATGTGGTAGAATTTTTAAATTGTATGTTATGACCAAGGTTCCAGGCATGTTCACAAATTTTTGACTTTTCGAATTGTCATTTACTTGAACATTTATTGGTCTAGAGATTTTTCTAATATAAAATTTGTTACGTTCGCAAGGAATCTTATAAATGCATTTTTTGTGAGTCTTGTGTTATGTTATTTGGTTTAATTCTTAATAAAATTGATTTCATTATATTTATTGTTTTGAAAGTTTTTTTAATATCAAATCTGTTTCCCACTCTTTTCAGTGTTTCTGAAACAAGAAGTATTAGTATTATTTGGAGTAACTTGGTATTGAATGTTGTGATTGTTTTGTGTTCAATTTTTAGGATTATTTTTAGCAGATAATACATTTTTTATAAATATTTTTTCTTTATTAAATTTATTCATATCAGAACACTTGGTTTTTGTTGTATCATATAAATATTTAATGATGTCTTTGTTAGGGTACATGGGTGATTAGAGTAAAAATATTTGGTAGTGAGGAAAACATCCCATTTAAGTTGTAGGACAAAAATGCCATTTGATTTTTATAATAATTACCAAATGATAGTGAAAAAATAAAGCTTTTATTTATTAATTGACATGTTTACAACGGGGGACGCCGCGGCTATACCATCGGGGGTGTAGGACAAAATTGTTTTCGCGTTTTTTATCAACTTATTAAAAGATTTAACTAAAAAACTGATATTAATTAAAAAAATTCACTCATCCTTTTGACATATTCAACCCCTGGTAGCTCTCTCTCCGTTTCAATAATTTTCGAAGAGGAAAAAGTTGGGCGTCTCGCTGAAAACAATCAATCTAGAAATTTTTATTAATCAACGAAAAATTTCACTTGAACTTCCGGTCTAATACATTTTTTCTATTCGACAATAATTTTTCCATCGGCGGCGTAAAAATTAACTATTTATAGACTTAGTTATTTAAATTTTCATCATATATAAGTGAATACTTCGATGTAAATGGATGAGAGACGTCTACTTTAGCAAACCCAGAGAGAAGACTCCAGACTGGAGACATATAAGGCACATATCCTATGATTCCTGCGTTAGAAATGAAACAACGTAAAAGAATTTTGAATTGAATAATTTAAAAATTAATGACGGGTTCTACTAAGGGAAATATTTAGTCCTGCTATAGAGCTGAAATACCAGTTTGGCTTTGATAGTTCATTCTAGCTAGAGACTAAAATGCCAAAAATCGTCCATATACCAATACAAGACAAAACATTTAATGAAATTGGCAACTTAGCTTATACAACTGGCCCATTTGGCCGTAGTCGAAGTTCACAACTGGCTCCAGGATACCAATTTTGAAACTTTATTTAAAGAAAAAAAAAAGAAAAGAGGGAGTAGGTAGAACTTGAATTATTAAAAAGTTTAATTATTTTTTTATTAATAATTAAATAAAATTCATGTTGTGAGCTGGATGCCATCTTTTCTACCCACTACGGGAAATAGATTGAATTGTTTCAGATGAAATTCATTTAGATTAATTGTCAGAGACATTTGAAGTTACATGACAGGGAAGTACCTTGTTTAGGTGGAATAAACGCAAATGTGTAAAGCTAATGTCACAACTATCACTATTACATCTTTACCAAATATGTTATAAGTAAGTAAAGATTTCCAGAGACTGAGCGAGTGCTAAAAGTATTTTATTTTTAACCCCGAGGCAAAAACAGAGGTGTTATAAGTTGAAGGTGTGTATGCCTGTGTATGTGAATTGGTGTGTCTGTCTGTGGCATGTTAGCTCCTAAACGAATAAATCGAAATTGAAAGCTGACATAATCGAGATGGTTCTTCGCTATAACTGATGAACATTTGTTCAGCCGTTTGAAGATCATCAACTCAGTTTTTTGTTGATAAAAGTATCTTAATAAGAACTGTTCCTAAAAGATGGGACCGATTTTGAAGAAATTTTTAAAGTCATAAAACTTCCTAAGTGTGCGTTTTAGGGCACATGTTTAGAAACACCTTGTATAAAACAAATGGAGAACCTCATTCTTTTAGAAGTCAGTTAAAAAGAATACAGCTTTCACAGTATTGGATACATCTAACTCGACTAAATCAATCAATTTTGATTAAACATAAAACACATTAACTATCACCTAACAAGCAACTGCAACCCGTGACCAGTCATATTTATGTCAAATGAATTAATTTTTTCCACCAAATCCTGGTGATATTTATATCTCAACAATAAATTGTTCAGCTTCCGTTCGACCATTCATCAAGCGACAACAGAGAGATAGGCTACCGGTATATTAGGAGAATGAGATGCGGTCGAAGATAAGCGCGCAGATTAAAATGCCTGATTCTACTTTAAAAGCTATTACAACTGATTCGTTTTTGATTCCGGATAAATTATTATCTGCCCGTTGACAGTTTGGTCGTAAACAAAGCCCACGACTATTTTCGAGATTTGTTATAGAGATTGCCGTAGTGTGAAATGAGTTTTCTTTCTTGACTCGTGTGTTTCTTTCTCAATCTACGATATACGAGGGCAGGTACGGTATAATAACAAATTATCAAATGTTCGATAGATTTTTATTTTAACCCTGAACATATTTTTCATTATTGTGTTTCCAATTATTATACTGAATTTCAAAAGTTTTGCACTCCCTAGTTATAAGTTATATCGGAAATGTTGTCTCTCTCTGTGCGATGCACACAAAAAAAACCGGGCGCCACCCATCTACAGGCATGTTTTTCGACCCGCTGAATACGAATTTCAAGTCCGTTTAGGCCGTCCAGCCTTCAGTTTCGACTAAGTTGCAAGAAACCCAAAAATAGCGAAAATTCGATGTTTTGACAAGAAAAAAAATTTGAGGCTCTAAGAAAAGCATGATTGTTATGTATTTTGATCTGTCAAACACTAATTTTAATTGTGCTCCAATCATAAGCTGTTTTCAATCGAAAAAAAGTTGGAAAAAATCCTTAAAAATTGCAAAAATCGCGAAAAATTGGGATTATCTTGGTAAAGTTTGTGGACGCGGATTGACGAAAATTTTAATGTTATTTAATCTTTTTGATCTGATTCTGCAATAAATTTGGCCCATAATGCCCTCAAACATTCATAAAACGACAAAAAATTGATAAAACAGCAGAAAATTGCTGCTGAAATAAAGAGAAAAAAATCTTTTAAACACAATTAAATAAACTTCTTGTATTTTTTATCTATAAAATACAACATAAAAATCTGAAAATGCAAAAAAATTGTAAAATCTATAAAAATGACGTACAAACAGAATAAGAAGAATCCGAGGAGGTGCCCTGGTTGCAAGTAGAAGCTATCATGCAATGAAATGAAGTCTACACATCGAAGAAGTTGAAATCCCAACAAGATGGCAAATTTTTACTAAATAAAAGAAAAGATGGCATAAGAGGTATCTACTTGGTAGATCATTTGAGAATGAAACAGTACAATACCCTCGACAAACCGTACAAAATCCAATTTGTGCACATTCTTGGATCTTAATCTTGTATTTTATAGATAAAAAATACAAGACGTTTATTTAATTGTGTTTAAAAGATTTTTTTTCATTTTTTTTTTCAGTAACAATTTTCTGCTATTTTATCAATTTCTTATCGTTTTATGAATGTTTGAGGACATTATGGGCTAAATTTATTGCAGAATCAGATCAAAAAGATTAAATAACATCAAAATTTTCGTCAATCCGCGTCCACAAATTTTACCAAGATAATCCCAATTTTTCGCGATTTTTGCAATTTTTAAGGATTTTTTCCAACTTTTTTCGATTTAAAACAACTTATGATTGGAGCACATTTAAGATTAGTGTTTGAAAGATCAAAATACATAATAATCATGCTTTTCTTAGAGCCACAAATTTTTTTCCTTGTCAAAACATCGAATTTTCGCTATTTTTGGGTTTTTTTTTGCAATTTAGTCGAAAACACCACATTTCTTATAAAATTATTATCACGGTTACAAATATCCATAATCGTTTCACAAAATTGCAAACGTCTGTCGAATTTTGTATGGATGATATTTTTCTCGCCTTAATATTCTTCCTACTGAACGACGGCTAATTCCATGCATATTGACGAGATCGGTAGTGGAAAAGTGAGGATTTTCTTCCAAAGATATAGCAAGATTTTCAGCTACACCTTCATTACTTGCACTTTTTAACCGTCCAGTTTTTGTTAAATTGCTAACTGTTCCACTTGTGTCGTACCTTCGCAAAGTTTTCGTCACTACTGAACGGAATATTTGTGTATTCGGATTAACAATGTTAAAAAGGTCACAAACTTCTTCTTCTTTTCCTCTTTCCATACCTAATCATCATTAATATTTCTATTCTTTCTCTTTCACTTAATTCGGCCATTTTACGATCAATTTAAAACAATACAATCTTTTTACGTTCAAATAAAAAAAACTAATAATTTATTTTGACAACTACTGTCACTTCTGCAATGAATTTCATGGACTACTGAACTTGATTCAGATTTATTTTGCGCCTGATTTAAACAAACGTACGTGTATTCGACTATGGAACAAGCAGTGCTGTTGGGTGTGACGGTATAATGCCACCCATTGGCCAATAGAAATACAAATCCTTACCGAGCGGTTTGTTTAAACCGGGCGTAAATGAAATCTGAAACGAGTTTAGCTACCATCGAATTTTTCCTTTCCTTAGTTAATTTTCTGTTAATATCAGGGTAGGTAAGTAAACAACATCAAACCCGATATTTTTATATTTGCAATGAAATGTTTCATCAGAAACTAAAATACTATACAGGGTATTTCATTGCAAATTTTAAAATCGACATTACTCCGGTAAAACAGGAAGTTCAAAATTGTAAAAAAATTTGGAAACAAATAGGCAATCTACTGCAGTATCCATCTTCCATATTTCATTTTGATATCTCTAATAATTCCAGAGATATTTACTTGGTTCCACACATTTGCTCATCACTGGATATTTCCACAGAGGTATACAATAATTGTTCACAACTTTATTACAAGAAATACAAGAAAAAGCAAGAAATTTCCTCAGATGTACAAATAGCCACGAAATCAAATCATTGGTATTTAGATGCAATATAAGTTGTTCGTTAAGTATTGAATTTATAATGTCATGAAATAATATATAAGTAAATTTACTGTATGTCTGCTGTAAATAAGAGGATCTTCCAGGTAGAAAATTTTGAGCCAATCTCGGTATCGCCCAAAATATTTTCCAAAACGTCTCGTCTAGGAAAATCTCGCTTTCGTATGAAGCCCTAGTTCTCTTTTCCATCTGGGATTTTGGCACACAGCAGAGTGGAATACAGGAACGATTCGATAAAAATTTTATATTATTTTCTTATAAAATAGTATTTGTACCTAATTAAGTGTATATTCCACGTTGATAACTAGATACTATTAATTACAAATGTACACTTTTGATAAAATTCGCAAACCTATATTGTGAACATTCACAATTGAAATATCCGTGTTAATTTCACATCTCAGAAACCAATTATGCTGTTAGGCGAACATTAATCTTCCACCTTCCGTGAAATATGAACGGCGAGTATAGTTACATAATAACTTAGAGGATAGGCCCCCGGGCTGTTGTCAAAACGAACCTTTCCCGTTCTGTAAGAAAGTAAAACTGTTCATTGGTAACAAGGCCACTCCCAAAATTATGCTGAAGAAGAAATCACCTTGGGTTGAGATAATTCTTTTAACTGAAAACGTAGATGAAGCAATTAAAAGTGTTTTATATAAAACCAATGAATTTTGTATGGAATCTTGAGTGTTGAATATTTAAGGTTAAATTTAAAAAAACCTCAAAACGTAAAACTAACTAAAAGAAAGCCAATAAATAACGAATACCTAATATTAATTAATCATTGCAATTCATGCTATTGAAAAAGAAATAATTTGGTCAGGTGCAAGTTGGACTACTAAGTGTTTCGTACCACCTTCAAGATTCTAATGTTCCAGTTTCAGACAAGCAGGGAATGACTGAATTTTCTTATGTTTACCTTAATATCTTTTAAAGGAAGCGTTTTAAATTTATAAAAAATATACACTTTCATTTTCCACACATAGACTTTTTATTTTATCTGCTTCAGGATTCGCTTGATGTTTATAAGAATACATGTGTATTTAATTTTCTAATTTGGCCCATAAAAACTAACATATCTACTGTCTGAATTTTGAGGCTCTGTAGATTGGAATATATAGGGCAAAATAGCTCAAGTTTTAAGTTATAAATTATTAAATCTGTTATTCAAATTATTTAAAAATACAAATAAAATATATTTTTGAAAATTTAAATAGCATAGTTTCTAAAGTGGGAATTAAGTCGATGTTTAATATTTTTTTTAATATCTTTTAAACAAATGATTTAAAAATATGATATATTTGTAATTCACATAATGAGCCTTTTATCTGATATATTACATGATGCGTTTGAAAATTTAATTTTTATTTTCCATTTAATTGTATAATTTGTTGCTTAAATTACTTTGGGGGTTATCTGATAATTTTTCTTATAAATTTCAAGTGAGCCCCAGTACCGGTAATTATTTTCAAAATTTCAGGTAGTATGGTTTCGGAAATAAAAGGAGAAATGAAAATTTTTTATATCTTTGTTAATATTTTCTAAACAATTAATTTTAAAAATATGAAAAATATATATTTGTATTTTTCATAACAAACCCTTTCATTTGATGTATTGCATGATGCGTTAAAAAATATTTTTTTATTTTCCGTTTAATTCTATAATTTGGCCCCCAATATTAATATTTGGGATTTCTTTATATTTTTCCGGTAAACAAATAAATTTAGGTCTTATAGTTTGGGGAATAAAGGGGGGAATTATTTTATATTTTTTTAAATATAATTTAAAATATTTATTTAAACAAAAATAAAAAAATTTATTAATATTTTTCATAATGAGCCCTTTGATTTGATATATTACTTGATCCGTTAGAAACAATTCTAATTTTTTATTTTCCATTTAATTCTATAATTTACCTCCCAAAATGAATATTAGGGGTTTCTCCTTAGTTTTCCAGTAAAGTTCAGGTGAGGGGCTATAACTCCATTTAATTTCAAAATTTTCCAGCTTATGGTTTCGGAGATAAAGGGGGAATGGGTAATTTTTTTTATATTTTTGTTAATAGCTTTGAATTAATTCTTTTTTAATATAGAAAATAAATAAATTTCGTCATAATGAGCCCTTTTATTTGATATATACCATGATGCGTTAGAAACAATTTTAAGTTTAGGTCAGGTTTAGTTCAGGACAGACCCTATACCTTTAATTTTTTTCAAAATTTTACGTTTTATAGTTTCGGTGATAAGGGGGGGGGGAGGGATGAGTAAACTTTGGTATATTTTATAATTAATTAATATCTCCTTAACTATTTTTTTTAATATGAAAAAAATATATTTGTGTTCTAGTTTACCTACTAACTCTTTCGTGTAATTTCATCCAAAGGATCACAAGGAAAATTCGTTACACACAATACCTGAAAATCCTGCATGTCAATTTTCTCGATAAAATATTGATGTTAATTGTTGCTTAATCTCCCATACTATTTCAAATCTATGTTGCAAAAGCTCTAGCGCAGTTGAAAAAGAAATGTAAAATATGGTTATAGAAATTGCTGGAAAGTCTGTATATTTCAAATAGTCGAAAGTTTTAGTTATAGGTGGAAGTCGGTTATATATTTTTTAGTTTGTTTAAACTCAGGTAGTTTTCAGTTTTTATTTTAATAGACAGGGCCAGGTAACGTCGAAAGCCTCAACATTATACCCACACACACATTTTCATTTAAATTAACAGGTAAATGTTTACCAACAAAATATACTAGTACGCGTTGACTTAATAAGCCCAAAATATATTTATGGACCACGCCATGAAACCTTTTTGTCAACTTTTTTTACAACTCTGTATAACTATAGATAATTCCGCCCTATGTACCAACCATCCTGTACATACGACTGCCCAAGGACAAGCGTAAAGTTGTTAGCTGTTTCTGTAAACTATAGGACGAAGTAGAATCCATCCCATATTAACGGAGTCAAATCCATTTTATCTTTCAACCATAGTATATAACTCCTTGTGGGCTACCCCACAAATTATTTCATTTTCAACATTTTATGTTATCGCCCTGTGTAACATTAATTCCTCTCCACACTTTATGCAACTTCTTATGGGCTATAAAATAAATAATTTTTTAATCACACTGTTTAAATATAATTCAGCTCCAGCATGTATTTCAACCACCCTGTTTATGATTTGTTTACGTCCACATTATATAACTTTTTTTTGATCACCCTATATAATTTTAATTCCACATTTTTTTCCAACATTTTTATACCACCAAACGTCTACTCCACCCCTATATTCCAACCATTCTGTATATACGGCTGTCTATGGACCACTATCATTCTACTCCGTCCTATATTTAAATAATCATATAAATACAATCACTTTACTTTGTGATTTCGTTTGCTATAACTAAACACCCTGTGTATAAACGCACCAAGTAGCAGTTTAGAGTTTGAGATGTGTTGTCACTGAATTTTCTATTAGGCCGGAAGAATGTGACAACTAAAACCACTGTCTTCGCAAAACGGAAAAATTTTCATTTGAATAGTTATGTGCCTGCTATAGAAACAACACGAGCTTGGTACTCATTGATTTGAGGAGCCGAAAATACTATGCTTTACGACCTATATGCTTGAGATGTAGATAGAAAATTTTTAAATTCGCAATTAAAATTTCCAATGGCTGAAATTCCCGCACTATTACGTTGGAATTAAAATATTTATGAGAAAATATTCGTTATGACATTTCGATGAAATTTTTGATAAGAATTTTGGATTTTTCGGCGATTTACTTCAAAACTGCAAGCTGTACGTCGCAGAAAATTATATGAGATCACCTAGGGATCTACCTTAATAGATTAAACGTTAAAAAACTATACACATCCATAACGAGTTTTCGAAAAATCGACCAATATGTTAGGGATATAGGTCGATTTCCATACACGCATGTGTCCATCCACAAATTTCATCATTTTACCAATAGTATTCTTTTCCAAAATTTGAAGTTTCACCAATCCGGATATATACTCTATTAAACAAGACCATATTCATTCAGAACGGTTCACCACAGGAGAAGAAATCAGGTAAATTTGACATTAAATGTTCGACAATAAAAATGATGTAACTAAAAGAATTTACTGCTAATGTAATATATACAGGGTAGCACTAGAAAATTCTAAAGATCATGTGAAATAACAAAGCTTGTTTCAAATTGGAAGAATTTGAAAGAGTTATCTTCAGAATTGACGCTCGTAGGTACGGCTTTGTTATAAGACGTGGATTCGCTAAATGATTTCTGATGTTGCGGAAATCCCATTAAAATCATAAGGGAAAAACTAGGAAAAACTTTCTGAACTATTCCTATACAGGGTTGTTCAAAAGGACATTACCATTATTACTACAAAAGTACTAGTGATACAATCGTTTTCATTTAATAAAATTAAAGAAACTCTTTCAGCTTTCGTTTTGTATTGTGTTCTTCTTTGTGTAATATTTGCTGCAATTCAGCTTCGATGTTTTTCTGTTGCATAGTCAAAGATTGCACTTGTCGTTTCAGTACTTGCATCGTACTTGTTGTTACTACTGATGTCACATCAGGTAGGACGTTTTCGGAAAATATTTCATTAATCAAACGATGATTTCGTAGGTATCTGGCGTAGACGACGTGTTTGACGAAATAACCATCATCCTGATCATCATCTTCGGCAGGTTGAATTTCGATTCTTCTGTCGGCTGCTGCTTGTTGTTTTGCCTAGCTACTCGATCTTTCGGATCCTTGGGTAACGGATTTTCCTTTGTTTCTAGCAGCCATGAAAGCCAAGTAAGCCGGAGAGCTTAAGCTTTGACGGTGTCCCAGTCTTTTCGACTGTATCTCATATCAGTCATCAGCGGTTTTTCTGGAGCTTTAGGCGCTTTCGGCTATCTTTCAGGAAACGACTAGGAAGCGCATGATAATATGGATGAAACCCATTGCTTTAACCTTCAATCTGAAGAACCGGGTCATTTTTTCTTTGACGTCTTTTCTTTGACTGGCTCTATTTCGGGTCTTAGATGACCAATCTTCCTTATTTCTATTACTTGGCTCTTACTTGTTTCAACCATTGAGCTGCTTTACATATTCATTTGCTCCAAAGACTGTCGAACCCTCTCCAGGATAGCAAAAAGAGGAAAGAAATAGATTTGTACAGGAAATTTGTGATAGGACAATTGTTTCTCATCTGCAGCCTTGAAAGGTAAAGCAAAAATCGGGTTGCCAGAGGCGCCACTCTCACGTAAATCTGTCAACCACCGGGGTCATCATTAAGTATCTGTCCGCCCTCCTCAACGAAAAACTGAGCTTAGTATTTTAGATTTTTCACTCACATGGCACCATAATTCCCCTAAAATATTCTGAAGCTGTTTCAAATGTGTCTATTTACACCAAAGTTTCGAACTCTTTTATTACCATTTTACCATAATGAATGAATCTGTTAGCCTTATCGCTTTCATTTAACAGTAATAATCTATTAACTAAAGCTATAAAATTATACAGTAGCTCAAACATCAATAGCGTTACCTATCCAATAACAATTAGGCCCCTATACCTTTAAAAACCAACCTCAAAACGTTATTACTGCAGCTTCCTCACATACAATGCGGCACATAACCCTTCCATCTCATCGGCAATCAATCTCCAATAAATTACTCTCTAATACCAGCCACCTCCTTTCCTTAATTACAACCAGTGAAGTGAAAAGGGTAATAATTTTTCCACGCCGCTTAAAAAAACCGAAAGTAATGGATTGTTATCTTTCTAGAAAAGCAAACGTCTCGTTCGAAAATTTATCCGCACCGAAAAAAAATGTCCCGAATACAATTAGACTTGTTGTCGTCGATGTATCGGTGTGAGAGGACGATTAGCATACCGAATGGACGCCGGATTTTGTTCCTCGTTAATGGACCCCGGGTGATGTCTTCATCGAGTGCTACCGGACCGGGAGCTGCTATCTTTCGTACATCGAATGCCTCTCTCACGTCGCACTTCAAAACTCGAGCGAACAGAACACATCACTGCGTGTATGCAGTGTTGCCAGATGTGTGATAAATTTCAGTATCCATTTCATGTGCCGCATAATAGTTTGCGCCATCTTTGAGCAACATATTGGCAACAAAATCCCGCGTATTGGGAATTCATCCGCTTGGGTACGCAACCAGACGGATAAAATATGAACTACTCTAAGCAGGTCGAGTATAAACAACTGATGTTAGATAATATGCGAAAGCTGTAGTTTCAATGTATTTAAGTTTTTTTCTGAAATATTCAGTAATTAATTATTATTAATAAGCTTAGTTATTATTTAAAAATAGCTTTAATTTTAATATTTCATCAAAAATTTTCAATCATGGAGTTTCCTCCTCGAGAAAATAAAAATAAAACTTTTTGCTGCGTGTATGGATGCAATATCTCAGAACTAAGAACAATACTGTTCGATTTTATACCTTTCCTCCTACAAATTCAAGTTTTGTGTTCATAAAAAATAAATTTGGAGAAGGTGAAATGATTGACCGTCGATTAGCTTGGATAAAAGCATTGAAAATTGGAAATCCAATTACACAGTCAAAAAAAGTGTGTTCATTACATTTCACCAAACTTCAGCAAACATGACTTTATATCAACATGTAAGTAATTACCTATAGAATTTTTTTTATAATTATATGTTTATCATCAATATGAAGCAAAATATTTTTTTAGTGTAATATTTGTCAGAAAAAATAATAAACAATAAACATTAAATTTTATTTTTCATTGCAGCCAGTGCCAATCCAAGTCGTTCTCATTTAAAAAAAAAACAAGCGTTCCATCATGTAATCTTCCTGAAACCTCATTAAAACTATTTGATTAACCAAATGTGAATCAAATTGAAAAGAGAAACAAAAGACAACGTCAGAGATCATTGAATAAAAAATCATCTGTTATTATTGATACAGATCAAGATGTATTGTGTATAAAATATAATATTAACATTAAAGTGATTTCATAACATTAAATTTTTCAACGCCTGATAAATTTATTTTTAAGTAAAAATCTAACCTGTTGCAGTAGAGAAGTATAGCTACCACGTGCTTACAGTTTTCACTCAGACCAGCTGTACATGAACATGACATTCCCATTATTTTTCCATCATGTGATATTACGCCTACAATCTCATGCAGTTGATTTTTTAAATGAGAAGTGTGTAGACAGTATGCAATTATTTTATACTCATTATCACAACTAGTATCTATTTGCTGTAGACCACATATAATTAGATGTCCTGCATCAAGTATATTTTCACCGCCGACGAAACTCTTATGACTACGTTGAGTAGTTGCAAACTCACAAATTTCTTGAATTAAAACTTTTATTTATATTTAATTTTTATTATAAATTTGATTTTAATGACATGTACATATACACTTCTATATAAAAACACGACAGCTGATTTAAAAAAGCGTTTTAGAGTAGTAACCGCTTATGCCGCAAGGAGGAGCCACGCCCCCGGCTGAATTCCCAATATCTAATACTATAATACGAGCAATGTTTGTATATATATATATATATATATATATATATATATATATATATATATATATGTAGAATGCGCTACTAGTTAAACTATACAAATAGTTAAATTCTTCTGGCCAGAAAATTTTTTTCTATAAAAACTTAATGGCCATACAGTAAGCTGCTGCTAAAACAATAAAACCGTAGAGTAGGACTACGGTAACAGTAGATCTACTGTTCTATTGTTACGTAGTTCTACTCTAGTCCAAACAATAGATCTACTGTTAAAACAGTAGATCTATTGTTAAAATACCAGAACTACTGTTAAAGCACTAGATCTACTGTTGAAACAGTAGATTTGCCAACACTGTATGTATGTCTCGTGTAGGACGCGATCGGTTTGTCGTCCGCGGCTGTTTTGCATATCACATCGCTATCGAAAAATCATTCAAACCGTGTGGATTTATTGCGGCATCTCCGAGAGTACCGTGTTCACTTTGTCTCACATTGCAATACGGTTAATTTATGTTCGTTCGTTAAAATGACTTTTTGTGTGCGGAACAAAAAAAATTGGATCGAGTTGTTGAGGTTGCTTTATTGACATAAGTTTGGGTATAAATTACGGAATATTGACGCGGGTTGATTAATCAAGCTTTAAAACGATCGAAAACAAGGGGGTAAGGAATAAACGAATGCATGGACATAATTTGGTAATAAATTTGATAAAAGAAATATTAAGGAGACATGCTTGTTGTAGGATTGGTTTATGGGAATTTAAATTAAATTTCTACTATCTGTTTCGTCCGCAATGCGTATGTGTATATTGTGTATGAACTTGGAATTTTATTAACACTTCGATGCACGACGGTGGTCTGTCAGGACAAGGGTACTAGGCAAAATGCTGTTTCTTATATAAAGAGTTAATATACAAATCTGGGTTTTTCAGTACCTTTCAGGAATACAACAAGAAGTATTTTACGTTACATCTCACTCAAACACAAAATTTGGTTTTTGAAATATAAAATATTTTGTCCTGATAGACCACCATCGTGTAGTCTTGTAACTTTTTAAAATATGTAGCGGCTAATGATTATGTCACTTTCGATGATTAGTAAATAGTAACATCCACAGTAGATGGCAGTGTTTGATACGGGAATTCCGTGACGACACAATCGATCCAGAATATAGTAAACCAGAGACAATTTTATTTTATAATTCTACAAAATCCGGTGTAAACATTATTGATAAAATGTTTTCTTCCTATGACGTTTCGAGAAACACGAAACGTTAGCCGTTAGTTACTTTTTATGGAATGCTCAACATTCGCAATCTCAATGCTTTTTTCATTACTAGATGTAATAATCCAGATGCAGAGTGTAGCAAAATAGGAGGCTATTTGTAAACAATTTGGGACTTGAGCTAATAAAGGAACATATGGGTTCTAGAGCTTCTTCATCTGGTTTACACACATATGTACAATCTGCAATTGCCAAATATGGCAAGTCTGAAACTCTACCAGATCCCGCCCCAATTTTGATTTGGGGCGGGAAACTGTAAATATTGTAAAAAACGAAAAACTAGATATTTTTGTAAATTTTGCATATGTGCATGCAACATATTGTAGCATGTTGCACAGACTGTGTACAGAAAATCACGTTAAATTGTTAGGTAAATTTGTACTGGTTTATTTTCTGTACCAATTTTAATTTTGTACCCCGACTTGACCATACAGTGTATGGCATTACACTCCCTCTAAGGCACGCTATGATTGCCTTTAGGGGAAATTCACTAAACCCCAGATATAATAGGTATCAAAAGGATTTAGCTCTGTGGGAGCCCTTGCCAGGTTTTCAGGCCCGTGGTTGGAGTCGTGGCGGCAGTTTCCCATGAATTTCCTGACCGTTCGGGCTGTCCCTAACAAAACGGCTTTTTGCATTTGTTTGTAAAGACGTTCGTGCAGACCGAGGTATTTTAAATTGTTTATTAGATGTTTTGGGACTAGTCCTGTCGTTGACATAACAATTGGTACAGTTCGTTTGTTGTTCATGTCCCACTGAGTCTTTATTTGAAATTCCAAATCTCTATATTTGGTTATTTTCTCAGCCTGCTTAGTATTTATATTATTGTTGTTAGGAATTGCTATGTCAATTAAAGTTGTTTTCCGAGATACTTTATCTACCAAAACTATATCTTGTTTATTGTGAGCAACAGTCCGATCGGTCAGTATTGTGTGGTCCCAGTACAGCTTGTAGTTGTTATTTTCTAAAACACATTCTTGTTTGTATTTATAGTATGGTAATCTTACCCTCTGTGATAATTCAAGTTTCAGTGCTAGCTCCTTGTGAAGTATTTTTGCCACAGCATCGTGTCGTTCTTTGTATTCAGTTGCAGCGAACACTTGACAACCTCCTGTGATATGTTGGATAGATTCAGATGTTTGGCAACCGTACCTGCATCTGTCGTTGTTAATAGAATGGTTTTTAACGATGTACTTTAGGTAGTTCTTAGTTGAAATTACTTGATCTTGGATTGTCAATATAAAGCCTTCCGTTTCAGGAAACATATGACCAGAGATCAACCAGTAGTTCGACGCTGCACTGTTGACATAATCTTGGTTGACGTTATTTATATGTCTTCCATGAAGGGGCTTCTCTTTCCATTTCAGCAGTATCTGATCAGTGGTCTGATGGTGTAATTGGACGTGTTGTTGTGTCAGTCGCAGTGCTGTTGAGTCATCAACCTGGCACATGATTCTGTGTAGATCAGAAAATTCTGCGAGTTTCTGGAAATAACTATGCAAAATAGAAATTTATTGATCTAATAGTTTGCTTAGATCTGTGAATCCTCTTCCTCCTTCATACCGTGACAAAGTTGTACGTTCGACAGAGTTCTTTGGGTGGTGATTTTGAGCTTTTGTTAGTAAAACTCGATCTTTTCGTTGTAATTGTTCAATATCAGTATTGCACCATTTAAATATACCGAAAGAGTAACTGAGCACTGGACACGCATAGGTGTTAATAGCCTGAAACAGATTTTAATTGTTTAGTTTGGTTTTCAACTGTCGTCTTACCCTTCTATAAAACTCTACTGTTAGGTCCTTTTTCATAGTCAAGTGATCAATACGTTGAGCCTGCTTTATTTTAAGGTATTTATAAGTATGACCTTTCTCCATAGATTCAATTGAAGTGCCATCTCCCATTTCGAAGTGCACCTGCTGTATTTTGCCTTTAACTAAATTCATAAGTCGGCATTTGTCCAGGCCAAATTTCATATGAGGCTACTTTTATTACTTATTGTTTTCTTGATAATAGGCATTTGTAAATTTTTATTTCAGGTTAAACTTGCCGATTTTTCAAATTTATATTTTAGACTATAATTAATAATGGTACATAAGTGATTCAACTTAAAAGAGCTCTTTTATATTTAGTGGATTAGCCATAAGTAAAGGTTTGTTATTATTTACTACTTTTAAAATTGTGTTTTGGATATTTTCCACCAATATGATAAAGTTCGTGTAGGCCCCTCTCCAGGCTATTATTCCATAATTAATTATGCTATGAAATAAGGCGCAATATATCATTCTAAGAGTTTCACAGGTCATTACTCTAGATAATTTGGCAAAAATGGTTTTGTTAATAACGTATTGAATATGTCGATCCCATTTTAAATTCTGATCGAAAATAATCCCTAAATATTTACAATTTTGTACTCTAGTAATATCACTACCTTTTATTTGTATATTAAATAGTTCAGGTATATGATGAGAATAATTCCGAAAGGTCATACATACGGTTTTCTTCGTATTTAAGGACAGTTTGTTTAACATAAGCCAGTCAGCAATGTGATCGAGATACTCGTTCATTTTCATTTGAACTTCTTCCCAAGGTTTCTTCATTGAGATAACGGCAGTATCATCTGCATACGATATTATATTGAAAGGCATATCCACCAAGATGTCATTAATGTATAAAATAAAAAATAGTAGCCCCAAAATTGTTCCCTGAGGAACTCCTGTTTTGACGGTCAAAAAATTACTATAATCTTCATCTATCTTAACTCTGTGTTGCCTATTTTCAAAGTAACTCGTTAAAAGTTTATTAGCTTCACCTGTAACTCCATATCTCTCCAATTTAACAAGTAAAATTTTATGGTTGATTGTATCGAAGGTACTTGCTAAATCAAGAAACGTAAGTGCTATTGACTGACTCTTGTCTAGGTTTTCTATTACCAAATTGGTTATCAAATTCAAAGCATCTTTTGTTCCCCTTTTTTTGATGAAGCCAAATTGCTTATTTGCAATGATTTTACATATGTTTATAAATCCAATCCGTCGATTGTAAATGACTTTTTCATAAAATTTTCCCAAATTTGATATCATGAAGATAGGTCTATAGTTAGATGGAAGGTATCTCTCACTACTTTTGTAAATAAGTACAATATCTGCTTTTTTGAGAACATCTGGCCAGATAGATAAATTAATACTCAAATTAATAATCTGTAGATACAATTGGTTCAATTAAATACTCTGCTAATATTTTAACCATTTTTGCATTTATATTGTCGACAACCCCATTTTTTAAATTTAATTTGTGTATAATGTTATTTATTTCATTATTTGTGGTAGGATAAAGAAATATATATTTAGGATTTCCTGTTGGTAGTCTTAATTTATAATTAGATGGCTGCTGTATTTTTTTCACATAACTCCAGTCCACTTTTAGCAAATTTAGACAGTTGTCAATTCCTGTTTTATTAGTTATTTTGTTCATATAATTATGTACTTAATAGCTTTTTCATCCCTACTATTGTTTATTATTCCTCACAATTGTTTATTGTTATCATGACACATTTCAACTTGCTCCTTATCATGCATTAACTTAGCTTCCTATATCACTTTATCAAGTATTTTAACAAACTGTTTGTATTCCGTTCTTACTTGTTCATTACTTGACTTAGACTTCCATAGACAATACTTATTTTCTTTGACACGATGTTATAATTTCTTGGGTTATTCATTTATTTCTAGGTTTATTTTTGGATTTATTACTGTACTGTTTAGTGTATTGTTCCAAATAAATACAACTTTCAATCAGTGATATTAGCAAGTTGGTAGCTTTATTTGGATCGTGGAATGAGGATATCTTGTCCCAATTTTGTACCATTTAAATCCTCTTTAACTTATTATAATTAATAACTTTATAACTATTCTTTACTTCGTTTTTTGCATTTTTACAATGGACAATGACATCGTCATATTTTTTTCTGTGGAAGTATTTAACATCCTGCCTATTATTGATACGTCATCTGTTACTAGTAGTACCTAGAGAAGTTTACAACTTTTGACTCACACTGTATGCGAACATTTGAGAGTCTAACCAATTTGATTTGGAATTTTTGGTGGTGTCAATCAAAGTCACTAAATCACTTAATTATTAGCATTTTAAATTTATATTACGAAACATCTAATTGCTTTGAAATATCCAAAGTTCAAATTTCGTGTGCTTCTTGCTATATTCAACTCTACTTTGAAGATAATGATCACGGGAATTCACTTAGACCTAATTTCATCGTATTAACTCGTCAAATTATGAAATTATAATTTCGCTAGATCGTAGTTAAAAAAATGAAAAACGTATTTTCCTACCAAAACCGACTAAATTTATTCCAAAACTGAAACCATTACTCAACGAAGCATATTCGGTTTCTTGAATTTAAGTACCCCTATCGTTTCCATTTCGGACAATAAAAGTCCTCCAGAAATTTCAGAAGTGATTTGCATTGCCGAGCACGCCATGTTTATTTATTGCAGGGCCGAGAAATGTTTTCCAAATAAAATTTACAATATTATCAGCCGTAGGCGAAATTTGAATAAAAATTCCATTTTCTCGTATCGTTGGCGAGATTAAACGCCGAAAAAATATTCGAAAATTATTATGATTTAGTTGCCTTTTCTCCCGCGGGGGGTGTACTCGATTTTTAATAAATATTTAGCAGAGTAAAGAACTGCAAGTATGAATCGTTAATGATGGGAGACATTTACACCACCCCTATAAGATAATGCAGAAGTTTAAGTAACTTAAGTAAGTGTTTACTACTTTTATGTTTTTTTGGGCAATAACACCACAATCGAAATAAAACGAGGTTAATTGAAAAAACCAAACGTTTCAAAGCCTATTCTGACTTTGAAAAGTTTGGTTTTCCTTCAATATACTTCGTTTTATTTCGATTGTGGTGTTATTGCCCAAAAAAACATAAAAGTAATTAAGAATATGCCACAAACAACGTTTAGAAGACAATTGTTTACTAATTGGGTTAATGTCATAAATTATTATGATTACTCACAAGGAAAACACTGCTTGATGTTTACTATAACTGATAGATTCAGAATTTTCAGTTCTAGTATATCACAGAGAACAAATAAGAATGTATGGGAATGTTCGAGAAAAGCATAACAGTATCTAAGGTAGAGTTTTGAAACAGATACGTTTAGTTTTAGGCCAAGTAAGATCTAGTAAATCGAATTATTATTTAAATCCTCTAGTTTCTTTTTATAGGAGTAAATGACAGCACAATTGAGAAAAAAGGCTGTATTGCCCAAAAAAAATTCGAACGTCTCGAAGACTTAATTTGATCATTAATCTGATTTCGTTATCAATAACATTAAACATAATTCAAACCAAGTTATAGATAATAATTAGCGGTTTATATTTTTTCAGAATTCTTTGGGACTTGAAAGTCTGTATATTTCAAAAGTCCAGACGTTTCAAGGTCTAAATCAGATCCCGTTTTCAATGGTATTAACACAAATGAACAAGAAATTAATAAAAACATTTTTTAAAAAATATAACCAACTTCTTCCTATAGCTAAAAATAATTATAACAAAATACAACTCTAGGAAAAAATAACACATTCAATGTTGTTAGGTACCACCTACCCAAGAAGTAAAAAATGTAAACATTAAAAGGTGCTCATTCTGTACAAATTAATTACCTACCAATCTAGTATATTTTGAAGTCGGTGTCAAACAAATCTAAAATACTTCATTTTTACTTATCTACTAATTCATCAAACTTGATTGTTGCTTGGCACCGACTCCAAAAATATACTAGATTGATAGGTAATTAATTTGTACAGAATGAGCATCTTTTAATGTTTACATTTTTTACTTCCTGGGTAGGTACCTTACAACATTGAATGTGTTATTTATTTGCTAGAGTTCTATTTTGTTATAATTATTTTTAGCTTTTTAGTTATAGGAAGAAGTCGGTTATATTTTTTTAGATGTTTTATTTTCAACTATTTAGTTTTTTTGAACTGAGGTAGTTTTCATTATTTATTTTTTATTTTGTAAGTATAACCTTAATAGACAACCAGGTAACATCGAAAGCCTCTACATTACACAATGATACTTTGTCATTTAAATTGACAGGTAAATCTTTACGAACAAAATGTACTAGTACGCGTTGACTTAATAAGCCCAAAATATATTTATGCCTTATGGACTACGCCATGTAACCTTTTTTCAACTTTTTTAACAACCCTGTATAACTATAGATAATTCCACTCCAACCTATGTACCAACCATGGTGTACATACGACTGCCCACGGAGAAGCATAAATTTGTTAGCTGCCTTCTGTAAATTATAGGACGGAGTAGAATCCATCCCATATTTACGGAGTCAAATCCGTCCTATATTTCAACCATAGTATATAACTCATGGGCTACCACCCCATAAATTATTTAATTTTTAACATTTTATATTGTCGCCCTGTGTAACATTAATTCCTCTCCACACTTTATGCAACTTCTTATGGGCTATAAAACAAATAATTTTTTAATCACACTGTATAAATATAATTCAACTCCAGCATATATTTCAAACATCCTGTATATGATTTGCTTATGTCCACATCATATAACAGTTTTTTAATCACCCTATATAATTTTAATTTCACATTTTTTCCAACATTTTTGTACCACCAAACGTCCAGTTCACCCTATATTCCAACCATCCTGTATATACAGCTGCCTACGGACCACTATCATTCTAGTCCGTCCTATATTTCAATCTTCATCTAAATGCAATTCCTTCTATCACTTTACTTTGTGATTTTGTTTGCTATAACTAAACACCCTTCCTATAAACGTACCAAATAGCAGTTTAAAGTTTGACATGTGTTGTCATTGAATTTTCTATTAGGCCGGGAGGATGTGACAACCAAAAGCACCGTCTTCGCAAAATGGAAAAAATTGCATTTAAATAGGTATTTGTCTGGTAACAAACAAAAGGAGCTTGGTAATCATTGATTTAAGGAGCCGAAAATACTATGCTATACTACATATATGCTTGAGATGTACATAGGAAATTTTCAAATTCGCAATTAAAACTTCCAGTGCCTAAAATCACCGCACTATTACGTTGGAATTAAAATATTTATGAAGAAATGTCCGTTATGTCATTTTGATGAAATTTTTGATAAGAATTTTGGAATTTTCGGCGATTTTCTGCAAACCTGCAAGTTGCACGTCGCAGAAAAGTATATGAGATCACCTAAGGATCTTCCTTAATAGATTAAACATTAAAAAACTATACACATCCATATGGAGTTATCTAAAAATCGACCAAAACATTAGGGATATTGGTCGATTTCCATGCACGCATGTGTTCATTCACAAAGTTTATCACTTTATGAATAGAATTCTATTCCAAAATTTGAAGTTTCACCAATCCGGATATATACTCTATTAAACAAGACCAGGAGAAGAAATCAGGTAACATACATACAAAAAAAAAGCGAAAAAAAACGCGACGAAGTCGGTTAAAAATTTGTCATATTAAATTAAGAATTAGGAATTTGAACACAAATAAAGTCCTATGACTTATATCTAAAAAAAAATTGAATTTCGTTACTTATTTGTAGAAGCGAAATGTAAGACCGACATCTAGGATTTTCGAGGAAACTATCACACAGAGGTTCCGTATCTGGATCCGTTCCGTGTAACTGCTGTTCTCTCTAAAGTCTCGATAAAATGTTCAGGTTACTTAACCTGCCAGAGATATTGACACAATTGGTCGAATTTCGACCACTGGGCTACAGCTAGTTAGATGAAAAGAGGCAAAAAGAACAAGAACAATTAATAAAATTATGAGAGTATAAGAGGAAATAAAAAACTCGCTTTATTAGTAAACCGCACTAAAAAGCAGAAAATATTTTTTAATTATGAAGAGTTTGTGTTAAAGTAATAAAAAGTAAAACAATCAAGGTCCCATGCATGTTCAAAAATTTTTAGATTTTTCAAACTCTCTTTTTTTTAATGTAATTTTTGTGTTCGTTTATTCGAATATTAAAAGTCTAAAAATTTGTCCAACATAGAATAGAAATATAAGTTATTTCTTCAATTTTAAAATATTGACTAAGGTGGAAGGAAAACCATAAATATTTTTTTGATACAGACTGTCACAAAGTAACTTCTTTCAACGAGAAATTTTGTAACCCATCATCGCCTATACCTTTTATTCGATTACACTAAATAATTTCAAAATGATCCCACGCTTACCACCAATACCTACGAGGAAGTATCAGGTTTTGCAAAAATCATCATAAAACTCGTATTAATATTGAAACTTCTGCTAAAATGCATATAATCATAATTCAGGTGAAACATAATGCACTGGCCGGTAATATGTAATATTTTTGTGTGGTTACCTTATTATTACGAAAGCGATCTGAAATTACGAGAACAAATTATAAATAAATTTGGAGGCTATTTTAAAAATGCTGAGAGATCTACTAAGTCTTTTGTAATGACTGGTTATTCAATGTAGTTCTGTTGTGCTATTAGGACGAAACGAGGCAGTGGCGTTTCTTCGACTTTAGCCGAAATATTTCGTTTGGACTACTAGGGTCAGGAGACTTGGATGTATCGTATGAGATTTGCAAGCCGCAAAATGAAATCGGCCTTAAATTAACAGGATTTAAACGTTGCGTTTAAATTTAGTAACAATTTAAGAAAGTGTATCAAAAACAATAAAAAAATACTGACAAAAATATTAAATCTTGGATATACAATGATGGGCAAATGTGTGGAATCAAGTAAATATCTCTGGAATTATTAGAGATATCAAAATGAAATTTGGCAAGTGGATACTGCAGTAGATTGCCTATTTGTTGTTTTTTTACAATTTTGAACTTCCTGTTCTACCAGAAGTAATGTCGATTTTAAAATTTGCAATGAAACACCCTGTATAGTATTTTAGTTTCTTCAATACTTCAATACCTACCGAGATATTAACAGAAAAGTAATTAAGGAAAGGAAATATCTAATATCCATTAAAGAAATACATAATCATAATTATTAACTAAATCTAAGTGATTTTCAAAACATTGAAACTTAACTAAACTTAATGTATTAGATGTCCAAACTGAGCACCGTTTACTTCTTGACAATAAGCAAGTCGGTTTTTAAATTCTCTAGTAACATTAGCTATAAGTTCTGGTGTAATTCTCTGGATGTCTTGAGTTATTCTTGCAAATTATCTATCAACATAAACCTTAGAGACTTTAAGTAACCCCACAGAAAATAGTCTAGTGGATTAAGGTCGGGACTTCGTGCAGGCCGAACTTCAGTTCGCCGTAACAACTTCAATACACCGTAACAACTCATTGAGAATGCCAAGTGAGACCTTGGCGAAACGTCTGCAGGATTCAAACATGAATCAGTATAACGAACGGGTGTATTCCCGGATAAATATTTCTTCATATTGTTCCATCCGTGAAAGCCTACTACTAGACTTATATATATATATATATATATATATATATATATATATATATATATGTTTTTAAGTTTTCGCGGGCACTAAATGATTTAGGTGGTTTCCGGGAATTCATCCGCGTAGTTGATAACTGATCCCTGCCGGGATCGATGGTAAAATGACGACGTTTCGGCAGAGTCACATCTGCCCTCTTCAGGTCGATTCGCATAATTCTCGTAGCCTTCTGCTTTCGCTTCTAGTTACTCGAATACTAAGATTTTCTGAAGCGAGCGCGCTGTTATATAGTCGCGGCTTGGCGCCTATCGGTTGACACCGTGAACCGCTACGTGTGATTGGCCCTTGGCGCTCAGTGGGCACGGCTCCATCCTGCTGATTTGTTATTTCCGGTTGAGTTGTTATTGGACGGGTCCGGGCCGGTACGGTGTTTAATAGGATTTTCCAACAATTCATTCACCTAGCTTTCGGAAATATTTCTTTCCTTCTTCAGGGTTTCGAACGCTATGTGAATTAATTAAACGAGATTATATCAACAAAAATCTTTTACTCGACAAATTCGTAGTGCCGTTTGGGAGAATTAAATATAAATAAAATGTAATACAGATAATAAACAAATATTATACCTATTATATTATTAGATAAAAAAGTAAAATTATATTTGCAGCATATCACATCTCGTTCAAAGAACATTAAACAAATTTTAACTGACTGCTAATTTTTAGATGAGATTTTAAATCTAATTTAAAAGATTACCTTATATCAAATAAAATTTAGTCACTTCAATAGATGCTGTCGTCATCGTTTTATAAAAAAGTAACGTCATAAATGAATAGAAAAGAAGGCTTTTAAAGCATACATCTTTGTAAGTAAATGTCGATTATTTTAGTAGTATTTGTACCTTGCTACACGATTGTACACAATTGAATTTTTACTGCCGACTGCTGTCAAATTTCTAAGATTAAGCTACTTGTTTATAGTGGGCGCCACTAACTTGGATTATATAAATAATTTATCATTAAATTACTTATTTTAAAAGACATAAATAAAGATTCTTTTTATAGCTACTAAACAAAACAAAAATAAAGAAAATCGGTTGAGGGACATAGAAGTAAAAGGTACCGAATCGTTTTGTTTTTGTCTATTTATATATAGATAGTTTCAAATACTCCTCTGTTGTCCAAGAACACTGCAACCATTTAGCCAATAGTCAATCACTAGCTGTCTGTGCTTTGTTGTTCCCAAAATCCTGATTGGTATTCTGTTAACAGAGTATATTTCCTCATATATTCCATTAAAGTTTCTTATACTAACGTTTTCGTAATCTTTTCAATGACTGGTCTGACGCTACTCAGTTTTTTTTAATAAAAAAAAAACAGATGAATTCAGGTACATTAAAAAGAACCATTCAAGGAGGAAAATCATATAAAATTACTACAAAATATTCAAAAACTTTAGAAATGCATACATTTTCAGAGGTATTACATTACACTTTTAGATTGCCTTTATTAAGTTTTTTCTGATTTAAATTAAATTTTGTTATACATGTGTTCTAGAAACAAATTATATTTATTTTTTACTAAGCCAACTTGTTACTCTCATAATCTAAATGACATTCTACTGTCTTGGATTGAGGTAGAATAATTTCAAATTTTCATTCTTTGCTAACCATGCAGATCTTGATCAAGCATTACCTAGGTACAATAGAAGTGCACAGGAGGAAAAAAATAAAAAAATTAAAACCCTTTTGATGCTACAAATTCGACAGGATTATCGAAACCTAATGTGTTTGTTAGCGGACGTTCGAAAAACATTCGGTAGCATTCATTTCTTAACTTCATATAAAAATAAATGTTAAACTCTAGACTTCAGCATATTCTCACAAATATTACCTAACCTACGCCCTTTGAAATTAGGGGTTGTACTTGAACGAATTTTAATAACTGTCTACGAATGTAAGGGACGTAAGAGTTTATATTATTTTTCTATTCAAATTCGAAACCCTAGTCTCGGTGAAAGGACGGCCTGGCACATCTATGAAAGGAAAATTTATTTTAGACTGCGATATGAAAGTAGATTTCAAATTTAAAGTAAATTTGATATTTTGTATTAAGCTGTGATATACTTGTATTTCGTTAGATTCGTTGTACAGTAATTGCTGGACGTATGCTTCCTCGGTTGTGCTCTGAATAGAACAGCTAAAATGATGTTCCGTCAAAATCGCATTTGAAAATTCTGAACTAGAACGAAAAAGAGCGGCAGTCATTTAAGACTGAACGATAGATGCGAAAGCTTCTTAGGAAATATACTTTCCTGCTCTCGTTATCTCACTCTATATTTTTCTTTGTGCCATTCTTAGTACTGGATATAAATATCAGGTGAATTAAAATAATTGGCACTATTTTGTTAAGACTCAAGTATCAATCCTAATTTAATTCTTAATTTAAATATATCTGCAAAGAAATGTAAGATAATCGTAGTTTGGATACGGAGTCATTAGTATTTTTTATTGCTTTATCTGTCAATCCACTTTCGGAATGTCAAATATTTAAGTCTATCAATCACGAAATTTTAAAACGAAACGTTTTTACGCCAAAATTGGCTTACGGGATTTTTGGGGCAGCTGCTCACGAATGCGAGGTCATGTTAGCAAAATGTTTATTAATCAACCGTTTGTATCATATTTTGTACAAGTACGGGGTTTTCAAGATCGCTGATTATGAATCAGAACTCAGATTTTTAAAATGGAAAATCAAGGCGAAATTTATGAAAATTATTCAAATTTTACCAGTTTTTGTATAAATTCAACATCTTTGATCCAATTTGGCTGGACAGATTTCCAAAAAATAATACCTACTCAACAAATCAGGAAAATAGTATCCATTCTTATACAGCGGGTAGAAGAAAGACAATTATAATGCAGGGACTTGGAAACCCAGTAACTAAGAATGGTCAGGTGGAGAAAGAGGGCCCGCAATCGTCGTCAGGATAAGGCCGCAGATCTCCAGGCGTCTATAAAATGAATTTCGGACCTTAGAACCACGATCAGCGACCTCGAAACACTCGTACACAAAATTTGGTGCTACACGTTTGATTACATCAAAAGTTTCCGCCATATTGAATAACTTGAATTTTGTAATAGTGCCCTCGGATTCATGACCATGGACTCCATATATCCCAGTATATCAAATATGCAGTAAATCGGTTATATTTTTCAAAATCGTGAATTTTGAGTTTATTTCACTGTCATTTTTTTAGAAATTAGACATAACCTATCGAATGTAATATCCGTCTAACGACGGATTCGCATTCAGCATTGGTTATTTATACCAATCAGTATTTAGATATAGATAAAAATCTATATTTCCAGCACTTTTTCATGATTTCTTGCCAATTTTGATGTGTTTTTTTGCAAATTCAGAAGTCACCCTGATAGTGCAGCTCAATTATAATATCGGATTAATGGTCTTCTAAATGTTATTTGTGGCATATTTTTGATTATTTTTATGTTTTCTTGGGAATAACACCTCAATTGAAATTAAAAGCTGTATATTGAACGAAACAATCATACGTTTCAAAGTCGATTCTACTTCGTTGTCAATGGCTTTCAATGTATTGAAAATGTAAATTGCAAAATGAAAGTTTGATTTATGACATTTAAGTTGACATAAGAAACAAAATTATTGATTTTATACAGGTAGCACAAAACATTCTAAAGATCATGCATTATGGTTAAACAGCTTTCAAGATGAAAGAATTTGAAACAGTTGTCTTTAGAATTCATAAGTGGCATTCCTAGGTACGACTTTGTTATAAGATAGCGCATTCGCCAAAAATAAAATAAAATACAATTTGACAATTTAACTATACTTCGCACAGAACAACATAACTACTTTTGAAAACAAATTAGTTGACAGTAAGTAATAAAAACTTCTTTAAATATGTGAAACGTAACCTAACTATCTGAAAAATTCAGAAAGTGAACTGATCAGCGATCCTAAGAAAGTGGCAGATTTATTTGCTGCTGAATTTTCTAATTATTTTTTTCATGAACCTCAAATCAACCTAGCCAACAGCTCTGATCTTTCTGTGATCGAGTCAACAATTGACACCATCGAAATTACCGAAGAAAAAGTTCTTGCTGTTATTAGAGAAATACGTTTGGATTGTAGCACAGGACCAGATAATATTAATCCTGTGTTTTTTCGAAGATGTGAAGAATCATTACTTACCCCGTTAACTAACTTGTTGAAGCATTCTTTCGAAGAGTCTTGTGTTCCGGCTGATTGGAAAAACTCAATAGTTGTCCCAGTCTTTAAAAACGGTAACAAGCTAGTCATCAGTAACTATCGTCAAGTTAGTTTAACTTGCCTTCCATTCAAATGTTTGGAGAAACTAATTGTTCGGGATTTAACTGATTATTTCGTTACTGATGGGATTTTAAGTGAGAGACAACACGGTTTTTTACCAAAACGTTCAATAATAACTAACATGCTATACTGTGTTAATGTGTGGACCAAAGCTGTTGACAATTCTGAGCTAGTTGATGTGATTTATCTAGACTTTAGAAGAGCTTTTGATCAAGTCCCTCATAGCCGGTTATTGTATGAACTTGAACAATATGGTGTTCGGGGAAAATTGTTAGACTGGATTAAAGACCTTTTAACGTGTCGATCGGCTCGCGTTCGGGTGCACGGTGAACTGTCCGAATCATACGAACCTTGAGGAACACCACTTAGTTCCTCAAGGTTCAGTTTTCGGGCCTCTGCTGCTTAATGTGTTTGTCGTTGACCTGGCTTTGCTGTTTGGTTAAGATGCAGTGCTGTATGCGGACGACACCAAATTTTTCGGAAATCTAATTAGCCACTGATAGCCAGCTAAGTAGTGATATTGCTAAGTTAGCACAGTGGTGCTGTGATTGGTGTCTTCACTTGAACTCCGACAAGTGTTCGGTATTGCACATTGGTTACAACAACCCAAATAATTATTACTTTATTAATAACACTCGAATAGTCCCTGTTGTTACCCAAAGACACCTTGGATTAATTGTTTTTAACGATTTGAAATGGTCTGCTCATATTTCCAAAGTAACAAAAAAGCTAACTCTATGGCATACATAATTTCTTTGGTTTTTAAAAATATGTCTCCTACTTTGCTATGTAAAATATACAAAACCTATATACGTCCATCACTTCAATTTGCAGTTCCCGTATGGAATCCATATTTTGCCAAAGATATTCATCTACTTGAACAGACTCAACGTAGAATCACAAAATTGTGCCCTGCCCTTCGTAATTGTCCATACGAGGAACGCCTAGAGAAGTTGGGCATGACTTCACTTACAGACAGGCGATTACGTGGTGATCTTATTGAAACTTATAAGATTCATCATGGTTTTCATTCGGTGAACTTAAGTGTATTCACAATTAATCCGAATAGCAGCCCTCTTAGAGATCATAATTTAAAATTGTGCCCAGAAAGATTTTATAAGTTGTGACGACAATTCTTCATATCCAACCGAATCGTAGGTTCATGGAATTCGCTGCCCTCCGAAATAGTGAATGCTACATCCATAAATTCTTTTAAGAATTTATATGATAGATATGTCACTACTATGCCCATATAATTCAGCTAATTTTTCTTAATCAAGTGGTATTCTATGTTGCAGTTCCATCGGCAATTTTGTCGCCTACACTGCTTTTTTCATCTAATAATAATAATAATAAAATTATTAGTGGTCATCTCCTGTTAAACAACTCAGTATCGGGATAGTTTATAAGAATTTTCCTAGGTTTATGACGTTGATGGGATCACTGAAACAGCAGATTCTTTGATCACATTTTTGACAAATGCTCTATCTTATAACAAAGTCATATCTAGGAACGCCCCTTATAAATTCTAAAGACAATTCTTTCACATTCTTCCAGCTTGAAAGCTGTTTGACCATAATACATGATCTTTAGAATTTTTTGTGCTACCTGTAGATATAAAAACAACAATTTTTATTTTTTCTTATGTCAACTTAAGTGTCATAAATTAAACTTTCATTTTGCAATTTACATTTTCAATACATTTAAAGCCATTGACAACGAAGTCAGAATCGACTTTGAAAGGTTTGGTTTGTTTTTTCGTTCAATATACAGCTTGTTATTTCAATTGTGGTGTTATTCTCAAGAAAATATACGGATTAATGGTTATTAGGAATATATACTGCAGGTTGTAATTACTTCTTTGAAAGTACATAGAACTTTTTTCTGTATGGTTCTGTAACTTATTCATACTAAATATTTTCTTGTACAATTAAAATACGTAAATGCAAAGACAAGAACGCAGTGCGACTGTATGTAGAATGCATCTTTTTTTTTGCCGAGGTGAAATCCTATTACGGATTGGCCATGCGCTTGGTTCAATCACGACATGCTGTATGTGAGGCTCCCGGTTACCCGTATACTCACTAAAACACCTCCAATTGCCCTTTAGGTACCTGGAACTATCAACGAAGATATTACGTCAGGTACCCCGGCCCCTAGTCCCTAACCTACCAGTTCCCTAATTTCAATCACCTCCCTCTTCTCTCTCTCTCTTTGTCCCTTACCACCCTGGCCAGGAACTCTACAATCACTCCCCACTTCCTCTCGCTCTCCATCAACCGTTCTACGACATTCCTCGCCTCTAGAGCGCACCCCAACTCATTCTCTGCTCGCATTCTATACCCCTGCCATCTTTCACACTCAAAGAAAGTATGTTCAGGGGTATCCACTTGTCCACATTAAACGCACCACTCATCCTCCTTCCTCTTGAATCTGAACAGATACTGCCGAAAGCACCCGTGTCCAAACAGCAGCTGTGTCAGATAATAGCTGGACTGCCTATGTGAACAGCCAACCCACGCTTTCAGGTCTCTGACGAGCCTCCTCGTCCAGGACGCCGTTCCCGCATCCTCACTTCTCCATTCCCTCTCCCATATATCTAAGGATCTCTCCCTCTCTTCCTTTCTCACTCTCACTCGATCCTCCCCCCTCTCGACCCTTTCAAAGATCCTACTCCTTTCATCGGCCTCGATTCCTATGGGAAGCTGCCCCGTGATGACGCACAACCCCTCGTACGATACCGTCCGGTAAGCACACGCTACCCTGAGAAGCAGCTGTCTATAGGTGCCCTGAATCATCCGCTCATAAGTTCCCACTCTCATAACCTTTTTCCATACTGGTGCGCCATAGAGCAGGACAGACCTAACGACACTACACAACACCATTCTTTTCTGCCCCCGCGAACCCCCGATGTTGGGGAGTATCCTTGACAGTGCCGCCACCACCCCCTTGGCTTTCTGGGTAGCCCTTCGAATATGCTCATTCCAGATGAGCCTATCATCGAGGGTAATCCCCAGACATTTAATAAATTTCCTAGGGACCACCCTCACCCCGGCCCAAGAGAAGGCAACGCCTCCCCTCTTCCCAAGGGGGCCCCTCAGAATGACGCATGCCGTCTTCTGAGGAGCTACCCTTAGATGGTTCCTATCGAACCACTCCCTGATGATAGCCAAAGACTCGTTGCCCTTAGCTACCATCTCATCCAGACCCCTGGCCCTCACGACGATTGACAAGTCGTCTGCAAAGGCCAGGCTGACGCATCCCTCTGGCAGAGCCAACCTTAAGATCGGGTCATACAGCAGGTTCCACAAAGTTGGCCCAAGGACCGAACCCTGAGGGACCCCCTGCGTAAGTCCAATCTCGGTGTCTCCCACCACAATCACTCTGCCTGTCAGGTATTCCTTCAGAACATTTACAACCCCCGCATCCATTCCCAATTCCTCCGCTCTTTCCACGATTCGCTCCCATCTGGCCGTATTAAAGGCATTCTCAACAACCACGCCAATAACAGCCGCCCAAACGTACCCAGGATCCATAGCCAGTTGCAAGATTTTGCTCACAGCCTGTATTGTGGACCTTCCCTTTCGAAAGCCGTACTGGTTGTCCGAAAGACCTCCAGCCGCCTCAATCGCTTCCTCCACACGTCCCCTGATAAGATGCTCGTATACTTTGCCGATAACGTCTAACAGGGTAATCGGTCTGTATTTCGTAACGCCCCCTTCCCCTTGACCTTTCGGGATCAGGACAGTTTTCCCTCTCCTCCAGGTCTCAGGAAATCGTTGTCTCTTCCATAGTTCGTTCAGGATTTGAAGAATCCCTCCAGAATCGTGCCGAATGATCGCCCTCACCGTTGTAGAATGCATCTACACTGTCACTTTCCATGTCACATTTTTCGTCACTGTCGTTTTATCTGACTTCACCTCTCTCCGAGCAGAAGTGGACCTTCAACATAAAAAAACAACGCTTTAATAATATACTGTCATTAAAACTCTTTCGACATATCAACCTGCAATTATCTTTTTTAGATCGACATTGAGTAAACAAGGTATTGTTTTAAAATAACACTCTCATACAATTTTTTCTGCATGTTCGGTTAACCGTAACTCACTATTATTTTCCCTTTTATCGAAATATCAAATAATTGCTTAGAAATTGTTAGAACACTTTTCAACCTTAAGTGTAAAATATTCAAACATTTCATCAAGATACCGTAACATGTAAAGAACGAAATCTGTCAGTAAATTATACCAAACATGAAATTAAACACTGTGATGGATACGCTGGATATTTTTCTTCTGACGTTTGAAAATTACCCATGTTATAATGAAAAGAAACCCTACAATTTGAGTATAACGATGAATATTTTAATTTTTCGTCTATGATAAAGTTTGTGCATGTGCTCCACATTCTATTTACAACAAAAAGGAAAAGAAATCATTCGTCAAACGTCATTTTTACCGTTACTGTAGTTTTTACTCGAGGAAAATGTGGTAATCTGGGTTTTTTTCTTGGACAAATCACCAGAAGAGGTCTGCCTTAATGATCCGTTCCGAATATCTTTGTCATTATCACGATACACTTTACGATAGAACAAGGAAAAACTAATGGTTACATCTGTATCGATGAAATATGCCATTTTAATTACTATAATTTCATCGGCAAAGATGTTGGTTTGTGTAAGATAATTGTGATAGATTATTCAAATACTTGACGTTTGCCGAAATCGTAGTGTTGTATTTTGATCAGCACGCGACGTTGCAACAACATACAACGTTGAAATATGACATGGAGTGTATTATGTTGTTATGTTTGTTACTTAACAGGAGCGATGGTTTGTCACCATTATGGAAACTGGCACCCAAGTTGATTGATACCAAGTTTGTAAAACGTATTTCTTAAGGACATGTTAAATTATATTGTAGACAGTTGTTATATTTTTGATTTTTAACCGAGTTCAAATAGAAGGAGGTTGTCAGTAACCGACTTCAGTGAAGAAGAAAGAGGTTCTTTTAACCGACTTCAAATATTATGTTTGGTCACCGATTACTCGAAACCTGCTTAAGGAGTTTAGATTGTTTAAACAGGATTCCTTTACGGGGATTCCCATATTTTTTCAAAAGCATAGCTTATAATCGTCAAAAACTTTTTAACCGAGTTTTAGCCTTTGGTGGAACCGATAGTATTAAAAAAACTAAATGTCAGTATTCCGAACCTGGGGTGTATTGAATTGAAAATAAATTTGAATTAAATCAAAATATATGTCAGTTAAACGATTTAACTCAAGACGTTCGACAAAAAATAATTTGGTCAAGTGCGAGCGGGACTGGCATACTAAGAGTTTTGTATCACCTTCAAGATTATAATATTCCAGTTTTATACAAGCAGGGAATGAGTGCATTTTCTTATATTTAGCCTAATATCTCTTAAAGGAATTTTTCAAAATTTATAAAAAACTAGCTGACCCGGCGACCTTCGTACCGGCCTATAATCAAGAAATATCTGTTACCTTTTTATCTGAATTAAGTTAATTTCTTTATTAAGTGTTGCTGTTGGTATATTAATAAATCAAAATTATGCCTTGCAATATTGACAAACAACGTTCATTGGTCCAATAACAACGATATGCAGTGTACTGTAGTCAAATTATTTGTTATAATTAAATGCAGCTCTATAGGGGTTAAACGCAACACTTCTATTTTGTTGGTTCCGGTTCCATCGATTCCGTTCAACTTCATTCCGCAGTTCACGTTGCTCATCAGTTTGACTTGCTCTTGTAGTTCTTTGACTTGCAGCATTACGGATTCTGCGACTTAAGTTTATACGTCTAAATGCCGGCATTTTTAGAAACAAAAATTCAACTGAAAATAAAAAAAAACTATAGTACCTATTCTTTTGTAAAAGTATCAAAATGGTCTATCAAAACTTTCCAACAATATATTAATTTGACTAACCTTGTTGAACAAACACTTCAGAAAAAAACACACAGTACACATTATCCTGTAGAAACCAATGTGAAAAGTACACTAAGAAATGGTAAATGCATTATGTAGGTATTTTGTTATTATAACTCCGACCACAGACCAACTCAGACCGATATGTTTGCAAAGGGCATGTAAACTACGTTTCTTTGTTTTAATATCAACTACGTGAATATTACTGCCAGTGACACATTATTTTATTAAAAAAGTGAAATGTTCTAGTTTCCTGCGCAACTTTCGTAATTTTTTCTTACATAAGAACCTTATCCTAATAATAACAAATACAACAAAAAAAGAATTAGTGAAATCGGTCCAGCCATTCACGCGTTATGCCGTGACCAAGAGAAAAAGGGATTCATTTATATATATATATATATATATATATATATATATATATATATATATATATATATAGGTACACATTGAGTTTCCACACATAGACTTTTTATTTTATCTGCTTTAGGAGTCGCTTGATTTTTATAACAATATATATGTATTTAATTTTCTAATTTGGCCCCCAAAATTAACATTAGAGTTTTATTTTACTAATAAACGTTCAGGGAACTTTTATAATCTGCTGTTTGAATTAAGACTCTGTAGATTGGAAGATAAAGGGCAAAATAGCTCAAGTTTTAAATTATAAATTATTAAATCTTTACTCAAATTCCTGATCTGTACTCATCAATGACAAGAAGTGATATTGTTTTTGGTTTTAAAATCATTAACAACAAAATAGATTCTATTGACTTGAGTAGGTTAAATTTTCACGTTCCTAAGCGACATTTACGACACACTTCTTATTTTTATGAGTCTGAATATCACTGGTTATCGCCGATGGATAGAATATCGGAATTTATGAATAATAATTGTTCGTGGCTTGATTTGTATAATTGTAATCTTGCTAATGTTAGTTTTAAATCAAAATGTATATTTAATTGTTCTTAATCTTTTAAGTGTTGTTTTATTTTAGTTTGTTTAATAGATTTTTGTAGCCTTTCTTTGTATATTTATACTTTGTTGTATAAGTTTATGTAATGTTAATGGGGTTTTACCCCGTAAATTATAAATAAATAAAATCTGTTATTCAAATTATTTAAAAATACAAATAAAATATATTTTTCAAAATTTAAATAGTGTAGTTTCTAAAGTGGGAATTAAGTCGATGTCTAATATTTTTGTTAATATCTTTTAAACAAACGATTTAAAAATATGATATATTTGTAATTCACATAATGAGCCTTTTATCTGATATATTACATGATGCGTTTGAAAATTGAATTTTTATTTTCCATTTAATTGTATAATTTTTCCCTAAAATTACCATGGAGGTTTTCTAATAATTTTTCATATAAATTTCAAGTGAGCCCCAGTACCTCTAATTATTTTAAAAATTTTAGGTAGTATGGTTTCGTAAATAATATAAAATATATATATATATATATATATATATATATATATATATATGTTCTGAGAGGCTTCCGCGGTCATTATTATGAACTAAGCTAGGTTCCGGGTGAGAACCGCGTCTGAATTTATTGAATACTCGACGTTTCGACTCCTGCTTTAGAGCCATTATCTCTTGATAATGGCTCTATATATATATATATATATATATATATATATATATATGTTAATATCTTGTAAACATTTAATTTTAAAAATATGAAAAATATATATTTGTATTCCTCATAATGAGCTCTTTAATTTGATGTATTGCATGATGCGTTAAAAAATATTTTTTTATTTTCCGTTTAATTCTATAATTGGCCCCCGATATTAATGTTAGGGATTTCTTCATATTTTTCCTGTAAACAAAAAAAATAGGTCTTAGTTTGGGGAATAAAGGAGGGAAAGGGTAATTTTTTAAAATATTTTTTTAATATATTTAAAATATTCATTTTAAAAAAATTAAAAAAAACATATTATTAGTTTTTATTTTCTATTTAATTTTATAATTTGCCCCCCAAAATAAATATTAGGGCTTTCTCCTTATTTTTCCAGTAAAGTTCAGGTGAGGGGATATACCTCCATTTTTTCAGAATTTTACAGCTTATGGTTTTGGAGATAAGTGGGGGGAGGGGATGGGTAAATTTTTTTATATTTTTGTTAATATCTTTTAATTAATTTATTTTAAAAATATGAAAAAAGATTGTTTTTAGTCATAATGAGCCCTTTCATTTGATATATAACAAGATGGGTTAGAAACAATCTTAATTTTATATTTTCCATTTAATTCTGTAATTTGCCCCCCAAAATTAATAGTAGAGGTTTCTCCTTATTTTTCCACTATACTTCAGGTCAGACCCTATACCTCTAATTTTTTTCAAACCTTTACATTTTATAGTTTCGGAGATATTTTTATCTATTTTTTTAAGTATGAAAAAATATATTTGTGTTTCTCAGAATGGGAAATTTCGTTTGATGTATTACATGATGCGTTTAACAATTTTTTATTTTTAAATTTTCAGTTAATTCTATAATTTGCCCCCCAAAATTAATATTAATGGTTTCGCCTTATTTTTCCTGTAACAAATTGTAACCTCTTCCGTCCAGTAGTTTAGGAGAAAACTGAGAAAGCTAAATTTTTGATACGACCTGGGGTTTCCTAGAAAAGCTTAACTTGAAATTGTCTACCAAAATTTTCTATGTAGGTTTTCTTGAAAAAAGTGGTAAAATTGGTTTTTTGACAATAACTCGGCTATCCGACGAGACCAAAAAAAATTGATATAACACTTTTGGCGCGCTTTTTGCAGCACGTTTGAGATCATAATTTTTGCTAAAATAAAAGACAAGCGAAATTGTAGGCCTGAATAAAAACTACAAGATTCCTCTCGGCGATTTTTTCGATATTTATCACCAGAAAAAATAATAATTGGAAAAAAACGAATTTCATGTCTTAAATTTTTTAAATTTTCGATCGATATCTGGATAACGGTCCATGATACGCGATACGCAGAAAAATGTGTAAGACAAGAAATTGTAGGGCATCTACAAAAAAGTAAGTAGTCTATCAAAATGTTCGTATCTCTTCGGATAGCCTAGTTATCATTAAAAAACTAGTTTTACCATATTTTTCAAGGTGGCGGAAAAACTACATAGGAAATATTGGTCGACAATTTTAAGTTAAGGTTATCTAGGCCCCCCACGTCATACCCAAAATTTAGCTTTCTCTGATCATTTGCATTTCCAAAAGTATACAGTGACTGGAATATAAGTGTAAAATGTCAACACAAGCTAATATGTTTAATTGAAATAAAAGATATGTCAAAAAGACAGGAAGTGTACCCCCAGTAGCTTCCCTTTATTATTAATTGCAATTCTGTATTAATTAATCATTTGACAAGTCTTGGGTTACCAGTTTCATCATTTAAAAGGAACAAAATCGTTGACATATGTCTTTAATAAGTCCTCACGCTGCCGAACTAATACACAGACCGTGAAAAATTGATGAGGTTCATATTATTTCGGCATTGTATTTCAATTGGATCAATGTAAACACACAATTTATCATTTCTTTGGTCTTTTTCCAACTAATAGAGCTCTCACTAGGGGCTGCTTTTGTGCGAAATGAAAAGGTAAAAGGTAGCAAATAGGATGATAAAACAACAGATGTGTATCGGTGTTTATGGGTTTTCTGGCATTCGACATTAATTAATTAAATAGATTTAATAAAGAGCCAAAAGTTTATAGACCACGACAGCGAACCGTTTTTCAAATTATTTACATTCAGAAAATTTTTACTTTTCAATTGGAAGAAAACATCAAATCAAAATGGGACAACAAAGATATTGGGTGATATTGGTAACTGGTGAATTTAGGATCTTTTAAAAACAACTGAAGAAGAGAATAATGTCTATGGGAAGGACTAGACAAATCGCTTTTGACTAACTAACTAAAATACTTGTTCAAAGGTCTCGATTAGCCTGGGACGAACATATTTACATTCGTATGAAAGTTCGTGATATGTTTTTAACGTACCTTACATTTTTTTTATCTGTGAAAAATATGGAAAATGGTTACCGCAATCAGATGGTCACATTGGTGTACAATTTTCATGGGAAGATTTTCAGATCTACATCTTTAACATGATAATTTTAGATCATCAGTATGTTTCGAGCATTGGCAAGAGACAAGAACTTTTGTACACTTGAGGAACTGGAAACCTTAAGGTCTTGAAAGCAACTGAAGGAGAAAAGCATTAAGGCTTGAAGAAGAAATGAGGAATGAAAAATTGAAGAACTTGCTCGCATATCTGGGTCATATTTTTGTCAAGGTTGTAGACTGAAGACTGAATTGGTCTTAAAAATCTATATAAGAATATTGTGATTGACAAAAATGCTGTTCTAAATAACTTTATACTTATTTGCAACTGATTTAAACATCATTAAGTTTTTTTGAATTGCAGGACTTTTTAAAGGCGTGCCGAAAAACCTGATTAATTATAAATTATTGTTTAGATCGGATTTTCATTAAGGCATTTTTTTAATTTTTAAAGTATAATTTACTTATACATTATTCCATACAATTCTCGAAATATTTGCAAAAATTTTCTTGTTTGTTTGTTGTAAAGGATTTGTCCATCTGATGCACATAAATTTGCAAGCCGTTTTTCCCCCTTTGTACCCGTCTTGGGCCTTGTGGGTGGAAGAGAGGGGGTAATGTCTGTCAGTAGTACGGCACTATTGCTTAGCCCTAAGACTTGCCTACTAAAAGACAGAAATTTCTTCCAGTTTTCACATATTTTGGGGAATGTGGCCAGTCTGGAATGTCTGCCACTATTTTTCAAACAATATACGCCTAAAGAAATTCTTTTCCTATAAAATACAGCTTTTGCAACAGTTAAAAATATTTGTTTTTCTGAAGAAGCGGGATTTGTTTAAACGGATTTGTCAATAAATATAATTTTAGATACTCAGACAATACCAATCCACAAGTTTTTCGGGAAGAGCACCAACATCCAGAGTATCAAAATCAAAAGAAAAAGGGCTCATTACGACGAAAATAAATATATTTTTTTAATATTTTTAAAATAAATTAATTAAAAGATATTAACAAAAATATAAAAAAATTTACCCAATCCCCCCCTCATTATCTCCAAAACCATAAGCTGGAAGTTTTTTTTAAAAATTGAGGTATAGCCCCTCACCTGAAATTTACTGGAAAAATAAGGAGAAACCCCTAATATTTATTTAGGGGGGCAAATTATAGATTTCATGGAAAATATAAAATTAAAATTATTTCTAACCCAACATGTTATATATCAAATGAAAGGGCTCATTATAACGAAAACAAATATATTTTTTATATTTTTAAAATAAATTAATTAAAAGATATTAACAAAAATATAAAAAAATTATCCATTCCCCCCCTTATCTCAAAAACCATAAGCTGGAAAATTCTGAAAAAAAATGGATGTATAGTCCCTCACCTGAACTTTACTGGAAAAATAAGAAGAAACCCCTAATATTTATTTAGGGGGGCAAATTATAGATTTAATGGAAAATATAAAATTAAAATTGTTTCTAACCCATCATGTTATATATCAAATGAAAGGGCTCATTTTGAAGAAAACAAATATATTTTTTTTCATATTTTTAAAATAAATTAATTAAAAGATATTAACAAAAATATAAAAAAAATTTACCCATTCCCCCCCTATCTCCGAAACGCTGGAAAATTTTGAAAAAAAATAAAGGTATAGCCCCTCACCTGAACTTTACTGGAAAAATAAGGAAAAACCCCTAATATCCATTTTTGGGGGCAAATTATAGAATTAAATGGAAAATATAAAATTAAAATTGTTTCTAACCCATCATGTTATATATCAAATGAAAGGGTTCATGATGAAGAAAACAAATATATTTTTAAATAAATAAATTAAAAGATATTAATAAAAATATAAAAAAAAATATATTTTTTACACAGGGTTCAGTATGACGAATACAAATATATTTTTTTAATTTTTTGAAAATGAATATTTTAAAATATATTAGAAAAATATTTTAAAAAAATTACACATTCCCCCCGTTATTCCCCAAAATATAAGACCTAAATTTTTTTGTTTATAGGAAAAATATGAAAAAATCCCTTATTGGCCCCCAAATAATAGAATTAAAAGGAAAATCAATTATTGGAAAACCCCCATAGTAATTTTAGGGACAAATTATACAATTAAATGGAAAATATAGATTCAATTTTCAAACACATCATGTAATATATCAGATAAAAGGCTCATTATGTGAATTACAAATATATCATATTTTTAAATCATTTGTTTAAAAGATATTAATAAAAATATTAAACATCGACTTAATTCCCACTTTAGAAACAACACTATTTAAATTTTGAAAAATATATTTTATTTGTATTTTTTAATAATTTGAATAACAGATTTATAATTTAAAACTTGACCTATTTTGCCCTTTATCTTCCAATCTACAGAGCCTCATAACTCAGACAGTAGATTATAAAAGACTTCTCTGAAAGTTTATTAGTAAAATAAAACTCTAATGTTGATTTTTGGGGGCCAAATTAGAAAACTAAATACATATCTATTCTGATAAAAATCAAGCGAATCCTGAAGCAGATAAAATAAAAATTCTATATGTGGAAAATCAAAGTGTATATTTTTTATAAATTTAAAACGCTTTCTTTAAAAGATATAAGGGTAAATATAAGAAAATGCACTCATTCCCTGCTTGTCTGAAACTGGAATATTAGAATCTTGAAGGCGGTAAGGACTCCTAAGTATGCGAGTCCAACTCGCACTTGACGAAATTATTTAACGTCAAATCTTAGACTAAAATCAGCGATCTGGTATTTGGTTTCCTTATTTGCTTTTAATAACGATTTCCTTATAGGTATTTTATTTAATATTCAACTCCTTGATACGACTATTATTGTGGACACCCTGTATAAATGACCATTACGCGTATTAGAAACTTAAACATTACTTCTTGGGTGACTTTTTACATAAAAAAAACTACCGTATATATTAATAATTACTTCCAAAAATTCAATTTTCTCCTCAAAAAAAAAGTTTAATTACTTCTTAAGCTCCGGCGTTATTAGAACGAAAACTTATAATAAATCACCTTCACTCAACGTAATGCCCCGACAAATTGTTAACGGCCCTCAAGGCATTTACGAACAAATTTCTATGTACCACACAACAAACCTTTTTCCTTTATAAAAACAAACCTAATTATGTTTAATTAGTTGAGATTTTTAGACAGCGCAAGAATCGTACTTGGAGATGAAAATTATATGTTTCGTATGATTTTTTGGTTGATTTCAAAACGAGTTTTCTTTCGATTTTAATAACTGTTATTAGAATGTTTTTGAGCTTAAGTGTAACTTACATTCCGCCATGAAGAAACAAAAACAGGTAATTGTGCATCGGTCATGGTAAGAATCGTGAATTTTTATAGATTGCACAACAGCTACTATCGAGAAGTTAACTATGTCCGTCATTAACTGAGCTTCTAAAGACATTTCTTGTGAGGGTTATTGGTAAATAGAGGAAACATCTAAAAAATATATAAAATGTGAATGAAGGTCAAATTACTTTCTAATTTAATAAGAATTTATGTGTAACATTCCTTAATTTTTGCTTACATTCAAGCAAAACACACAATTTGTGACGATGGAAGTTATGTACTTATAGACCAATCAATAGAGTAAAAATTAACTGATAATGTGTAAAAAATACTATCAGGATACCAACTGTGCCATCACGTTAACAACAATTCATATCCATATTTTGCTATGTTTTCCTCTCGCAACTATGGTTTTTTACTTTGTTATAAACAATTAAAGCAAAAAAAATACTTTTTTTTCTTATTATGTTTATAAAATCAAAACTAATAAACTAATCTCAATGGTGTCAACAGGTGAATTGTGAAGCATGAAAATACCAATGAAATGAGTCCAGGCTCGATCCGATTGGATCATTAGTACGAGGGAAAAACAAAAAATACTGGATACTTTTTTAAAAAAAATCAAATCTTCGTCACTTTAGAAGCTGTAGAACTAGGCTTGTAAGAACTGATAGTAATTTATATCTATTTTATGTATGCCAAAACTAGGCGCTACCGGTTTATTAGTTTCTGAACAATTGTGATATAAAGTTTTTTGTTCCATATTTCTGCTTTGTGCCTCCATGCGTCATAGATAATCAAATTGTAATTTTGAAATAAGTTGTTGAAAGTAGAGGTTGACATTCTACAAAGCCTCTATTCTCATTTTTCACTAAATGTCTGTGAAATATCTGAAAAATTTTAGCAAAGATGACAATAATGGGCGAGCGTATGAATGTATCCAAAGAGTGGGGAAGCACAGTTGTTGAGGGGAAGCGTTTAGTAATATATAATATAGGCAGGCGGCCTATATTATATATTATTATAAATATTTTTATTGCTTTTGTCAGAAAATAATTTAGATATTTTCAAGACTTTCTCTGACGTATTTAGTTCAGTGTTTGTTTCACTTTAATATAAACCTATTGCCTTAATTCTGGAGTTCTCTATAAAATATTATATAAATATATTAATAACAAACAGTTCTCATTTGATATAATAAAATCGAACAAATCGCTCTGTATATAAACTTTTTTAGCGATTAGATTCTTTCACCATCTGTCAGAGTGACAGTTACTATCAATAATAATTATTGTCAGCAGTTCCCCTCAACAACCGTGTTCCCCCCACTACGCGAACACGTTCATACGTTCAGCAAATTTTAGTGATGTATTTTTTGATTTTCTGTGTTACTAAAGATCCTATCGGATCGAACCTGGGCTCATTTCATTGGTATTTTCATGCTTTACAATTCACCTGTTGACACCATTGAGATTAGTTTATTATTTTTCATTTTAAAAACATGCAACGAAAAAAACGCAGTTTTCTTGTTTCAATTGTTTATAATAAATTAAAAAACATAGTTGCTAGTGGAAAAGGTAAAATATCACTAAAAATCGTTCTTAATGTGATGGCACAAGCAGTATCCTGATTGCATTTTTTGCACGAAAAAATTTCTATTGATTGGTCTATTAAAATAATCTATATTTAAATAGTCAAAGATAGAACAGTTCAGTACCATTTTCTTGTTTGTCCCTCAACATATTTTATGTATGTTTTTTAGTAGATATTTATTCATTAAATAAAATAAAGTAAAACATTCAATAAGATTACTTGAAAACAACAAACACTTTTTTTTTTTTATTTCTTTAAAGGACCAGGCACCTTTCTTATAGAAAAATGCACCTCTGTCAAACTGTTTGAAATTTTGGTATGTTGTACGGGTTAATGTTCTGACAAAAAGAGTCAAATAGATTCTGTGACTAGTTTTCGAGATACAGAGTGTTAAATATCGAAAATGCCGTATTTTTGATATCAGATTTCCAATGATAGACGTGCTTTATTTCCGGTTATTGGAGAAATTGTGATTTGTACATTATTGGACATAAATATTTCAAAAAACTTTTGCCATAAGTTTTGGTGGACTACAGGGTATTTTAAAAATACGTAACATGTGATTTTGGAAAAATCTTTTTTTTATTACAAGGTTGAAAACATAAGAAGATGTTATTGCACAATTAATATCTCGTTAAAGTAATAATTTCTTTGGTGTGCTTCATATAATATACAGTGGGAGCCATAAATATAGCTAAAGAAGGCATATATTATTTTTTCCTATTAATGAGTCACCCTGTACGAACCATTCGTGCTGCAATTTTAATAAGACATTAAACAGATATATTATCTGTCTCTTTATACTCAAAGGGATGTTAAACTGATTGCAAGAACTATACATATTGAAAAACCGTATTTTTTTATACTACCTCGTAGTTTTAAATTCTCTCCGTCAATTTGTATTTTATTACATTTTTTCCTTAACAAATTTTCAGTGTTTTATTGAGCAGAATATTATTAAAATTGTATGACTAGTTTTCGAGATATAGGGTGTTAAACATCGGAAATGTCTTCTTTTTCTTATGAGATTTCTCATAACAGACGTGTATGATTTTCGTATATTGCAGGAAAGGTAATTTTCGCATTATTTGACAAAAATATGGGATAAAATAGTTACCATTAATTATATTTTATTACAGTGTGTTTCCAATATATGTAACATGTTTTTTTCAGAAAACTATTTTTTTATTACAACGATGAGTATATAACATGTAATCGAACAATTAATATGAAATAAGTTCTTGGACGTGTTCATATAATATACAGTGTAAGTCGTAAATATAGCTATAGTGGGCATATACCATTTTTTATCATTAATGACTAACCCTAACTACGATACATTAATTTGTACAATTTTTGCAAACTTGTAGAATATATATAGTGTGATGAGTCGTAGATTTGTATAATTTAATATAAAAATTCTAGGACGCATGGTTTATACAGGGTTACTTATTATCGGAAAAAATAATAGATGCTCACTTTAGCAATTTTACAACTTACACTGTATAATATATGAACATGTCCAAAAATTTATTTCCTTAACATTATATTAACTGAGCAATTAGATTGAATACAACGTTATAATAGAAATGAGTTTTCTAAAAAACATGTTACTTATATAGGAAACACCCTGTAATATAAAATAATTAATAGTAATTTTTGTGCAATATTTATGTCAAACAAGGCGCAAACCACGTTTTCTGCAATAAACGGAAATAAAACACATCTATTATGAGAAATCTGATCCGATGAAGGTGACATTTCCGATGTTTAACACCCTATATCTCGAAAACTAGTCATACAATTTTAATAATATTCTGCTCGGTAACATTTGTTAAGGTAAAAATGTAATAAAATACAAAGTTAACGGAGATTATTTAAAACTACGGGGTAGTATAAAAAAATACATTTTTTCAATATGTATAGTTCTTGCAGTCAGTTTAACACCCCGTTGAGTATAAAGAGACAAATAATATATCTGTTTAATGTCTTATTAAAATTGCAGCACGAAAGGTTCGTACAGGGTGACTCATTAATAGGAAAAAATAATATATTCCTTCTTTAGCTATATTTATGGCTCACACTGTATATTATATGAAGCACACCAAAAAAAAGATTACTTTAACAAGATATTAATTGTGCAATAACATCTTCTTATGTTTTCCACGAATTTTTTTTTCCAAAATCACATGTTACGTATTTCTTAAATAACCTGTAATCCACCAAAACTTATGGCAATTGTTTTGTGAAATATTTATGTCCAATAATGTACAAATCACAATGTCTCCAATAACCGGAAATAAAGCACGTCTATCATTGGAAATCTGATATCAAAAATGCGGCATTTTCGATATTTAACACTCTGTATCTCGAAAAGTAGTCATAGAATCTATTTGAGGCCACGGACTCTTTTTGTTAGAACATTAACCCCTATAACATACCAAAATTTCAAACAATTTGACGGAGGTCCATTTTTCCATAAGAAAGGTGCCTAGTCCTTTGCTATATGTTTCACCAAGTCTGACTTCATCAGAAATTGGATGAAGCCAGAATGTCCAACTGACTAATTTTATGTTACGACATGAAATATACATGTTTTTGTTTTGTTTGGTATTGTACCATCATATGTTGGTTTATTAAATTATTCGGGGCTTCTTTTACGTATTGTGACAGACATTCATCCGATATTTCGTGAAATCAGAAGACAATCTGTCGGGTGCCTTGAGGTCTGCGTCTATCGCTGTTAAAGTCCTCGAGAGTTCGAGAATTCGTGAAATGAAATATCTCGATGGCTATTTGATCTTCCAGAGCCTTCTGAGAAGAAATCCATAAGGACCGAGGAAACGGATTTATCGGATTCATTAAGTATATGGTCGACGAACACCACAGATGTTCAAAATAAATTCTGTGTAATTGTGTGAATGTAAAATTAACCTAAATACATTATAGTAATCGATCTTAGAGTATGTTTATTCATTTCAGTTTGAAACCAACTCCCAAGGACGGCGTTACGAAGAGCAATCCCAGCAAACGGCACCGGGAAAGGCTCAATGCCGAACTGGATACACTCGCTAGTCTGCTCCCGTTCGAGCAGAACATCCTTTCCAAACTGGATAGGCTGTCCATTTTGCGTCTTTCCGTTAGTTACTTACGCACCAAAAGTTACTTTCAAGGTAAGTCATTAACTGAATATCCTGAAAAGGAGGGGTTCTCAGTCTGTAGTGTAATGAATTGTTGTGATTGTTTCTGAAGAAAGACCCTGTATTAAAAAATTCATTTTATGATTAAATTTGTTACTGGCCCATTCGCCAAATTATGGCGAAGTATCTAATAACACCTGAAGTTGTTGCTGTTTATTTGATGGTGACGTCACCAGAGTTTCAACCAATCACATAGAGTTTTTATTGATAAAAAAAGTTTAAGTAATTCTGTAGTATTTATTAGCCTGTTTTACAAAAAGATTAGTAAATTTAGATATGACATGAAGAAAATACGCTTTTTTACGGTTCTATCTAATACAATGACTATAAGATACAAGTAATTTTCAGTGGTGTCAACTACCCTATTGTGTTTACTGACTGACTGACTCTCCTTGGTGTTCAATCTATAATGGCGTATTTTTATATTTCGCAGTTTTAATTTATCAAACGAAATATATTTTTTAACAAATAGTATATAACTGCAATGATTTTTAAATAATTATTGAAACCCGTAGAATTAATTTTTGAAGTGAAAACTTCTTTAGCGGCGCTGAGCACTTTTTTTTGTATGGGTAAAAATTTCCAAACTCGCGTCAGGGTCACGTGATGCTGATCGAAAAAGCGTAAGATCGAGGGGAAGGGAGAGGGGTCTGCTAATGAAAGGTTATTGAAACAGATAATGATAATAGGGTGTATAACAAGCATATTGTGACTAAAATAAAGGTGGAAAATACATATTGAATAAGAAATAAATATTAATAAGAGTGGATCTATATATCGTCGCGGATAGATCGCTCCGCGTTATCGGTGTTGTACCAGATCGCCCCGCGCGAATATTTCATTCCCGTGTTACAGATTTGTATTAATTTGCGACCTGATTGGTTAAATGTGGATCTATTTGACGATGTCATAAATTGCTCCGCGTATTGTATGTTTATGTTTATATCGCCATTATGATTATTTATTGTGTTCTTCAGGTCGAAGTAATAAGGTGTTTGTTTCGTTGAGTGTTTAATAGTGTTTTTCCCAAGTATTTACAATGGAAGTAAATAACCTTGAGGACATATTTGAGTTGTTTAGAAAAGACGACCTGCAGATTATAAAGGCTTTGCAAAATGCGAATTTGTTAAAAAGTAACATTCGTTGCAGTATAAAGACCTGCAGAAGGTACATGGTGTTGTGGAGAAGAGTAGGAAAACCCTTGAACCACTCATTTGTATGCCGGAAATGTAAAACTTAAAAAAGAATTTTAAGTGGCAGCTATTTCGAAAATATGCACATGCAAATAAAGGAGGTTTTTTATATAATGTGGATGTGGGCTGCAGAAAGCAGAGTTGGTGTCGCAAGTAGAACATTAGGTATACCAGTACAAACTGTTATACAACAGTATCGATTCCTCAGAGATGTGTGTTCTTGGAAGCTGTTAAATGAACCTAACATTCATTTACTTGGTGGCCCAGGGTGTGTACTCCAGATTGACGAAAGCGTCGTAACTAAACGTAAATACAACGTAGGGCGTTTATTCAGAGAGAAATGGATTTTAGGAATGTACGATGTACAGCAGAAAAAAGGAGTTATTAAGTACATTCCAAATAGGGGGTCAACAGTTTTACTAGAAGAAATTATCAAACATGTCCTTCAAGGGACGGAGATCTGGACTGATTGTTGGAAAGGTTACAGCACATTGAGCACCCTGGGTAATGTATCGCCATACACCCACAAGACGGTGAACCATAGCAAATATTTCAAAGATCCAGAAACTGGTACTTGTACAAACACTGTGGAGAGTTTCTGGGCCAAACTGAAATTATATCTCAGGCAACTTAATGTCTTAAGGTCAGAAATGTTGCCTGAGTATATAGATCAGTTTATGTGGAGGCAATATTATAAGGGAAGAACTACACAGGAACAGTTTCGAAATATTGTGTTACAAATTGCTGAGAGATATCCTGTAGTATAGTGTTTTTTTTCGTGTTAGTAGGTTTTTAAATGTTAGTAAGTTTTTTTAATGTTAGTAAGTTTGAAGAGATGACATGTATCCTTTATAAATTTAACATGTATATTTTACAAAAGATAATTTGTTAATTATATGTGTATATAGAGGTACAAATCTTTCATTATTTGTTGTGTATAAATGTATATATAGTAATACTAATAAAGTTATAAAAATGTATTTATTTATTATTTTTCTCATGCAGGGTTTTCCAGCATTGTCTTCAACAAAAACGAAGATACAACAATAGGACGTGATCCTGAGAAGTCCCTCCCGGGCGGGGAGGGGGAGGGAGGGCAGGGTTTTCCAGCATTGTCTTCAACAAAAACGAAGATACAACAATAGGACGTGATCCTGAGAAGCCCCTCCCGGGCGGGGAGGGGGAGGGAGGGAGGGGCTTCTCAGGATCACGTCCTATTGTTGTATCTTCGTTTTTGTTGAAGACAATGCTGGAAAACCCTTCCAGAGTGCAGATTCATACACTACCATAGTTATTTATTTATTTTTTTTGTGTTGTCCGCCCTTGAATGGCTTTATATTTGCATAACTTAGTGTTTAAGTTTAAAAAATGTCAAAAAAAAAACGACGAACAAGAACGTACCTAAACCGTAGTGTACCCATATTGTATTCTACCTCATAAATGATAGTACTTTTGTACTTATAATTAAACACAACGTTAATATTGAAGTTTTCACTTCTGCCGGCACTCCCGGAGTGCTTTTTTTATTCAGTAGCTATACGAGCCACTACTTATAGCCGACCGGGCTTTCATTTCAAAACTAGGGCTTTCATTTCAAAACTAGCTACCTAAAATAACTTTTAAAATATCTTTAACAGAAAAAGACACGTTAAATGATATTTACAGTTGATAAGGCAGACATTTGAAATATGCGTCGCCGGTGCTATACAATGCGATCAGCAAAAAGTTACTCAGAGTCACCAAATTTTATGATGACGAACGCCTGAACACCCGACACCGATTGGATTAGATCTAATAAAAACTCTGTTTGCATGTTGTATCTCTAGAATTACCACAGTTATCTATATATAAATAGCAAAGAATAAACGATTATGTACCATTTTCTCCTCTGTCTCTCAACCGATTTTCTTCATTTTTGTTTTGTTTAGTAGCTACTGCCGACCTTCAGTGCAGAATGCTAATGATAATTTATAATATTGGTTCATTCATTAAATAAAATATAATAAAAGTTCATTATTTACGTCCATACTGTCAACGTCAAACAACTGACAGTGCCGCCGCCGCTAGACGGTCAAAACGCAAAACATTGAGTCATTATATTTGGAGGGAGCGATCGTTAGATGCTGTTATATACTTAGAGCATGTACTTCTGGAAGTGGCATGCAAGCGTTGTTATTGTTTAGTGGTCAAATACTCAATGTAGTAGATCAGTATTGAGTTTTTGGACGCGTTGCAGGAACTTTGATATTAAATATTATGTTTTTAATGTGAATTTAATTATTGGATTAATATATTATTATCACAACATTCCCGAAGGTGTTGTGTAAAAAATTGTCAGACAGCGGGAATTTATTTAATATTTGAGTTCTCCTAGAGTTGTTGGTCCTCTCTTTTCTTTAATAGTGCTGAACTTGATTGAAATCACAAATGACGAAAACTTTTAGGTTGCAAAGAACAATCTTCCAATTATTAAATCGAATATTTTGCCAGGGGCGTTTCCAGTCAAAAATTTGGGGGGTCATTCATTTGTCAAAAATATTTCGAATACTGAAATTTGATTACATTTTTATTTTTTTTATTGCAATAGATTTGTCAATATGAGTGAACAATTTAAAACTTTCAATTTACAATTTCATGAAATAGGGTCGACCACTAGTAAATATTATTTCAAGTCTTTCTTGTAAAGAATAATCGATTTCGATGGTTCTCGATTGTTTATCACGCTATTTATACTCATGTTTTTTTCAATTATAATCCTTTTTTTTATTTTTTTGCAGTTTCTACTGTGTAAAAAATAATCTGATTTGAAATAGTGATTTGTCAAAAGAGACCTTTAAAAAGAGGTATGATACCCCTTTGTTTTAAACTTTTAGAGGTGATATTCACCCCCGCTTAGGGTTTGAAACTGTAGGGCGACCGAGACTTGTGAAATGTAGAAAACATTGTCTGTTCGGGACCCTCCGGCTCTAACCCATAATGTTCGTCTTTTTCGTAGTTATTACATTCCTTTCTATTAATTCCCTTATTATTCTTTCATATACTCTGCTTATTGTGCTATTTACCGACATCCCTCGATGCTGTTTTATGTTTATGTATTAATGTGATGTTGATCATTTTCCAGCATTCCTAAATATTTGATTTCATTTTTTAATGAATACAATATTTGAAAAATAAAAAAAATAGTTATTCAAAATGTTATTGTTTATCTTGCGCTAATAAATGAAGGACATTTTTGATTATAACTCAATACTTTTCTCAAGGAGTTTAAAGTTAATCCAATATAGTAAAAATTCTGTGGAAGTCTTTAGTGAAGGGAGATTATTTTCGCTGAACTATAACGATTCCCCTTTATTAATTTCCTGTCAAATCTAGTCTGTTCAAGTCGTCTGACATGGTTAATTGTAGCAATTAGTTCACAAGGACTTTGATTAATTTCTAGATAAGATTAAGATTTCACTTTATCACTTTTTATTTTAAAATATTTTGCCAGGGTTGATCTGGATGAGAAGCTTTCATAAATTACTTTAAAAATCCTTCGGAACTTTTCTCTTTTTCTTTTAAAGATATTTTAAATGTAATTTTGGGTGGCTGCTTTTGAAATTAAATCCCTATATATACGTCGCTAATAATTGCATTACTGATAATGTCAGTACATAACAATGCACCTAACTAAATAAATGAATGGTGTGTGTTTATAAAATTCTTCATTTGCGCATATTCTCGAGTAATTATTGGTTCAGTTTACTCGTCGTTGGTACTTGTTTCCCTTAATAAACTGCAATTTTCTTCTACTCCGATAGAATACTAAACTGAATGACGATGATAATCATTGTTCATTAAAGAATAATCATGATGCTACAAAAAAATGAAGGCGAACTTATACTAGACGGCAAGAGAATAAGTAACTGTAAAACTAAATGATAATGTGAATAAAAATGTTACTTTAATTGTATACAATCCATCTTGAAATTGCTATAAGTTTGTATTCCAACGATTTAAAAAGTTGTTGGTATAAAAGAGCATCTCCTAATAGTCTACATGTTATGAGGGTTTTTTTTTAAACATAGCGGTTTGTACACATTCTATGTTAATTATGTTTCCTTTTCAGTATAACCTCGGCAAAAACTAGGAAGAAGAAGTAACTCTTCTAGTGAGGGTATAAAGAAACTCCGTTCTAACTACCAAAACAGACATTTTCAAAATAGGGCATATAGAATGTTTATCGCTTTTTTAACTTGTCGGTGGTCATTTTATTAAATTTGGGTGAAATTAATACAGGGTGAGTTTTTTTCGAAGATCAGTATGGGGATCTCGGAAACTAGCGGAGATAGAGCAATGGTTCAATTGGGAAAGATTTGCAGTTTTACTGACCCAATTTAATTACACTTTCGGATTTTTGTAAAAAATCATGGCTTACTAACTTGAAAAAACGAAATTCTGTCGATTTAGTCAAATCCCTCTAGCTCCTTTGCTTTTGATTTTATAAAAAAAGTGTATATATCAAGATTGAAGGGAATTGTATCCCGAATATGAATGTCATGTCCTCGTTTGCGTGACAGCTCTCGTTTTCGAGATATGACATTATCTTTTTCAAATGGAAACCATAGTTGGCTATGTATGACCTCAAAAAATCGGACATTTTTAGAGCTTTTCAACGATGTAATACTCGATATAGTTATTCATAAAAATAACGGAGTTATGGACGCTTTTCTCTCTTATTTTCACTTTTAATGTAGGTAGCCATGAAAAAGATTATTTTCACTTTGAAGTTTTCTCATTTGAGAGTAATTCCATTAGTAGTGCTAAACTGACAGTCGATATTGACAAGTTTTCGTGATAAAATGGAATTATTCTAACGAAGAAAAACTGAATAGGGTGGAAAGTGATATCATATTCCATAAAAATTCAGTTCGTCTAGCTGAGGAATTCTTTCATAGATATTTTAATCGTCGTCATCCTGCTCTATGTACATTTAAGAGGCTTTACCATAGTTTACGCATGGATCTTTTAATAAACCAGCAAAGGAACGTAATCAAATTAACGAAGCAGCACAAACAAATCTTTTGGCAATGGTAAATCAAAATCCATCTACATCAATTCGTGAGATTGCGGCAGAAGCTGGCACATCTCAACGAACTGTAGTTAAGGTACTGAAAGCGCACAGGTTCCACCCGTACAAAGTTTCAATTTCTCAAACTTTACATGCTGGTGACGACATCGACGTATTTTGTTTTGTACATGGTTTAGAGAATTGCCTTGACAATCCACAGTTTCCAATAAAGGTGTTATGGTCAGATGAAACCAGATTTACTAACTACGGTATGTTCAATAGACACAATGAGCATATCTGGGCTAAAGAAAACCCTTTCCCATATAGAACAAAGACGACCCCAGATAAAATTTGGTTTTAATGTTTGGTGTGGTATCATATGGGGCCTTTTATCTATGACGAATCACTTACAGGGGAGCGCTACTTGCATTTCTTGCAATACAGTTTTCAAGACATGTTGCATAATTTGAATTTGAGAACTCGTTTAGAAATTGAGTGGTTCCAACATAATGGAGCACCTGCTCATAACTCGTTATTAGTAAGACAACATTTAGATAATATCTATTCAAACTCTTGGATAGGAAGAAATGGCCCACGCGAATGGCCACTCCGGTCTCCCGATGTGGCAGTTATAGACTTCTATTTATGTGGTGCGCTAAAAAACAAAGTATACAAAAGAAAGTATGAGACAGTTGGTGACCTAAGGAAGGCGGTATTACAAGCAATTGAAGAAATTGATAGGCGGTCTGTGAGGAAAGCGGTAATGTCAATCTTAAAAAGATGTAATTTTTGTCTAAATAACAATGGTGGAATTTTCGAACATAAATTGTAACCATTATTATGTACTTTAATTTTTTAAGTTTTTGGTAAGTAACTACTTATTTGGTTTTTTCGTTATATCTGATATACCTAATAAAAAAATCGTTCAATATTTTTTGGAATAGTTATTAATAAACCAATCTATTTCATGGCTAACTACGTTAAAAGTGAAAATAAGAGAGAAAAGCATCCATAACTCTATTATTTTTATGAATAACTATATCGAGTATTATATCGTTGAAAGGCTCTAAAAATGTCCGATTTTTTGAAGTCATAGCAACTATGGTTTCCATTCAAAAAAAGATAAATTTGTGTCATATCTCGAAAACGAGAGCTGTCACGCAAACGAGAAAGGAGCTAGAGGGATTTGACTAAATCGACAGAATTTCGTTTTTTTTTCAAAATATCTAGTAAGGCATGACTTTTTACAAAAATCCCAAAGTGTCATTAAATTGGGCCAGTAAAACTGCAAATTTTATTAATAATTTAATAAGAAAAAAAGTTATTATTCAGACAAGGTTTGTCATCAAATACGAATTTTGACTAAAAATTAAAGTGTCTTTATTTTTGTTAATATCTAAAATTGTTATGAAATAGAAATAATTAGAATTAGTTATGCCATTGCACTAAAAATTGTAAGTATTGATTTAAGTTTTCCAACTATATACTACCTATTCTGTTAAGTTTATCTAGTAACAAATAATGATCTATGGAGTCAACTGCACGTGAGAAATCGAAAAAGCATGTTACATTTAATATTTTATTGTTCGGTGAATCATATAGAACATTGGCTAACTCCGATCTACGACAGCCATGTTGGGATGGGATCAGTAAATTAATATTTTCAAGAAAAATGTTCAGTCTTACTTTATAAGCCTCTTCAAAACCTTTAGCTAGCTGACTTTGAACCATATGATTCCATCATTTGCAATATTGTTTACAGAGCCTTTATTTTTGTACACTTGCATGAACTTACATGGCCATGGACACCAATTTAGCCCATCCGGATTATTTTCTGGTCCCGGACTTGTCAAAATAGCTTACTGTTCAAAGATGTTCCATCGATGAAGAACTGATGGCGGCAGTGAATGGCTATTTTGAGAGGCAAAACTTATTCAACATAGCTGGGAAAAGTGTATAGAGCTGAAAGAAGATTATGTTGAATAATAACTATATATTTTTCCAAAATGTTTTCTTTCTTGGAACAGGTACTTCTGGCCCCATCCTCGTATTAGCAAGCCTTTCATCAGCGGTTGCAGCGGTAGACTGATATTTATGATACAATTTTTCTAGTCTACTGTTTTATGATATGATCGTAAATTCATGAAAAGTTTTTTAAATAGGTTGACTCTTTCTTAGCAAGTCATTTATCATTTATTTCAGCTATAGATTAAGAGGAACTGTAAGTTGAGTTTAGAGTTTTAGCTTTTTTCTTTTAAAAATAAATAATGAAGTGAAATCTCAACTGATCCAGCAAGGTAATTGATCACTGAATCTTGTAGATCATATAAAGCCTAAATGACTATTCTATTTTATTTGTGTTTCCATTGGAAATTCAAATGTTGTTTGGCATACTTTGATTATTCAAGAATTATTTATTTCTTCTAATCCCCACGTGAATGTCACAGAATATCAAAACAACTACACTAAATTAATTTTGGCTGTTACAAAAATAATTTAAGATAATTTATCGTCATACGCTACGAGTTTTTGTCACATTTAAGCAAAATTATTAGCTTGAACCCAGCACATTAGCATTCTTAAAAAAAGCACTTTACGCACAGAACGTGGCAATTTTTTATGGTTGCGTATTACTCCACACCACACCCTTGTTAATTATTTTAATGGATGTTTATTTCTGCTGTAGCTGTTCTTGTAAGGTTTTTTCATAGCAAATTACTTGAAAATTAAATTGCTAATAACTACTATAAACATAATATGCATTAAAGAAACACGTGTCTATGGTCAGCGGCTTTGACTTGAAGTATTTATGAAGTTGTCTCCGTGATTTGCACAAGTAACGGTCTCAACGTATTCATTTTCTCTACAATCCCAAAAATCCCAGGATTGATCAATTACACCTGATAATATGCGTTCTTCCTGTCTGATTTGGGATTGTTACTCGATTACGGTGAAGCAAAGAGAGGTAAAAAATATAAAATATTTTTAACCTACTTCAAAAAGAAGGAGGTTCCCAATTCGACTTATGACATTTAAATGTCAATTTAAATGTCATAAATCAAATTTTCATTTTGCAATTTACATCAATCAATATAAAACTTTTTTTTTAAATATAACCGACTTCCACCTATAACTAAAAAGCTAAAGATAATTATAACAAAATACAACTCTAGCAAATAAATAACACATTCAATTTTGTTAGGTACCAACACAGGAAGTAAAAAATGTAAACATTAAAAGGTGCTCAATCTGTACAAATTAATTACCTACAAATCTAGTATATTTTTGAAGTCGGTGCCAAGCAAATCTAAAAACCTTTATTGCGTACTTATCTGCTAGTTCATCAAACTTGATTGTTGCTTGGCACCGACCTCAAAAATATACTAGATTTGTAGGTAATTAATTTGTACAGATTGAGCACCTTTTAATGTTTACATTTTTTACTTCCTGTGTTGGTACCTAACAAAATTGAATGTGTTATTTATTTGCTAGAGTTGTATTTTGTTATAATTATTTTTAGCTTTTTAGTTATAGGTGGAAGTCGGTTATATATTTTTGTAATGTTTTATTTTCAACTTTTAGGTATTTTTGAATTCAGGCAGTTTTCATTCTTTATTTTTTATTTTGTATGTATAACCTTAATAGACAGGACCAGGTAACATCGAAAGGATCAACATTACACAATGATACATTTTCTTGTAAATTGACAGGTAAATGTTTACGAATAAAATCTACTTGTAAGCATTGACTTAATAAGCCCAAAATGTATTTATGTCTTATGGACCACGCCATGTAACCTTTTTTCGACTTTTCTTAACAACTCTGTATAACTATATAAAATTCCACTCCACCCTATGTACCAACCATCCTGTACATACGACTGCCCATGGACAAGCATAAATTTGTTAGCTGCCTTCTGTAAACTATAGGAGGGAATAGAATCCATCCGATATTTAAGGAGTCAAATCCGTCCTATATTTCAACCATAATATATAACTCCTTGTGGACTACCCCATAAATTATTTCATTTTTCACAATTTATATTATCGACTTGTGTAACATTAATTCCTCTCCACACTTTATGCAACTTCTTATGTGCTATAATATAAATAATTTTTTTATCACACTGTATAAATATAATTTAACTTCAGCATATATTTCAACCATATTGCATATGATATGTTTACGTCCATATCATATAACAGTTTTTTAATTACTCTATATAACTTTAATTTCACATTTTTTTCAACATTTTTATACCACCAATCGTCCACTCCACCCTATATGCCATACATCCTGTATATACAGCTAAACGGCTTAACTTATATTTCAATCATCATATAAATGCAACTCCTTCTATCACTTTACTTTGTGATTTTGTTTGCTATAACTAAACATCCTGTGTATAAACTCACCAAATAGCAGTTTAGATTGACATGTGTTGTCAGTGAATTCTATTAGGCCGGGAGAATGTGCAACCAAAAGCACCGTCTTCGCAAAATGAAAAAATTTTCATTTAAATAGGTATTTGCCGGGTATACAAACAAAACGAGCTTGGTACTCCTTGATTTAAGGAGTCGAAAATACTATGTTTTACTACTTACATGCTTGAGAAGTACATAGAAAATTTTCAAATTCGCAATTAAAACTTCCAGTGCCTAAAATTCCCGCATTATTACGTTGGAATTAAAATATTTATGAGAAAATGTCCGTTGTGTCATTTTGATGTAATTTTTGATAAGAATTTTGGAATTTTCGGCGATTTTCTGCAAAACTGCAAGTTGCACGTCGCAGAAAAGTATATGAGATCACCTAGGTATCTTCCTTAATAGATTAAACGTTAAAAAACTATACACATCTATAAGGAGTTTTCGAAAAATCAACCAATATGTTAGGGATATTGGTCGATTTCCATGCACGCATGTGTTCATTCACAAATTTCTTCACTTTACCAATAAAATTTTTTTCCCAAATTTGAAGTTTCACCAATCCGGATATATACTCTAAACAAGACCATATTCATACAAAACGACGAATTGATAATCTCCTCCTTTTTGGAAGTCGGTTAATAAAGCAGTAGACAACGAAGTCAGTTATTACCCAAAAAACATAAAAGTAATCAAGAATATGCTACAAACAACGTTTAGAAGACAATTCTCTTACGTTCCAAAGATAATTAAAATTTCAACAGATATCAGCACAAAATTTTGTTAAAATCGCCACCATTACATCCCCTGAAATTAAAACACAGCAACTAACAGAATTGAATAATATTCTACAAACAATTTCTCTTTCAAAAAAAAACTATGTTGAAATAAAAATAAAACTTATACCGATTTTTTTTAACAGGACGTATGTACAAGACGACGACGGTACCTAAACACTGGCAGAACTGTAATTAGATAATTATATGTATATCATGTATACATAAAATCCTAGTGACATGGTATGGTGGTTTTTACAGGCAGGGGAGGGTTTTTATTCTTCGTTTCATTAATCGACTGCGACAGAGTCGAACTCATTTATTCTTTTGTTCTTAAAGATGAATTTACATTTGTTACAAATAAAGATATAGGAAGCAAATTACTGTTTGAAGCAACAGCTGCTGTTTTATTGTAATAGGGAACATATGTGTGTTTTACTTGCTATAGAGCATCTATCAGGTATATGCAAGAAAAGCAATTATCGACAGTCATGTTTCTGGTTTTACTAAAAATTGATTTGAATAAACAGTACAGACTAGATTCCAAACAATTGCTTAGGTTGCCAATTAGGCCAGACGTAATCTCTGCCAGGATAATTGCAGTGAACATTCAAAAATAACCGAGTTATTAAACAATGTAGGTCTTCAAGGAATTAAAATTACTTACTGCTACAAAAAAAATTAATCCATTTTTAGCTAAAAATTCTATATGGACACCTGGCTCATAATTTCTATTAAGATGTGATATCCACTAAAACTACCCTTTCATTCTTGCAATTAAGAAATGTTTGTAATGTTATTTGTCTGTGACCCTCTAATTCTCTCTAATTCTTACTCTTCTATACTTTGGTTTCTCAATATCTTTTTTTTCATATTGCGTCTATTAGTTTCGGCAGCCACTTGTATATAGGTACTTCGCCAGTATGCTTCGCTATTATAAGTTGTTTCACTGTCTTACCTGTCAGTACGTCCCATTTCTTTTGCCCCTGTAAAAATAAATGAATTCCTGTAGTGTCTGCTACTGGCTCATACGAGACAGTTCTATGCCAGCTTATCATACACAATATGCTAGCTTCAAAACTTTCCACCAACCTGTTTACATATTTTTAATTGTCCTTCCATCGGGCTGAGTATGGGCTCCATACGGCAGTGTGTACCTACTCCAGGTACATGAGCCTCTTTTGTGGACTTAATTAAGTGTTGCCTATCTTTCTTGAACTTGACTTTCTCTCTGTAGCGTTAACAATTCTTTTGAAGCCCATTTTATTTTGCCTCTTTGGCTCTATTTCTCTATCCAGACTCACATTATTATTTTATATGAACTTTGTAGATACCCTTTTTTGTATTTTTTTCGGAAAATTCGTTGAGTTGACTGACTCCGCTTGAAGGAGGTAAGCTATTTCAGGTCATCTTCTAACACTTTCACTATCATCGTGAGACCAAAGAATAAAACCGTGTTTCACCAGTCAAGCTGAGCAGGACAACTTAAACTCAACCAAGAATTTCCAATCAGTCATGTTCGAAAAACTCTGTCTTGTAGAAACGCTATCAAAGAAAAATAGAAAAAAAATTAAAAAGTATGTGCCTGTTAACTCACTTGCGGCCTTAACCATTGAATAAACTTCTGTAAGCGACTGTAAATCCTCTCAGCTGTGTGAAGTTCAATATAATATATAATTCTCTCTCTGTTGTCTTTAATTTTGCTGACACTGAGGCGTAATGCTCATTATCTTACTATCCTTTAAACAGAGTACTTATTCCTGGTTCTTCTTTTTCAACAGTATGTTTTTTCACTCCAAGGCAATTCCTGACAATATTATAGTCCAATTTATCCTACTCGGGGCATTTTCTGGCAATATTATTATCATATTTACCCTAGTTCTTGGTAAATAGAGTTTCATATAATCTTCATTAAATTTAGACCACTTCCGCAGCGTCTGAGCAAAATCATTACTCATTTTCTCAATTTAAACAAATCAATTGATACATTAAAATCAAACTCACCACTTATAGTATACTGAACATTTTTTTACAAGCATGGATAGGAAAACAATAATAATCAACAAAATTAACTCGTAACTTCTACCAACTTCCAGCTGAGATCAGCTGAAGGTAGAATTAGTTCGAAATAAAATGGAACCCTCATTCATCTAAAATCACACAACAACCTGCCCAAAATGTCCCCAATGACCAGAGATTTCTTCCACCTAAACAACACTATTCAAACGACCATATAATTAGCCTATCCAGCTTCTTTCTGTTAATTGATCTAGCTGATTACCCGTAACTCCTAGGTTAGAACAGTAATTACATGGAACAGCTCCAGATTCGGAACCTCTATGTGCTAGTTTCGCGAAAATTCTAGATGTCGATCTTTACATCTCGCGTCCTCAAATTTAAGTGGTAATCCGCGGAGTTCCAGTAGAAGTGGATTGCGATCTAGTAAAAGACGAACTTAAAGCAATGAACTTCGAACATTTAAATATCTCAAGATTATACCGAAAGACTGACACCGGTGATAAAATTTATATGCCATTAATACTTGTAGAGCTACCAACGTCAGAAAAAAGTAAAAATATTTATAACATCACAGATCTCCAATATATAAAAATCAAAGTAGAACCACAGAAAAGCAGCAACCAAGTGAGCCAGTGTCACAGATGCCAGGGCTTCGGCCACCACCAATCTCGTTGTCAACTCCAACCTGAATGTGTCAAATGCGGACAAGGACACTATTACCAAAACTGCGAAAAACCCCGAAACATTAATGCCACTTGTGCCAACTGTAAGGAGGCTCACCCTGCAAACTACAGAGGATGCCAACTTTACCCGAAAAGACCGTCAAGTAACCAACTAACACAAATACAACGTCAGGCACGCGTACAGCCAGGAATCTTGTACGCACAAACAGCCAAGACAAACAACACCAGTCACAGTAACACTATTGTGTTGTTGTGCCAAACTCCAAAAAGCTTTTAATCAATTTATTAGCACAATAGTCAACAACACGCAACTAAATGGATAATAAAAGAAGACCAGAACTAATACTCTATAAGACCTGCATCCTTCCCATAATTCTTTACTCGTCAACAGCATAGGGACAAGCGGCAACAATTCACATCAACAAATTAGAGACAATACAAAACAAAATACTTAAAAGAATCACTAAATCACCATGGTACATTCGAAACACACACATAAGGAAAGAACTCAAAGTAGATACCATTCTAAAAGCAATCAAAAAACGAAATGAAGCGCTCATCACCAAATACCTCATACATCCAAACCAAGAACTAAGAGCAGTTTTACAATACAACCCAGATAACGACAGGGGAATAAAAAGACCCAAATTAGCCCTCACGGAGGGCTAAACAAAGGCACGACAGTACTTGCCTAAAAAAATATCAAAAGTCAAGACATAAACGCACAATAAGAGGGTAAAGGATAACTTATCCATATGCCCCGTATAAACAATACAAAGAGAGAGAGAAAGAGAGAGAGAGGACATTCAATTGTGGGAAGCGCAACTGATGAAGGTTCCCTAACCAGAAATAATATATGTTATATATATATTGTCTTGCGTACAAAAGAATGACACCTCGAAGAGAGTATTCAATATCTCTGACATGTGTGAAAATTTCATCGTGACATTCTAACCTAGTAGTTACGGGTAACAGCAATTACATGGAACGGCTCCAGATTCGGATTCTCTATGTGCTAGTTTCCCCGAAAATCCTAGATGTCGGTCTTTACATCTCGCGTCTTCAAATGTTTGGTACTTTTAGAATATACTGACCTATATCTCAAATGTCTCGATTATTTACAAAACTCTGATACAATTTCTATTTAATTTAGTGAATTTAACTTACGCCTTTAAGGTCTTCCAAGTATGTAGGGCAATTTGTATATATCGTCCTTAATAATTAACCGTAGACAAAAAAGTCCATAGGATTCAGACCTAGAGATCTAGGAGTCAGTGTGACACCATTTTCAATCAAGAAACTTAGAGAAAAAATAATAATTTGAGTTAATATTCTTATTAAAGTTGTCGTTTAAAATGCTATGCTGTCTCGATTGCTAAATACGAGCCTGCATCACCAACTGACGTCCAGTGCAGCGGGGCAGCTGTCTGTCAGAAGGAGGCCTCTGATTGGGGTTCATTTATCTTTCGGAAGACAACTAATTATTTTCGGCATTTTCTGTTTTATGAACTGTGGAAACCACTAATTGTTATACATTTTATTTCTTTTTTTCCTGTTGTTTAGTTTATATTTACTCCTAAATACATACATAACTGATACTGTATTATATATGCTTTGTATACAGCCCTTATAATCGAAGTTATTTTGTTTTATATTTTAATATCAGTAAAAATGAAGTTTCAATTTGATGGCTTATTTTTTTGCAGAATTGTTTAAATATAATTGTTATACAGATCACTGAAATAAAATTTATTTAAAACATTTTTTATTGTTTTTTAGTTAAGATGGAACACAGACATTTCATCTAAATATAAATAGGCAAAGACAAAAAGGTTAGGTACCATTTTCTCCTCTACCTCTCAACCGATTTGCTTTATTTTTTTTTTTTGTTTAGTAGCTACTGACGATCTTCAGTGAAGAATGCTAATATCAATTTATCAGATTGGTTCATTCATTAAATAAAATATAATAAATAATTCATTATTTACGTCCATACTGTCAACGCCAAACAAATAATACTGACAGTGCCGCCAGACGGTCAAAACTCAAAACATTGAGTAATTATGTATGGAGGGAGCGAGCGTTAGATGCAGTTATATTCTTAGAGCATGTACTTCTGGAGGTAGCTTTCAATACACAAATGTAGTACCAAGAGTAAAATGAGAGGGCAATAAAGGCTGTCTCACACGATTGGAAGGTGCAGCCAATGAACTACACATACTGCACATAGCCCTTTGGATGCAGCTCTTAATCGAGTGAAATAGCCTTTTGCCCTCTTTTTCTGGCCTTGGCACGATATTTGTGCATAGCTGGCTACCGCCAGGAAGTACAAACTCTATGATTAGAATGGTTGACAGTGACAGGCTAACTCTCTTTCAGAGCATGATCTAAGACTATTTTGGATAGTTCAGCATAAAGCATTGTTATTGTTTAGTGAGAAAATAGTAAATAGTAGATCAGTATTGATTTTTCGAGCGCGTTGCAGTAACTTTTATATTAAATATTCTGTTTTTAATATGAATTTAATTATTTGATTAATATATTATTATCACAATCTTCCCGAAGGTGTTGTGTAAAAAATTGTCAGTCAGCGGACAATAGAGAATGTATTAAACATAAATGACGAAATTTTTGGGTTACAAAGAACAATCTTCCAATTATTATATCGAATATTTTGCCGGGAGCGGTTCCAGCCAAAAACTTGGGGGACATTCATTTGTCAAAAATATTTTGAATACCGATATTTGATTAAATTTTTGTTTTCCTTTTATTTCAATAGATTTGTCAATATGAGTGAACGATTTTGCTCATTATATCTACTTTATTTTTTATAAAAATATAGTTTTTTTCAATTTCATGAAGTAGGGTCGAATATCGACCACTAGGCGATCACTAGTATTCTTTAAGACATTAACGATATATCTTATATCTAAGGGTTGTAAATCTTTTGAAAGTCAGTGTAGTTGATTGGTTGCTATCTCTTTATAATCATACCGAACCCTTAACTCAGTATTGATATGCCAGATAGGCTTATGTCGAGCAATGGATAAAAAAAGAAGCTGGAAGATGATAATGATGAGTAGTGGTCGCCCAGTGGTCGAAATTCGACCCTATTTCATGAAATTGTAAAAAGTATATTTTTATAAGAAACAGAGTTATGGAATTGTTCACTCATATTGACAGATCTATTGAAATAAAAAGAAAATAAAAATGTAATCAAATATCGGTAAGATATTCGATATAATAATTGGAATAGTTTGCAACCTAAAACTTTTCGTCATTTGCTGTTTCAATCAAGTTCAAGAATATTAAAGAAAATAGAGGACCAACAACTCTAGGAGAACTTAAATATTTAATACATTCTCTATTGTCGGCTGTCTCACAGTTTTTTGCACAACACCTTCGAGAAGGTTGTGATAATAATATATTAATCAAATAATTAAATTCACATTAAAAACAGAATATATAATATGAAAATTATTGCAATGCGTCCAAAAAATCAATACTGATCTACTACATTGACTATTTTACCACTAAACAATAACAACGCTTTCATGCCTCTTCTAGAAGTACATGCTCTAAAAATATAACAGCATCTAAGGATCGCTCCCTCCATATATAACTACTCAATGTTTTGAGTTTTGACCGTCTGGCGGCGGCGGCACTGTCAGTGGTTTGGCGTTGACAGTATGAACGTAAATAATGAATTTTTCTTATATATTTTTTAATGAATCAACCAATATTATAAATTAATATTAGCATTCTGCACTAAAGATCGTCAGTAGCTACTAAATAAAACAAAAATGAAGAAAATCGGTTGAGAAACAGAGAAGAAAATGGTAGCTAATCGTTTTGTCTTTGCCTATTTATATAGAGATTAAACACATTTTAATATTTCCTGTACAAATATACACTTTCTTGAAACACACTGTACTACCTTCACGTCATTATACACCCACGACATAGATCGATATCACAGAATGGCAGAACAACGAAAATATAATTTTTCTAAAACTTTTCTCTTGTTTATTTTTTCAAGCAAAGGAAGTGACGGCCAGAGGAAATATTATCTGAAATCATCTGAATGGCCCATACGATTCCTCCTCATACAATGTGATTGAAATGCTTTTAAATGATATTAATGGATTTGTTGCGTGCTCACCACCAATGCCTACCCTCGGTCTAGTTGGGACGATTCTCTCTGGCGATCCCGTGACCGGGAACCTAAGAGCGTTTAGCACTTTTTCAACAGAAATATCGTGTACTGTCAATTGCTCTACTACAAACGATTCATGATAAACGGGAAATATTTAATTATGCAGCGATATTTGTCCGATTATAATAATTTACAAGATTGAGCAGTAAGACATTGCGCTGGCCATTTGATTAATTGTTGTTTAAAAAAAAACGTAATGTGAGTATGATTACAAAGAAGACGACAACAGTAAAATCCTTGTTTTGTAACGTTTTAGCCATTTTTCTCTAGAAACAATAAAGATTAGAACTCCTAGGGAATGGAAGTGAATGTCTCTTACGAGACCAAAATGCAAGGATTAGTATAGGTTGACCCATGATGTACTAGAAAATAGGTATTGAACAATCATCTGTTATAGTTGATATTTAATACTTCGTATGTAAGTAAATGCGCAATTATTACATGATGCTATTTGTGCATAGGTATCTACTCAATAGGTACCTATCTACACAAATATGCATTGTGTATTGTTTTGTTTTGTTAATTTTGTATTATGTGTTAGATTGTTGTGTTGACGCAGTAATGGATACACATGGGTTACCAAAATATTAGTAAATTGTTATTAGATTTGTGATAAATTCATGAATGAAGAAATCTATATACTCAATTCGTGGGGATCGGAAATAAAATGTATCAATTAGCTTTAGAATCTCTAAATAGTAATTGTGCTTACATAAAACTTTTCATGTGGATCCTTCTGTAAATGCACAAACTTCTTATAAACACATTCCATTTGATTACTTTAATACTTCAGTCAGTGTTTTTGTAAAACAGTAACGTCATAAATGAATAAAAAAGATTTTAAAGCATACATCTTAGTAAGTAAAAGTCGATTCTTTAAGCAATATTTACACGATTGTACACGAATGGGGTTTTACTGTCGACTGCTGTCAAATTTCCAACGTTAGATTAAGGCAGTTGTTCATAGTGTGCATCATCTCACTTGGATTTTAGCAGACGTCTCAAAGTCAGTAAAAATTATGTTGAAAGATTCCGTTACATAGATAGATTAAATTAAAAATAAAAAATATGAGGATAAACTTGACTTTTTGAATTCGAATGTGACAACTAGAATTTTATATGTTTAACGGTTATGTGTTCATAGCGATCTCAACCAAAGTATTCGTTCTGTTATTGCTCCCAACCCTGGCAACGTTTGCACACATAAGAGAACCACTCTCGCTACTGCAATCTGGGCCTAAAATCTCACACCAGATTCTCGATATTATATTTCACCTCTCGGTGGGCAAAAACGAAAACGAAATTTCCTTGTAACCGTTTAGATATAATGTTTCCAAAAAGACGAACGTACCGATAATTTAATATTCTGCCACATTATAGTTGTAAACTTTCAGAGATTTGAATTAATACATTATACCGGTAATAAAGTTAATAAACTTGAACAAAATACCTTTTGATATTTTACGTTGTGGAAACATAATACGACGCACCGAATCAAAAGAAAAATACACCACAGTTAAAAGACAAATCGCGAGTGAATGCAACAAATTTCGAATATTTTTTTCGTAGCGTTGACTGCAGAATAATTTACTGTGTATTAATTTTCTCGTGTTTGCATTGAACTGCTCATAATGGTTCCTTTTGCATCGTATATAAACCGAAATAGATATATATTGGACAGAGAAATTAATAGTCCGTCAAAGATGATGGTTTTTCATATATTTCGTGAATTCATCGTATTGTAGAAAGCTTGATTATATTAGACATAAAAAAAATCAAAGCAAAATTAATTATAATAATAAAACCATAATAAAATCGTTTATCTTCTTGATTTTTTTTAACATTTTGGTGGTAGCGTAGATAGTCCTTAATTTAGAATATATAACACCAAGTTTTGGAAATTTTGTCTGCCTATCTATCTGTCACCCTACGACTGTCAGAAGGAGACGGTTAAGAATGCATCATCATATTTTTAGGAATTCGTATATACAATATACGGATACCCTTATAATATCACTCAGGATTTCTGCCTCTGTCACATCACAGCCATTTTCTCCTAAACTACTGGACCGAAGAGGTTGAAATTTGGTATCAATGTATAGTTTGGTGACCCGATCAGAAGTACACATCGTAAAAGAAGAAATTTAGATTTTAGGGATATTTCCGAGGGGGGAAACTAAAAAAAACGACCGTTCCCCCCTGATCTCCGAAACTACTGAGCCTCAAAATTTTGAAAAAAATAGGAAATATAGAACGTTGCCCGAACTTTACAGGAAAAATACGGAGAAACCATTAATATTAAATTTAGGGGGCAAATTATAGAATTAAGTAAAAATTTAAAAATTAATTTTTTTTCAAACGCATCATGTAATATATCAAACGAATGGTCCTATTCTGAGGAACACAAATATATTTTTTTCATATTTAAAAAAAATAATCTAAAGGATATTAAAAAATATATACCAAGATTTACCCATTCCCCCCCCCCCTTATCTCCGAAACTATAAAACATAAAGTTTTGGAAAAAATTGAGGTATAGAGTCTGACCTGAAGTTTACTGGAAAAATTAGGAGAAACCTCTTAATTTTTGGAGGCAAATTATAGAATTAAATGGAAAATCTAAAATTAAAATTATTTCTAAGACATCATGTAATATATCAAATGAAAGGGTTCATTAGGAAAAAAACATATATATTTTTCATATTTCTAAAATAAATGAATTAAAAGATATTAATGAAAATATAAGAATTACTCATCCCCCCCTTTATCTCCAAAACCATAAGCTGTAAAATTTTGAAAAAAAAATCAAGTATAGCACCTCACCTGAACTTTACTGGAAAAATAAGGAAAAACCCCTAATATTCATTTTGGGGGGCAAATTATAGAATAAAATGGTAAATAAAAAATTATAATTGGTTCTAATGGATCAAGTAATATATCAAATCAAAGGGCTCATTATGAAGAATACTAATATATATTTTTTTAATAAATATTTTAAAATATAAAAAAATATATTTAAAAAAATACCCATTCCCCCCTTTATTCCCCAAACTATAAGACCTACATTTTTTTTGTTTACAGGAAAATACGAAGAAATCCCTAATATTAATATGGGGGCCAAATTACAGATTTAAACGGAAAATAAAAAAATATTTTTAACGCATCATGCAATACATCAAATGAAAGGGTTTATTATGAGGAATACAAATACATATTTTTCATATTTTTTAAATAATTGTTTACAAGATATTAACATAAAGATATAAAAAAATCTCATTTCTCGCTTTATTTCCAAAACCATACTACCTAAAATTTTGAAAATAATTAGGGGTACTGGTGCTCACTTGAAATTTATAAGAAAAATTATTAGAAAACCCCCATAGTAATTTTAGGGACAAATTATACAATTAAGTGGAAAATGAAAATTTAATTTTCAAACGCATCATATCAGATAAAAGGCTCATTATGTGAATACAAATATATCATATTTTTAAATCATTTGTTTAAAAGATATTAACAAAAATATTAAACATCGGCTTAATTCCCACTTTAGAAACTACACTATTTAAATTTTGAAATATATATTTTATTTGTATTTTTAAATAATTTGACTAGTAAATTTATAATTTAAAACTTGACCTATTTTGTCCTAAATCTTCCAATCTACAGAGCCTCGAAATTGAGACAGTAGATTATAAAAGGCTTCCCTGAAAGTTTATTAGTAAAATAAAATTATATGTTAATTTTTGGGGCTCAAATTAGAAAATTAAATACATATGGATTCTTATAAAAATCAAGCGAATCCTGAAGCAGATAAAATAAAAAGTCTATGTATGGAAAATGAAAGTGTATACTTTTTATAAATTTAAAACGCTTCCTTTATAAGATATTAGGGCAAATATAAGAAAATGCACTCATTCCCTGCTTGTCTGAAACTGGAATATTAGAATCTTGAAGGTGGTATGGAAGCCTTAGTATGCGAGTCCAACTCAATTATTCAAATACAATCACAATTTACTGTAAGTATATAAAAATTTATCTCACATACTATAATTATAAATTTTGTTTGTAGTCAAAAGACTGACGAAGAAATTAAAGTATTTCGAAAGTTTTCTCAAAGTAAAAGTGTATTTCACTTTTTTATAAAATCGCTCCTAAAAAGCTGCTTACCGAAGCCTTTCTTACATTGTGTTAGCCAATTCAGAAAAATATGTGCAAAAACGGTAAATATCAATGTAAACCTCAAATTTTAATCATAAATATCTAGCTTAAATGCCAGGATATACCATAAAAGTATATCGTACATGGTGTTTGTACAGTTACAATTTACACAAATAGTAATTAACTTTGGTTGTTCTGAAAAATACAGATAAGTTAAATAAGTGAAAATCAAGCTGTCGTACATAAGGGCTGTTTGTGGAAACTGCTCGGAACACTAACTGCCTTCTTCCACAAACTGCCCTTAGGTACTACACCTTAATTTTCATTTACTAAACTTATCAGCATTTTTTTGAAACCATTGTAAGAGTGAAAACCCAAATGTATAACCAAAATAGCTGTCCATCTAATTCTGAAAACTATTTTAAAGATCTTGTTTAACTTACTGAGTTGGTACTTCAGAGCCACTACATATTCTATAGGAAAATTATTAGAGTAAGACATTAAAATAAAAAGGGGACATCTGAAATGATAAAATGCACATTTGTCGATTGATTTATCTGATAATACTTTTGTAAATAAAATTACTAATTGGTCGGCCTGTCCATAAATTATGAAACGGAAGTCATAAAGATACAATCACACTGCAAAAAAATTGAATTACTAGGTTATGCAAATAAAATGTATTAAATAAACCACTATTAGTAATTATGTTTTATAAATAATAATGTACGTATTTTTTTCGATTTACTGATAACTGTTGCTCCTGTGAACTTTACAAGCAGCTGCTGATTTTATATCATACATTGCACATAAGACGTTTTCGATTACGAAATAATTTACTTTGTAACTTCTTCAGTATTATTCTAAATATCTGTCCGTATGCCATCTTTTGGTTTAAGCCCTTCGTTGTTATTCTTTACAAGAGAAATATCTATTTGAAGTTAATATTAATTAATTAGTCAAGTCTACAGTTGATTCGGTACCGACAGTCAAAAGGTGTTTGAAGTCTACTTAATAAAAGACCAAATTCATTTAAAAAACATATGGTGTAATTTTCACTTAAATTTATTTACTATTGACAATTGTTTCACCAGGTTACTGGCTTCTCCAGAATACAACGTACCTAAGACTAACAGTTTAATGCCTAAAACTATTACAAAGAGCTATGGGGATCCAATTACAGAGCTATTTAGAGGATTATTGAAGCAAGTAGGAGGGGATTATCACTATTAAGAAAGAACAAAGTATTGTAATTGGGTTTTAAAATGGATAAATTATGCCGGTATATGTATATATTATATAAACTCATTCCAGGCATAATTTATCCATTTTAAAAACCCAATTACAATATTTTGTTCTTTTTTAATAGTAATAATCCCCTCCTACCTGCTTCAATAATCCTCTAAATAGCTCTGTAATTGCATCCCCATAGTTATTTGTAAGAGTTTTAGGCATTTAACTGTTAGGCTTAAGTTGTATTCTCAAGAAACCAGTAAGCTGGTGAAACTATTGTCAATAGTAAATAAATTTACGTGAAAATTACATTAGTGTGTTTATTTTAATATAATATTAAATTGAATTTTCAGCAAGTAAAGACAGAAAGTATCTCCACTAAAAAACATGGGTCGACTATTTGATGTGTTCTAATAACAAAAATCATTGTGTTTTTAAGGTAATTCAGTATGTAAAAAAAATAAGTGAAAAGGGCATGAAAATTGGTTCCTATATGTAGCAGAAAAAAGGAGATAATTATTTTGCAAAAAAAAATTTTTTCGCATGGGGGCATTCGTAATTTTTTGAAAATTGATTGAGGAATGGGGGTCACTATGAAAATTAAAAATTTCGGCCACAGAAAATGACACAGTTGTGAATTTCTTATATCTACTCATGTCCAAAAGTAATAAAAACATCTTAAATCATTCTGTAAATATTCTGTTACACAAAAAAATTCGATAAAAAAAACAAAATTTCGAAAAATTGCAATATATTCGCTATCTTAAAAACAAATTTCATAAAATTTAGAACTTTTGTGTTAGCGACTACGGCCAATCGATTGACGTTAAGGTATTTTCTCTAGGCCTTCTAGATTTTTAGCAACCATAGGGAAATTTGTTATTTCTTATGGACACCATACTCGATTTATAACTAATTCAATAGTTGTCTTCTAAACGTTGTTTGTGGCATATTCTTGATTATTTTTATGTTTTTTTGGGGAATAACACCACAATAGAAATAAAACTACGTATATTGCAGGAATACCAAACGTTTCAAAGTCTATTCGGACTTCGTTGTCAATGGCTTTATATTTATTGATGTGATTGCAAAATCAAATTTTCATTTTGCAATCACATCAATAAATATAAAGCCATTGACAACGAGGTCCGAATAGACTTTGAAACGTTTGGTATTCCTGCAATATACGTAGTTTTATTTCTATTGTGGTGTTATTCTCCAAAAAAACATAAAAATAAAAATAATTCAATAGTACATAAAAAGAGCTTTAAATCATCTCAATCTCTTGCTATTTCTGAAATCCCCATGTAGTTGCTTTTATCTGGAAACATGTTATAGGGTGATTTTTTCTTCGGAAACATGTAAATTATGAAAATAGTTCCTTAAATTAATAGACACGAGCTCCATCATTTTAGAAAAATTCTATTATTTGTGTTTCAATTGCTTATAAAATAAAAATTGATGCAGAGGCAAAAAATGGTATCAATTTTCCTAAAAACATATGAACTGGCTTGCTTTGTCATTAAAATGTTTAAAATTTCAAAAACGACAAAAATATCAGTCATTTCAAAAATTTTATAAATGTCAAAAATGTGGAGAATGTCAATAATGTCAGTAATGTCAATAATTACTTTTATGGTTTTTTGGGCAATAACACCACAATAGAAATAAAACGACGTATATTGCAGGAATACCAAACGTTTCAAAGTCTATTCTGACTTCGTTGTCAATGGCTTTATATTTATATAAATAATTCATAAAATAAAAATACAAAAAATAAAAATGGCATATTCTTGATTACTTTTATGGTTTTTTGGGCAATAACACCACAATAGAAATAAAAATAATATAAATATAAAGCCATTGACAACGAAGTCAGAATAGACTTTGAAACGTTTGGTATTCCTGCAATATACGTCGTTTTATCTCTATTGTGGTGTTATTGCCCAAAAAAACATAAAAGTAATCAAGAATATGCCACAAACAACGTTTAGAAGACAATGCCAATAATGTCAATAATGTGAATAATGTCAATAATGTCAATAACTTCAATAATGTCAATAATGTCAATAGTGTCAATAATGTCAATAATGTCAATAGTGTCAATAATGTCAATAATATCAATAATGTCAACAATGCCAACAAAGTCAATAATGTCAATTAGGTCAATAATGTCAATAACGCCATTAATGCCTATAATGTCAAAAATGTGCTGGTTCTAACGGTGATTGAATTTTTTGAAACATGTGTAGTTTTCGATATATTATATGTAACCTACAAATACGATTATTTCATATATTTTTACTATTTGTTACAGCACGTACTGAGTTGACCTTTTCAAATTGTCGTTTTTTATGTAAATTTTTATGTTCATTTATTCGAACATTTAGAAGTCTGCAGATTTGTCCCATCTAGTATGTATTACATTTACAGAAAGTGTTTTCTTATTTTATTCTTGATATTTATTTTAGTGTATTTCTTGTGTTGGATGAAGTTTAATATTAAATTTATTACATACTCTTTTTAGTCTTTCTGACAGACCCTTTTTATATGGTACCTGATTATCTTGGGAGTAAGTGGGACTTGGGTAACTTTGGTGTTAACTGTTAGCGATTGTTTGGTATTAGATTTTATTGAACTCTTTATTAATACATTTTTCTGGGCAATTCCTGACAGATAGCACTTTTTTATAACGTCTTTGTTTCATTAAATCTACTAATGTTGGAAAAGTTGATTTTTGTTGTCATATAGCAATTTGATGATATATCTTTTCATTGAATTTGGATGATTATGGTTAAAATTGAGATATTTGTTAGTGTAGATCGTTTTCTGTTAACTTCTATTTCAAATGACAGTTTTGTTTTTGTTATTAAACTGTCTAGAAAAGAGGATTTTGCTAGGTTATCCCTAAGGATTTTAATAAGATCATTGACTTAACAGAATTCTTTGATCGCTGTTTTGGTGAAAGCATAATCTTGTCGCACCTAGTAGTGCCACATAAGATTCTAAAGTTTCCAACTTGACAGACTTTGTTATTATTTGATGCTTAGAATTTTCTAGTGATACTATGTGTTGCGTTCCCGCAACTTGTTTGTTCTTAGTTTTTAAAGTTGATTGAACCATTCAATTGATTTTTAAACTTTTGCACCTTTTTCGAAAACCACCCGTCGGGCCAATGCTAATTTATATTTGTACATTTTTTTTGTCTCTGAAACAGAGAGAACTGTGATTCGTGTTGTGGCCGCCGACGAGTTCGAGTGGTTGTGACTTCCGACCAGTTCGGACGCTCCTTTTGATTCCGTCTTAAGAAGGCCGTTTTTTGTTGTTATTGTGTTACGATTTCGCGAGTTATTAGTTCCGGTCGTAACAACCGCTAAACCGCTTTCGTTTGTTTATTTTGTTTTTACAAAAGCGCATCATTTGTTTGTTAAACCCGTATTTTTTGTTTGCTCAATCAGTGAACCTTACGTCGCTATTTTAAGAACAGACGAAGCTCTAAAACAGTTCCTGCTGCTGCGGGGCTAGCCTCTGAAGAAAGAAGAACCAAGAAAACACCACCTGCAGGGCTTCGACTTAAAAGGTCAGTGATTAACTTTTTCATTTACGCGACGGTACATTGTTTTATTGATTATTCCGCTAAAGGTCCTTCGCCAATTACATACTTGCATTGAACCAGCATTGAACTAAAACCACAACATCTAATTCATACATTTTTTTGGATATTATATGTTATGTGCTATCGAAGACATTACACTATGTATATTATCAAATTAAGTTCTCTCCGTTAGGTCACATATTACATAATATTGTTAACATCTTAAGTTAAAATTTTACAATTGTACCTTTTCATATAGCTTCTTTATTGAGATTGACAAGAGGGTCTGCCCTAGACCCCAAGTAGGTATATGTAGTGTTATTCCCAGCAATAAGTTAACATTAATTTACATGTTCCTGAATCCCAAGAATGCGCAACATTTAAGTCCTCTACTGGAATAGAAGATGGAATACACCCGCATTATGGTGTACAAGTAAGAAGGATTCTAAACACCGCCTTTACGGAAGATCAATTGGTAAACGTGGACCAATTGAGTGACCACCAAGATCTCCAGAGTTGACCCCAATAGATTTCTATGTGTTACTTCCAAAATGTTACAAAATTCAGTTAATTTAGTATATCATAGAGTGGCCCTTTGTCTACATGACATCTTCTCGAAAAAATGAATATTGTCAGATTTATGAAGCTTATGATAAGAGGTAATATGTACGGCAATCACACACAATGTATTTTATAAATAGCATTATGATTTAATCTGCAATTAAAGTACATTTTCCTGTAATTCCATATTTAAGTCTGAAAAAGTCTCTACCCTGGCATGTCCCTTTCACGTTTTTAATTAAACCCGCAGACAGTACTTACCTTTTTTAGCACAGTTGCCAACTAAAGTATATTTAGCACAAATTTAAACAAGTATACTTAAGAATTATTAAGATGAAAAACAACAATATTTGTTTATTTTCAATAATTTACACACTTGCTTTTTGTCCTGCTTTTTTTCCCTATCCCCCCTGGCAAATTTTTTTCCGTTAATACTAACAGAAATATTGGACAGCCATATTCTAAATAGTGCTGAAGGACGTGCATCAACGTGAAGTTTGTAATACTAAACATAAGAGCCGTTTGATTGTTAGTTGATGCAATACAACTGTGGGGTGCACTGGTTTCGCAAGGTCATTATGTCTCTCCACTGGTAAAAATTATAAAATTCAGTTAATTTATTTGCCTAACATTAATAATACTGTGATGGTTGAGGTGTGATATATTATTAACTCAATATTAACTTAAATCAGTTAACAATTAACTTCTGCCAACGTTCTCAAGAAACATTCTAAATCAATATGATGCTACTCGAAGTTTCCTTGGACTTACATCGTCTTGAAATGGTTGATCTCGAAACCTTTCAATAGCTTTATATCTGCTATCGTCATCAGGGAAATGATGAAATATGATATGTTTTTTTTTAATTTTTAAGATTAGCGACTTTGAACTTCCGGAGTAATCTTAAGCCGGAAAAAGTGTCAACTGTTCCAAAAAGTGGTACAATATCTTATCTTGGACATGTAGTTTCCGTAAACGAAGTAACTGTGGATGAATAGAAAATCAAAGCCGTCCAAGAATGACCCACAGCTAAAAATATCCACTAGCTAAGAAAGGTTATGCACGCATATGTAGCAGGATTCCCCAATATCGCCAAGCCACTCAATAGACTCACAGAAGGTGTGGTACCAATAGTGAGACGAGGAATGTCAGGATTAAAAATTATGCTGAAAAATATGAACTGCAAAAACAAAAAGAAAGAGAAGGAGTGCTAAAACCGATCGACCAAATGACCCCCAGATAGCAACGAAAGACAAGAAAGATATCAAAAAAGATAACAAGAGGGCGTAGGCTTAGACTTGTCCTTCGAAATGTTACTAATGTCTTGGTGACGCCACCTATTTCGGATGATGATGTTCAAATGCCGAAAGGGAATTTTAATAGAAGAGTTATAGCAGCTAAAATTAAATCAGACCGAGATAGAAGATATTTAGTTAAAAAAAAGTTGAAGGAATAAATAATCTAAAGACTAAATTATCGCGTTACGAAAAAATATTACAAAGATTACAAAAGCCTCAAAAACTCACACCTAACAGCAAAGTAGAGCATGTGATGAATTCTCCAAGCCCTAGAGACAGAATACAGAAAAAACTACTGTTTGTAGAATTATTCTGCTCTACCAAATGAAATGGAAAAACAAGTTTTTAAAAGAATTGTAAATGGGGAATTGATAAATAAGTATGGCATTTTACATAACGAAAAATGTATTAAATCTTTGAAAAAATTTGGAAAAGTACAATTGATGGAAGCTAACCGAAAAGTTATCCATATTCTTGAAGATGATTCTAATATGAGATTTTGTTCCAGTAAAAGAGGCGATATAACGAAGAAAAGACATCACAATTAAGTTGAAGCTGGTAGACAATATAACTCGTTCCTCGAAGTTTCCTTGGACTTCCATCGTCTTGAAATGATTGACCACACAACGTTTCAATAGCTCTGGATCTGCGATCGGCGTCAGATGAATGATTCACATATTGCAGTTATAAGATAAGTACTAGACGGCGTCAAAAAAAGTTTTTTTTTTAAACATTTGTAAAAAGTTTCTACAGTATAAAAAAAATTCTCCTACATTTTGAGCTCAATATCTCAAAAATTGAGCTGGCGCATAGGGGGGGGGTCCCCTTTTCCGTTTAAAATACATAGGGAAATTTTTTTTTTGGTTTTAAAATATCTACATGCATAAAATTGTTAAAAATTTTTGCTTCTCACTATCTTATAGGAAATTTAATTCTCTACAAATTGCTTTCCGGGTTTTTGTTCTAAACTCAACCGCAACGAAGTTACAGGGCGCTGAATAAAAGGCAAAAAATCAAATAATGATTTAAGATCGAAAACAATTTATTATATTAATTTATCAATAAATTAACTCAAAATACTTAATTTGTGGTATTTATCAGAAGAAATCGCGTCACTAGCATTTTTTTTATGATTCTGTAGCACTTGAAGTAAAATCAAAAATGGTTGAAGCAATTCAAACAAAGGAAAGTCGAACTGACAAAAAACGTATTGACGTTGATCAAAAAAATTTAGATATATTGTGTCCTAAAAATATAAGTGACTTTATCAGGTCAGTTGCTTTAGTTGAAGAATTTAATCAGTTTAGTACTAAAGATGAAGAACAAAAACAGTTTTTATGGAAAATTGTACAGAATCATCGCAAAATGTACACTACGTGCAATAAACAAAATAACATGAATCAAACTAGTCAACAATACATCAAAAAATTGTAAATATACCTTAAATTAATTAAATGAACTAAAATTAATATAATGTTAAATTGACAGATTTTGTTAAATAAGTAAGTATTTTGAGTTAATTTATTGATAAATTAATATAATAAATTGTTTTCGATTCTTAAATCATTAATTGATTTTTTGCCTTTTATTCAGCGCCCTTGTAACTTCGTTGCGGTTGAGTTTAGAACAAAAACCCGGAAAGCAATTTGTAGAGAATTAAATTTTCTATAAGATAGTGAGAAGCAAACATTTTTAATAATTTTATCCATGTAAATATTTTAAAACCAAAAAAAATTCCTATGTATTTTAAAGGGGAAAGGGGACTCCCCCTATGCGTCAGCTCAATTTTTGAGATATTGAGCTCAAAATTTAGGAGAATTTTTTTTATATACTGAAGAAACTTTTTACATGTTTAATAAAAAAAAAACCTTTTTTTACGCAGTCTAATAAGTACAATGTTAGATTAAAGTTGATTGTATTCATTGTTTTATTACATCAAAGTCTCTCCCCTGATGTTGATGTCTCTACCCTATATTTACCTTGGCCTTCTAAAAAGTAACTAAATTTGTATAAATTGAGTTGCCCTTTTGAAAATGTTTACATAAAAGACACTAAAATCGTAAAAAATTTGTTCAATCAAGAAACTCCAAGATTTTCCCTTCGCCGCATTCTCTATGGATACAAAACCTCTTATCTGAAAATGACCCTTATACAGAACTTTGTCATAATACCGAATTTAAATCGCTCAGTATAAATTAGGAATATCATATTGTTGACGACAATTAACCAAAAAAGTTCACCTAAAAGCTATTCATTTAATTATCACCCTCGGAGAGACACATTAAATTAGTTTCAACACGAAGTTACTTAAAAAAAATCGTATCTGTCTTTTTACCATACACCCCAAATACGAATTTAAATACGCGCATACCACCCCCTGCATTTCCACGGCCACCGCGATACAGATCGTTAGATTATCAGTCCATCGAGGGGTGCGCTGACTAATAAACTGCCAGTCCGGCAAATGCAGTTCGCAAGATATATGGACAGTGAAATAGAGAAGAGAAACGTATATGATGAAGGAAACTGGGCAGGCTGGCGCGATGAGAGAACACCAGCTGGCCTTAAAGCAACTTCCAGGTGAAAATAATGAAATCACCGAGCCGAAACAATGCCGTCGTTCACTAACCCCATTTGATATTTGCCAACTCCGAGTTGGCTACGCGTTTATCTTTTTTTTATATACGTATGCCAGTAATTACCTTTTTTTTTAAATCGTACGTACAAATCTAGGGAATTAACGTGGGGTGAGACTGCTTGCGTTATATGTTTTCTGAAAATAAACTTAAGTATTGAAATTGAAGGGAATTGTATCCCGAATATGATTGTCATGTCCCCTCGTTTGCGTGACAGCTCTCGTATACGACACAAACTTTTTTTTAATGGAAACCATAGTTGGCCATGACCTCAAAAAATCGGACATTTTTAGAGCTTTTCAACGATATAATACTCGATATAGTTATTCATAAAAATAGCGGAGCTATGGATGCTTTTTTCTCTTATTTTCACTTAGCCATGAAATAGATTGATTTATTAATAATTATTCCAAAAATTATTGAACGATTTTTTATTAGGTATATCAGATATAACGAAAAAACTAAATAAGTAGGTACTTACTAAAAACTTAATAAATTAAAGTACATAATAATGCTTACAATTTAAGAAAAACTGAATATGGTGGAATGTTACATCATATGCCATAAAAATTCAGTTCGTGCAACTGAGGAATATTTTCATAGATATTTTAATCGTCGTCAACCTGCGCTATGTACATTTAAGAGGCTTTACGATAGTTTACACAGATATGGATCTTTTACTAAACCACCAAAGGAACGTAATCAAATTAACGAAGCAGCACAAATAAATGTTTTGGCAATGGTAAATCAAAATCCATCTACATCAATTCGTGAGATTGCGGCAGAAGCTGGCACATCTCAACGAACTGTAGTTAAGGTACTGAAAGAGCACAAGTTCCACCCGTACAAACTTTCAGTTTCTGTTCAGTTCAAACTTTGCATGCTGGTGACGAACATCGACGTATTTTGTTTTGTACATGGTTTAGAGACATGTGCCTTGACAATCCACAGTTTCCATTAAAGGTGTTATGGTCAGATAAAACTAGATTTACTAACTGCGGTATGTTCACTAGACACAATGAACATAATCTATGACGAATCACTTACTGGGGAGCGCTACTTGGATTTCTTGCACTTTTCAAGGCATAATTTGAATTGAAGAACTCGTTTAGAAATTGAGTGGTTCCAACATGACGGATCATCTGCTCATAACTCGTTATTAGTAAGACAATACTTAGATAATATGTAAACTCTTGGATAGGAAGAAATGGCCCACGCGAATGGCCACCCCGGTCTCCCGATTTGGCAGTTATAGACTTCTATTTATTGGGTGCGCTAAAAAACAGAGTATACAAAAGAAAGTATGAGACAGTTGGTGACCTGAGGGAGGCGGTATTACAAGCAATTGAATAAATTGATAGGCGGTTTGTGAGGAAAGCAGTAATGACAAACTTAAAAAGATGCAATTGTTGTCTAAATAACAATAGTGGATTTTTTGACCGGAGTGGCCATTCGCGTGGGACATTTCTTCCTATCCAAGAGTTTGGATAGATATAGATACAATAGTAGACCCTATGATCCCACACCAAACATTAAAACCAAATTTTATCTGGGGTCGTCTTTGTTCTACATGAACATACCGCAGTTAGTAAATCTAGTTTCATCTGACCATAACACCTTTAATGGAAATTGTGGATTGTCAAGGCACATGTCTCTAAACCATGTACAAAACAAAATACGTCGATGTTCGTCACCAGCATGCAAAGTTTGAGAAACTGAAAGTTTGTACGGGTGGAACTTGTGCGCTGTCAGTACCTTAACTACAGTTGGTTGTGATGTGCCACCTTCTGCCGCAATCTCACGAGTTGATGTAGATGGATTTTGATTTACCATTGCCAAAACATTTATTTGTGCTGCTTCGTTAATTTGATTACGTTCCTTTGGTGGTTTAGTAAAAGATCCATATATGCGTAAACTATCGTAAAGCCTCTTAAATGTACATAGAGCAGGTTAATGACGATTAAAATATCTATGAAAATATTCCTCAGCTGCACGAACTGAATTTTTATGGCATATGATATAACATTCCACCATATTCAGTTTTTCTTAAATTGTAACCATTATTATGTACTTTAATTTATTAAGTTTTTAGTAAATACCTACTTATTTAGTTTTTTCTCTATATCTGATATATCTAATTAAAAAATCGTTCAATGTTTTTTGGAACAGTTATTAATAAATCAATCTGTTTCATGGCTAACTATGTTAAAAGTGAAAATACATACCTTCGTTATTTTTATGAATAACTATGTCGAGTATTATATCGTTGAAAAGCTCTAAAAATGTCCGATTTTTTGAGGTAATAGCCAACTATGGTTTCCATTCAAAAAAAGATAAGTTTGTGTCATATCTCAAAAACGAGAGCTGTCACGCAAACGAGGACATAACAGTCATATTCGGGATACAATACCCTTCATTTTCATATTTACACTTTTTTTAAATCAAAAACAAAGGAGCTAGAGGGATTTGACTAAATCGACAGAATTTCGTTTTTTCAAAATATCTAGTAAGCCATGACTTTTTACAAAAATCCGAAAGTGTCATTAAATTGGGCCAGTAAAACTGCAAATCTTTTTCAATTTAACCATTGCTCTACATCCGCTAGTTTTCGAGATCCCCATACTGATCATAAAAAAAACTCACCCTATATACTATGTAGTGCTATTTGTTTTTGAAAATATTTCCCTCATTATTAAAACAATGAAAACTTTGATAAGTTTCACTTTCTTACTGGTGTTATTATGTATTAGGTACATTTCAGATTAGCTGACCCGTCCCAGATTAACAGAAGATGGAAAAATTGGCATATTTGACTTATTTTTTTATGTTGAACATTTTTTTCGATAACCGCTTAAAAAACTGCATTATTTTGGGATTTATTGTATTGACATTTGATATTCGGGTCTTGCCATTTTCATTTCAATTTTTTGTTTAATGTTTCGTCATTAACAATTTTGACGTCTCTGACTTTCTCGTCGTTTTTGACGTTTTTTGACGTTTATGACATTTTTAACATCTTTGACATTTGTACCTTTTTTTAAATATTTGACATTTTAGTCGTTTATGACATTTGTGACATTCTTGACGTTTTTGGCGTTTATGAATATTTTTGAGACCTTATACTTGAAAATATTGTGCCTAGCATAAGGTCCTATTTAAAATTAGAGACCACAGTGGCCCTGCAACGTTATCTATTACTGATACGTCATCTATTACCCGTCGTAAACAAATTTACAATTTTTAATTTTCACCCTCCAAAGGACCAAGCACCTTTCTTATGGAAAAATGGACTTCCGTCAAATTGTTTGAATTTTGGTATGTTGTAGGGGTTAATAATGTTCTGACAAAAAGAGTCCATGGGCTCAAATAGAATAGATAGTTCAATATCGAAAATGCCGCATTTTTGATATCAAATTTCCAATGATAGACGTGCTTTATTTCCGGTTATGGGAGAATTTGTGATTTGTACATTATTGGACATAAATATTTTACAAAACAACTGCCATAAGTTTTGGTGGATTACAAGGTATTTAATACGTAACATGTGATTTTGGGAAAAAAAAATTTTATTACAACGTCAAAAACATAAGATGTTATTGCACAATTAATATCTCGTTAAAATAATAATGTCTTCGATGTGCTTCATATAATATACAGTGTGAGCCATAAATATAGCTAAAGAAGCCATATATTATTTTTTCCTATTAATGGGTCACCCTGTACGAACCATTCATGCTGCAATTTTAATAAGACATTAAACAGATATAAACCAGAATGATATTTTCTATTTGCATACGCAATTTTAAGATCAATCCCTAATAAAATTGGAGGAGTAATTGCTTTAGTCCTTTCAATTGCTATATTTTATTTAATACTCATTTCTATTATAATGTTGAATACATAAGAAGATCTAATGGCTCACTTAATATAATGATAAAGATATTAATTTTTGGACGTGTTCATACATTATACAGTATGAGTTGTAAAAGTCCTAAAGTGAACATCTATTATTTTTTCCATTAATAAGTAACCCTGTATAAACCATGCGTCCTAGAATTTTTATATTAAATTGTACAAATCTACGACTCATCACACTAAATTCTACAAGTTTGCAAAAATTGTACAAATTAACATATTGCAGTTTATACAGGGTTACTCATTAATGGTAAAAAAATGGTATGTGCCCACTATAGTTGTATTTACGACTAACACTGTATAATATATGAACACGTCCAAGAACTCATTTCTTATTAATTGTGCGATTACATTTTATATATTCATCGTTGTAATACAAAAATTAGTTTTCTGAAAAAAAAAAAGTTACATATATTGGAAACACACTATAATAAAATATAATTAATGGTAACTGTTTTATCCCATATTTTTGTCAAATAATGCGAAAATTACCTTTCCTGAAATATACGGAAATAATACACGTCTGTTATGAGAAATTTGATAAGAAAAAGGAGACATTTCCGATGTTTAACAGCCTATATCTCGAAAACTAGTCATACAATTTTAATAATATTCTGCTCAGTAAGACACTGAACATTTTTTAACGTAAAAATGTAATAAAATACAAAGTTGACGTAGAGAATTTAAAACTACGGGATAGTATAAAAAAATAAATTTTCTCAATATGTATAGTTCTTGCAATCAGTTTAACATCCCGTTGATTATAAAGAGACAGATAATATATCTGTTTAATGGTTCCTACAGAGTGACTCATTATTAGGAAAAAATTAAAACATGGCTTCTTTAGCTATATTTATGGCTCACACTGTATATTATATGAAGCACACCAAAGAAATTATTACTTTAACAAGATATTAATTGTGCAATAACAGGTTCTTATGTTTTCGACGTTGTAATAAAAAAAACATTTTTTCCAAAATCACATGTTACGTATTTCTTAAATACATTGTAATCCACCAAAACTTATGGCAATTGTTTTGTGAAATATTTATGTCCGATAATGTACAAATCACAATTTCTCCAATAACCGGAAATAAAGCACGTCTTTCATTGGAAATATGATATCAAAAATGCGGCATTTTCGATATTTAACACTCTATATCTCGAAAACCAGTCATAAAATCTATTTGAGCCAGAACATTAACCCCTAAAACATACCAAAATTTCAAACAATTTGACGGAGCTCCATTTTTCCATAAGAAAGGTGCCTGGTCCTTTAATTAGTGTAAGTATAAACCATTCAAAACATGCGGGGCGGGGGTATTTTTGACTGGCACTGTATACAATCAGAAAATTCTTCTTTTCTATTCGTTATTAATACAGCACAATTTATTTTGGGGTACTTTTATATACGAAACGCAGTTTATTTCACTTAATAAATCTTCTTAACCCCATTGTACTGAATCAACCACTATGACACGTGTGCTGCAAGTATTAATAAAGGATAGGGTTAATTTCAAAGAAAATACTCTTCTATAGGAGACTAACGCTAATGAAATTACTGGTTGGAAGCGAACTCAATCTAATCTTTATTGAAAAGACACATTTATTTAGGAGGCTTAGCTTACCTATCATTAAAAATTAATATATTAGTAAATTGTGGGTATTTCATAAACTATGGCAGATTCATTCCAAACGTATTTATTTATTGATAGTTCACAAGTTACCTCCCCATTTGATAATAGCTGTACGATTCAAGCTCGAAGCTACAAAGTTGGTGGGAAAAAATTTCTAGTGAAAACGAATTAAAATCCAGTGAACACTCCAAGAATGTATCCAAGAGTGGTTTTGGCTTATATGGAGGGGGATCAGGTCGGCAAGTGTTTGATCTATAAGGGGAATCGGAAGTTTTCTGTTAATCGTACATCATTTAAACATATTAAACTGTTATACAAAATATTTGTCACTTGTCATCCAAAAAAATTCTATCGAAGACTAATACCGACTGTACGATCACACAGACACATGCTGGATGATAGTTGATATGGCAAACAGAATGGAGTCCCTCATACCACTCTGAAAGTGGTAAAGTCATTACCTAATTAACTTAAAGTAAAAGCTGTTATTGTCAACTGCTTATAACATACTCCATAAAATTTGAATTTTCATTCTGATTTTGAGAATGATATTTCTAAGAGCTTGGAATGAGAAAATTTCATTTACAAAAATTCCCTCATAATTTTGAATTAGAAATATCCGGATAAACTTCGTTTAAATTTTGCCACACCTCGAATAAATACAAGTAATAAAAACAGAAATTACGATATGTAATAAAATGCATAACAATGCGGATAATATAATTGTATGTCTTTATATAAATATGTGAAAGGCTCATTGTTTAATTTGTTTCAGGTAAGTGACATATGGTTTTCCTGCTTTATTTTTTATTCTGAGAAAATATATTAAGGTAAGATATTATATTCATTAACTTTTGATGAACTGATACTTGTGAAGGGTGTTTTTTTAGAACTTTCAGTTGGCAACACTCTTTTAACCGGCTGCCATCTTGTCAGTTGTCAAGTGATTTATGTTTAGTTTGGTTTTGCATTTATTTCATCATGAATAGACTGACGCCTGAATAACGCTTCCAAATTGTGCAAATTTATTTTGAAAATCATGGTTGTGTTCGAAATATGTATCGCGCACTACGTCCATTGTACGGCCAACATAATCGTCCATCAGAGCAATTAATTCGATTAACTATGCAACGTTTTCGCACCACGTTTGCTCTAAATGACAATACGCATCCACAGGGATGTCGTACAGTGCGTACAGAAGAATCCATTGCTGCTGTAGAGCGTAGCGTAGAGGAAACCCGAATCAGTTTATCGTGCACAGAAATTGGATATGTGTCCATCCACTTTATGGAAGATATTGCGGAAAGATCTTGGTTTGCGTGCTTACAAAATTCAACTCATGCAACATTTGAAGCCACACGATCACCTAGCAAGGCGTACATTCGGTTAATGGGCCCAAAACAAGATTGCCGTTGATCCCGATTTTCATAAGCGAATTTTGTTTAGTGATGAAGCTCTCTTTTGGTTGAATAGATACGTCAATAAACAAAACTGCCGTATTTGGAGTGATGATAATCCTCAAGTTCATATGTTGAGGCACCGTTACATCCAGAAAAACTTACTGTTTGGTGTGTTTTACGGGCTGGTTCTTTGAAAACGATGCTGGCCAGAACGTTACAGTCAATGGTGATCGCTATAGAGCTATGATTACTAACTTTTTCGATAATCAATTGAACAATCATGATGCACACGAGCTGTGGTTTCAACAAGACGGGGCAAAATGTCACACAGCTCGTGCCACAATTGATTTATTGAAAGAAACGTTTGGCATCCGCATAGTTTCACGTTTCGGACCCGTGAATTGGCCTCCAAAATCGAGCGATTTTACGCCACTTGACTATTTTCTGTGAGGATACGTGAAGTCGCTAGTCTACGCCGATAAGCCCGAAACGATTGACCACTTGGAGGACAACATTCGCCGCGTTATTGCCGATATACGGCCACAAATGTTGGAAAAAGTCATCGAAAATTTGACCTCCAGATTAGACTACGTCCGAGCCAGCCAGTCCTGGCTAGGTACCTAACAACATTGACTGTGTTATTTATTTGCTAGAGTTGTATTTTCAACTTTTTAGTTATACGTGGAAGTCAGTTATATATATTTTTTAAATGTTTCATTTTCAGCTTTTTGGTTTTTTTGAATTCAAAATTACACAATGACACATTTTCATTTAAATTGACAGCTCAATGTTTACGAACAAAATGTACTAGTACGCGTTGACTTAAAAAGCCCAAAATATATGTATGCCTTAAGGACCACGCCATGTAACCTTTTTTCAACTTTTTTGACAACCCTGTATAACTATAGATAATTCCACTATAACCTATTTACCAACCATCATGTACATACGACTGCCCATGGGCAAGCATAAATTTGTTAGCTGCCTTCTGTAAATTATAGGACGGAGTAGAATTCATCCCATATTTACGGAGTCAAATCCGTCGTATATTTCAATAATCGTATATAACTCCTTGTTGGCTACTCAATAAATTATTTCATTTTTAACATTTTATATTATCGGCTTGTGTAACATTAATTCCTCCCCACACTTTATGCAACTTCTTATGGGCTATTAAATAGCTCACACTGTATAAATATAATTCAACTCCAGCATATATTTTAACCACCCTGTTTATGATTTGTTAACGTCCACATCATATAACAGTTTTTTAATCGCCCTATATTAATTTAATTCCACATGTTTTCCAACATTTCTAATCCACCAAATGTCCACTCCACCCTATATTCCAACCATCCAGTATATACGGCTGCCTATGGACCACTATCAATCTACTTCGTTCTATATTTCAATAATCATATAAATACAACTCATTCACTTTACTTTGTGATTTTATTTGCTATAACTAAATACCCTGTGTATAAACGCACCAAACAAAACATTAGTGTTGTCACTGAATTTTCTATTATTCCGGTAGAATGTGACAACCAAAAGCACCGTCTTCGCAAAATGAAAAAAAAATGCATTCAAATAGGTATTTGCCTGGTATACAAACAAAACGAGCTTGGTACTCATTGATTTAAGGAGCCGACAATACTATGCTTTACTACCTATATGCTTGAGATGTACATAGAAAATTTTCAAATTCGCAATTAAAACTTCCAGTGCCTACAATTCCCGCACTATTACGTTGGAATTAAGATATTTATGAGAAAGTGTCCGTTATGTCATTTTGATGAAATTTTTGATAAGAATTTTGGAGTGTTCGGTGATTTTCTTCAAAACTGCAAGTTGCACGTCGCAGAAAAGTATATGAGATTACCTAGGGATCTTCCTTAATAGATTAAACGTTAAAAAACTATATACATCCATAAGGAGTTTTCGAAAAATCGACCAATATGTTAGGGATATTGGTCGATTTCCATGCACGCATGTGTTCATTCACAAATTTCATCACTTTACCAATAGAATTTTTTTCCAAAATTTGAAGTTTCACCAATCCTGATATATACTCTATTAAACAAAACCATATTCATTCAAAACGGTTCACCACAGGAGAAGAAATCAGGAAACACGACGAATTGATAAATTACATTTCGCACTAACAAGTGTAACTGAAATGGCTAAACTGTGGAACCTTTGGTGTATCACAGACGTATAAACACAAAGTTTTGTACCCTAACACCAAACCTTACTTTTTTCACTCAACGCACGTTTCAACAGCAAAACTGTCATAATCAGGAATAAAAGCAAAACAACCACTTTTGGTTTTGGTGTTTGATGATGACAGCTTCGTTGTAGAAACGTGCGTCAAGTGAATAAAGTAAGGTTTGATGTTAGAGTACAAAACTTTGTATTTATACGTAAGTGTAACTGAAATTAATTAGGTTTCTTTAAGGAAGGTTTATACGCAATTCAGTGTTCTTATGATGAAAGTCACTTATGTTTAAGTTATTACAAAGAAAATAGCTAGTCAAGCTATAAAAATATATGAAATTACAATATTGAACAATCTTTAAGTTAAACGATCAAACTAAAATATATTTGATTCGTAAAAATAGTATTTATCTACAACCTTTTCGTCTTTTATTAAAAGCATAGGCACATAAATTGTAGAATACATAATAAATGTTTCAATAAAAAAGTATGGGATTATAAATTAGTCGTGTCTGGGCAGCAGCAAACGTAAATTAAAGCAACCCCTCCGATGTAATCAACAAACCCTGATTCGCAGTCCGTATATAACTTCCGGTTGTCTACTAATGCCCGTCAGTATTAGTGAACCCCAGGAAAGAAACAAACGAAATACGTCTGTCTATTCGATGTGTATAATGTAGTTTCTATATTTATCAGCGGTTACACTGTTTGTGTGGTTTAGGGAACGATATTCCAGCAGATATTATCCTTTGTGTAAACTTCTTGTGGAAAAGTGGATATTGAACGTAACTATGTAACATCAGTCTATATAGCAAAATGGAAGTCATATTTTAACCGACTTCAAAAAGTCGAATATATTGAATTGGGATCGTTTCAATTGGAATCTGTTGAGGGGTATCCCCTAGTAGTCCTATATTTTTTTTCAAAGCGTACCTTATACCACTTTTAGCAATTCGGCACACACTTGTTAACTGTCTTTCTTATACTAGTGGTCGCCCAGTGGTCGAAATTCGACCCTATTTCATTAAATTGTAAAAAGTATATTTTTATAAGAAACAGAGAGTTGTGGAGAAATCGGAGAAGTAGATGTAATGACCAAAATTGTTCACTCATATTGACAAATCTATTGAAATAAAAAGAAAATAAAAATGTAATCAAATATCGGTACTCGAAATATTTTTGACAAATGAATGACCCCCCAAATTTTTGGCTGGAACCGATCCTGGCAAAATATTCGATATAATAATTGGAAGATTGTTCTTTGCAACCTACAAGTTTTCGTCATTTCCGGTTTCAATCAAGTTCAGGAATATTAAAGAAAAGAGAGGACCAACAACCCTAGGAGAACTTAAATATTTAATACATTCTCTATTGTCCTCTGTCTGACAGTTTTTTACACAACACCTTCGGGAAGGTTCTGATAATAATATATTAATCAAATAATTAAATTCACATTAAAGACAGAATATTTAATATGAAAGTTACTGCAACGCATCCGAAAAATCAATACTGATCTACTACATTGACTATTTTACCACTAAACACTAACAACGCTTGTATGCCACTTCCAGAAGTACATGCTCTAAGAATATATCTAACGCTCGCTCCCTCCATATATAATTACTCAATGCTTTGAGTTTTGAATTTGAATTTTTATTATATTTTATTTAATGAATGAACCAATAAATTAATATTAGCACAGCACTGAAGCTCTTCAGTAGCTACTAAACAAAACAAAAATGAAGAAAATTGGTTGAGAGACAGAGGAAAAATTGGTACCTAATCGTTTTGTCTTTGGCTATTTATATATAGATACCTTTAGTTGAAACGATTGTATAGAAAAATCACATGTCTGTTCGGAACCTGAGGTTTAATAAACTGAAAATAGATTGGAATTAAATCAAAATAAATTTCAATTAACCAGCTTCAACCAGCTTCAAGACAAGACAATTGGTCTCGCTATATAATTTCTTCATAAATTAAAATTCATTTAAAAACTTTTTTACGAATAAGATTTAGAGAAAAAGTTATTCTTCATAAAATCAATAAATATAAAGCCATTGACAACGAAGTCAAAATAGACTTTGAAACGTTTGGTATTCCTGCAATATACGTCGTTTTATTTCTATTGTGTTGTTATTGCCCAAAAAAAAAACATAAAAGTAATCATTTGCTTGGTCTGAAACGTATACTGTAATCATTACATGTCACTTTTTCAACTGTTTTCGAGGTTTGTTAGCAAATATGAATTTTGCCTAACAGTTAAACCTTTTTTCATGATATCTAAATTGTTGTCAAACAAAAGTAATTAGAATTAAAAACTGGACCTAATTATGCCTTATCACTAAAAGTTCTATAATAAATATTTACTTTTTCAACTGTATACTAACAAAAAAATATCAATTTTGCTTAAAAATGAAGTACCTTTATTTATAGGGTTCCGTATATACAATATACGGATACCCTTATAATATCACCCCGGATTTCTGCCCCTGTCTCATCACAGCAATTTTCTCCTAAACTACTGGACGGAAGAGGCTGAAATGTGGTATCAATGTATATTTTGGTGACCCGATCAGGAGTACATATCGTAAATGAAGAAATTTTGATTTTAGGGGTACTTCTGGGGGGGGGAACTAAAAAATCGACCGCCCCCCCTGATCTCCGAAACTACTGGGCCTAAAATTTTGAAAAAAATAGGAAATATAGATCGTTGCGCGAACTTTACAGGAAAAATAACGAGAAACCATTAATAGTAATTTTGGGGGGCAAATTATAGAATTAAATGAAAATTTAAAAATAAAAAAATTTTCAAACGCATCATGTAATATATCAAATGAAAGGTCCCATTCTGGGGAACACAAATATATTTTCTTATATTAAAAAAAAATTATGAAATAGATATTAATCCCCTATCTCCGAAACTATAAAACGTAAAGTTTTGAAAAAAATTAGAGGTATAGGATCTGACCTGAAGTTTACTGGAAAAATAAGGAGAAACCTCTACTTTTAATTTTGGAGGGCAAATTACAGAATTAAATGGAAAATATAACATTAAAATTGTTTCTAACGCATCATGTCATATATCAAATGAGAGTGCTCATTATCACGAAAACAGATTTTTTTTTCATATTTTTAAAATAACTTATTTAAACCAAATTAACAAAAATATAAAAAAATTTACCCATCCCCCCCCTTATCTCCTAAACCATAAGCTGCAAAATTTTGAAAAAAAATAGAGGTATAGCGTCTCACCTGAACTTTACTGGAAAAATAAGGAGAACCTCCTAATATTCATTTTGGGGGGCAAATTCTAGAATTAAATGGAAAATAAAAAAATATAATTGTTTCTAACGGATAAAGAAATATATTAAATCAAAGGGCTCACTATGACGAATACAAATTATTTTTTTTAATACATGAACGAACTTTACCGAAAACTGAGGAGAAACCCCCTAATATGGATTTTGAGGGGCAAATGACAGAATTAAATGAAAAATAAAAAAATCTTCTGTCTAAGGCATCATGTAATATATCAAATCACAGGACTAATTATGACGAATACAAATATATATTTTTTAAATGAATATTTTAAAATATATTAAAAAAATATTTAAAAAAATACCGATTCCTCCCTTTATTCCCTAAACTATAAGACCTAAATTTTTTGTTTAGAGGAAAAATACGAAGAAATCCCTAATATTAATATTGGGGGCCAAATTATAGAATTAAACGGGAAATAAAAAATATTTTTTTAACGAATCATGCAATACATCAAATGAAAGGGCTCATTATGAGGAATACAAATATATATTTTGCATATTTTTAAAATTAATTGTTTACAAGATATTAACATAAAGATATAAAAAATTCTCATTTCTCGCTTTATTTCCGAATCCATAGTACCTAAAACTTTGAATATAATTAGGGGTTCTGGGGCTCACTTGAAATTTATAAGAAAAATTATTAGAAAACCCCCATGGTAAGTTTAGGGGCAAATTATACAATTAAAGGGAAAAAAAATTCAATTTTCAAACGCATCATGTAATATATCAGATAAAAGGTTCATTATGTAAATTACAAATATCTCATATTTTTAAATATTTTTTTTTAAATATATTAACAAAAATATTAAACATCGACTTAATTCCCACTTTAGAAACTACAACTCTATTTAAATTTTGAAAAATATATTTTATTTGTATTTTTAAATAATTTGAATAACAGATTTAATAATTTATAATTTAAAACTTGACCTATTTTGGCCTTTATCTTCCAATCTACAGAGCCTCAAAATTCAGACAGTAGATTATAAAAGGCTTCCCTGAAAGTTTATTAGTAAAATAAAACTCTAATGTTAATTTTTGGGGGCCAAATTAGAAAATTAAATGCATATTTATTCTTATAAAAATCAAGCGAATCCTGAAGCAGTTAAAATAAAAAGTCTATATGTGGAAAATAAAAGTGTATATTTTTATAAATTTAAAACGCTTCCTTTAGAAGATATTAGGGTAAATATAAGAAAATGCAGTCATTCCGTGTTTCTCTGAAACTGGATTATTAGAATCTTGAAAGTGGTACGGAACCCTTAGTATGCGAGTCCAACTCGCACTTTACGAAATTATTAAAACTAAATATGTAATGAAATAAAAAATACCACTAAATGCTCTCATAAATTACATGGAGATGTATCACTTTATTGTCATAGCACGTCCACTTATTCGTTGAAATTGTATGTCAAAACTGTCCCACAATAATGTAATGTAACACAACGTATCGTGAATTCTGAAAGTAAGCTTTTGCGTTTGATTTCGGTGAATAAATTTTGAAATTATCCTATTAACCAGGTCGGCACGCAACCGGCCAGATATCGATTCCAACTCGAACAATAAATCAAAAAATATTATTTCTTCATAATACCTCTCTTGTTCCTTGAACGATCGTTTTAGTTAGTTATAAAATTCTATATAAAATGCAAAAAAATTCAACTTCCGTTTTGCAAAATACATAATGGCCGTGTAGCATTTCGATAAGATTCTACACACGCTGGAACGTACGTAATCCGAGAGAAATTGCTCCAATTTTTCAGTTAGGTTTCCAAGAAGAAGTGTTAGGCTCTGTGGCCTCGACGGACGTCCTTTAGTTTTTAGATTTGTTGACGTGGATCAAGAAAGAAACTTGTTTTTAGGTCTTGTATCACAGATGGTTGTTTTAGTTATCTGACAAAGTTCCACCCTAGAAAGTTCTTCTTATTTGATAAATTCCCAAATAGAGACGAATCCTTAGATTGCTTAGTTAGTTATCAAGACTTGGCTTGATAGTAAAATCGGCCGGATTTTTATGCTACGACTCACGACTCCCTTGAATTTGTATGCTTTCGTATACTACACGATTCGTTGCTTCTATGTATAAGCTAGGTACTATTTCTAAGGGACTGTAATATACTTAACATGTTTCTCACTTATATGCTCACTTTGTATTTTTAACCGACTTCCAAATTGTTTTTTAATTTAAGACGGCAAATATTCAAAAAAGGCTTAGGCAATTTTGATGATTTAAACTGCATTATATCAAGCCCCACTACAGAAAGGTCCCATATAATTATCTACAACATGAAATTTACGGTTTTCCAGAAAATCAGAAAAAAAAGTATATAAGGGACTACATTTCAGTGAATTTCAATGAATCTTCACTGTTTTCTCTAAAACCGCTCAAGAAATTTTAATATTATAAATTAAACGATGACTTTTACCACCAGGATTTTGGCATGGCCATGGGTTCTTGTCTCTCACCAGCATTAAGTAACATATTTATGGAAAACTTTGAACAACAAGTAATTTTATCAAAAGAAAATAAACCTTTAGTTTGGTGGCGTTACGTTGACGACACTTTCGTAATTTGGGAACACAATCTTGAAGGACTAGATAAATTATTAAATGACATAAATAACAAAGAACCAACTATCAAATTTACCCTAGACATATTAATAACAAAAACAGAATCTTCATTCGAAACAGAAGTTTATAGAAAACCAACTCATACAAACAGATACCTAAATTTCAATTCAAATCATCCGAATACAGTAAAGCAAGGTGTCATTAAGTCATTATATGATAGAGCAAAGACCAACTGTTCTGATGATAATAAATTCAACAAAGAAAAAATAATTATAAAGAATGTTCTCACTGGAAACAATTACCCCACAAAATTTATCAACAAAGAGTTAAACAGACTTGAACAGAAAACAAACCTTCCGAATCAACCCAGAACTTCTTTTAACACTACTAATACTCAAGGCAACAACATTACAGTTACAACTATACCATATATACAGGCTCTGTTAGAAAGATTGAAAAGAGTGGGCAACAGATTTAATGTTAAAACAACATTCCAAACAAGAAATACACTGAAATCTTTAATATCAAAAACAAAAGCAACAAACAAAACCCAGAACTCAAAAAACTGCATATATAGGATTCCTTGCAAATGCAATAAATTTTATATTGGAGAAACATCGAGACCATTAAACGTACGAATAAATGAACACAAAAATTACAAAAAAAACGACAATTTGAAAAATCAAAAATTTGTGAACATGCTTGGGACCTAGGCCATAAAATTCAATTTGACAATTCAACTATACGTCACAAAGAACAACATAACACAAAACGAAAAATAAAAGAGTCTGCCTTAATTCTTTTGAATGAAGACGATTGTATCGCTTCTACTTCTGTAGAATGTAATCGTATCTGGTTACCGACAATTAAGGAAGAAATTATTAATCGTAACCTCTTTTTGAACAACCCAATATCGGGATAGTTCATAAGGTTTTTCCTAGATTTTCCCTTATGACGTTAATGGGATCACTGAAACAATAGAATTCTTTGATCGCATTTTTGGCGAATGCGCTATCTTATAACAAAGTCGTACCTAGGAACGCCACTTATAAATTCTAAAGACAACTCTTTCAAATTCTTCTAATTTGAAAGCTGGTTAACTATAATTCATGATCTTTAGAATTTTTTGTGCTACCTGTATATCTAAAAACAACAAATTTTCTAATATCAATTTTAAATGTCATAAATCAAATTTTCATTTTGCAATCTACATCAATAAATATAAAGCCATTGACAACGAAGTCAGAATAGACTTTGAAACGTTTGGTATTCCTGCAATATACGTCGTTTTATTTCTATTGTGGTGTTATTGCCCAAAAAAACATAAAAGTAATTATAAATAGTATTCTACAAAGATATGTTCTAGCTTAATTCCGTATATTTTTCTATAACGAAAAACTTACGTAACCAATTCGTGGAAGGGACATTATTCGGGTACTTCTGGGAATCCGAAATGTTTCCTCTCTCAAGAGGCCGACCGCTGCCGTTACTGGGAATTCCAGAACACGAAAGTAATTTCCCGATAGTTCGTTGACTTGCCAGAATAATGTCAAGAGAAATATATAAATATGGACAGTTGGCAATGGGATTTATTCGGTTTTCGACCGTCGTATTGTATAGTTAAGATAAAATCTAAATAGTTTTTGTGAATATAAATTGTGTAAAAGTCGTAGAAATAAATAAGAGTGAGTTGGACTGTGTTTTTAAATAAATCCAAGATCTGAACAGAACCCATGTGTGGAAATAAAAACATTACAATAGAAATCTAGTTTAAATGTCTAATATATCATGAAAGTATGTCGTACAGGGTGTTTGTGATCATTTTCATTTTGATTCGTTCGAAGTAAGTTTCTTTTAGGGTCGAAGTTAAGTTACGGGACTTATAGTCGTTATTTCGTTAGTTTATTGAAACAAAAATTTATGTCGGCAAACTCTTCTAGATGATATACAGTTGTAGGTGTGTGAGTGCGTGCATGTGATATTAGGTGGTACATAAGCAGTTGTATACATATGATGGTTGAAATATCAGTTGGAATTGAGGTAGTTATACAGTGTGGTTCTAAAAATATTGTATTGGGTGGCACATAAGTAGTTGTATATACAAGTTGGTTGAAATAAGAGTGGAGCAAAACTATATTTGTACAGAGTGGATATACGTTATAAGGCGGAGAATAATTACAGTTATACAAAAGGCTTTAAAAATTGTCAGAAGCAGTTGAATATACAGGATGATTGAAATATAAGGTGGAGAATTACAGTTATACAGGGCGGTTATATAATTTGGAACATAAATAGTTGCTTATACAAGGTGTTTGAGTAAGGGTGGGGTAAAATTATTGTTATTCAGGGTGTATCAAACATTTGTTATATAAGCATAAGCAATTAGGATATTTGAATTATAGGACGTAGAACAGGGTATAATTATAGACAGGGTGGTTGAAATAAAATAAAAATTAAAGTCATAAATGAGGTTCAAAAAGGGAAACTTTATTATATAGGCTAGACCATGAGCAGTTGCATAAATGGAATACTAGATATATGGGGTGAAGTAAAATCATTGATGTACAGGAATAATTTAAACAATAGCAAATAGAAAGAGTTAATAGTGTGTGGAGGATGAATACTTATACAGATATCAATCATTAATTACTTATTCAAAATAATGCCTTAGAATTACTTTCTTCTCCATTATCAAACTTCATTATAAATTTGGGCATCTGACATGTAACCTCTTGTGTCTGGTGGACTGTTTGACCAAAGAAACTGGTCTGACAGGTTACAAAAGACATTCAAATAGTTCCCTGAGTATCATATATAAAATTCAGGGCTGAGAATATAAATAAAGTTACATTATATTATCGTGAGCTTTAAAGCGTCCGGCAAAAAGTTACGGCCTGCGGAAAGTGTCTGCCGGTTTGGATTATTAATTTCAGTCATATCCTTTGAAACATACATAAAAATCAGCCCTAAGGATTGAAAAAAAGTACGATTAATTTTTACCGACCCTAAGTAACCGGGTACCTCGAAAAGGACCAACAACTCAAGCTAGCAAGTATGCATACCCTAAATCTACCTACAAACACTACGCTTTTCGATACATTTCGTCTTTCAGAAAATAAATAACGTCTGCGACCCAGGAATCTTGGACTATGATGTAATTAATTTTTTTAAACATATTTTTGGCTCCTTTAGTGAACTAGTTCCAAGCTCATTCTATTAGTATATCTGCTAAATATCAATTTACATAAAATTATGTTATATATCAAATGAAAGGGCTCATTATGACGAAAACAAATAAATTTTTACCATATTTTTAAAATAAACTAATTAAAAGATATTAACATAAATATTTAAAAAATTACCCATTCCACCCCTTATCTCCGAAACCATAAGCTGTATTCAAATACAGGTATAGCGCCTCACCTGAAGTTGACTGGAAAAATAAGGAGAACTCCCTAATATTCATTTTGGTAGGCAAATTATAGAATTAAATGGAAAATAAAAAATTATAATTGTTTCTACGGGATCAAGTAGTATATCAAATCAAAGGGCTCATTATGACGAATACTAATATATATTTTTTATTTATTTTTGTAATAAATATTTTAAAATATATTAAAAAAATATGTTTAAAAAATTACCCATTCCCCTGTTTATTCCCCAAACTATAAGACCTAATTTTTTTTGTTTGCAGGAAAAAGACGAAGATATCCCTAATATTAATATTGGGGCCAAATTATAGAATTAAACGGAAAATAAAAAAATATTTTTAACGCATCATGCAATACATCAAATGAAAGGGTTTATTATGAGGAATACAAATACATATTTTTCATATTTTTAAAAATAATTGTTTACAAGCTATTAACATAGAGATATAAAAAATTCTCATTTCTCGCTTTATTTCCGAAACCACACTACTTAAAATTATGAAAATAATTAGGGGCACTGGTGCTCACTTGAAATTTATAAGAAAAATTATTAGAAAACCCCAATAGCAATTTTAGGGACAAATTATATAATTAAGTGGAAAATAAAAATTTAATTTTCAAACGCCTCATATCAGATAAAATGCTCATTATGTGGATTACAAATATATCACATTTTTAAATCATTTGATTAAAAGATATTAGAAAAAATGTTAAACATCGACTTAATTCCCACTTTGGAAACTACACTATTTAAATTTTGAAATATATATTTTATTTGTATTTTCAAAATAATTTGAATAATAGATTTAGTAATTTATAATTTAAAACTTGACCTATTTTGCCCTATATCGTCCAATCTACAGAGCCTCAAAATTCAGACAGTATGTTATAAAAGGCTTCCCTGAAAGTTTATTAGTAAAATAAAACTCTAATGTTAATTTTTGGGGGCCAAATTAGAAAATTAAATAGATATGTATTCTTATAAAAACCAAGCGAATCTTGAAGCATGTGTGGAAAATGAAAGTGTATATTTTTTATAAATTTAAAACGGTTCCTTTAAAAGATATTAGGGCAAATATAAGAAAATGCACTCATTCCCTGCTTGTCTGAAACTGGAATTTTAGAATCTTGAAGGCGGTACGGAACCCTTAGTATGCGTGTCCAACTCGCACTTGACCAAATTATTTCATTTTACAAATAATTTTTGTAGCTTCAAGATAATAATTTGATTTAGATAGATATTTTTGGATTAATCTTAAATAACTCGTAAATGATAGTAAAGTGCTTTTCAGGTAAACACACAACCCTATATAATGTAAAACATTAAAGACCATCTCAAATAGATGAATAAATTGATTCACATTTCAATTCGTATCTTTAAGTGTACTTATCCCACAAAGCACATAATCGAAGACAGGAACCGTATTAAAAGTTAAACTCCTTATTGAAGATGCATTTCCATTTCAATAGACCCATTGTTAACCGCAACATAAATCACTGACCAGCAGCTAGCTACCTGGCCAGAGTTAAATTGGTACAAACCCTAAATACACAGTTTCAAGATAAATCCCATAATGCCATTGACATCCAGTGAATCGTTAAGGAAGCATGAACTCCACAATTGCCCTATAATAGAGCTCGGTGGTAGTCGAATTGACCTGACGCGTGCCTATTGTGTCGGCAGTCCATAAGGTCGGCTGATCGGTAGTGGCACCCCATGTTTACATTTATATCTGTATCACTACATTAAGCAGTCATTAATCCGTATCTGAGACATCCCCATGAGCTGGAAATGCAATGTCATCGGAATAAATCGATTATTAGTATCTTGAAGCATGTGTGGAAAATGAAAGTGTATATTTTTTATAAATTTAAAACGGTTCCTTTAAAAGATATTAGGGCAAATATAAGAAAATGCACTCATTCCCTGCTTGTCTGAAACTGGAATTTTAGAATCTTGAAGGCGGTACGGAACCCTTAGTATGCGTGTCCAACTCGCACTTGACCAAATTATTTCATTTTACAAATAATTTTTGTAGCTTCAAGATAATAATTTGATTTAGATAGATATTTTTGGATTAATCTTAAATAACTCGTAAATGATAGTAAAGTGCTTTTCAGGTAAACACACAACCCTATATAATGTAAAACATTAAAGACCATCTCAAATAGATGAATAAATTGATTCACATTTCAATTCGTATCTTTAAGTGTACTTATCCCACAAAGCACATAATCGAAGACAGGAACCGTATTAAAAGTTAAACTCCTTATTGAAGATGCATTTCCATTTCAATAGACCCATTGTTAACCGCAACATAAATCACTGACCAGCAGCTAGCTACCTGGCCAGAGTTAAATTGGTACAAACCCTAAATACACAGTTTCAAGATAAATCCCATAATGCCATTGACATCCAGTGAATCGTTAAGGAAGCATGAACTCCACAATTGCCCTATAATAGAGCTCGGTGGTAGTCGAATTGACCTGACGCGTGCCTATTGTGTCGGCAGTCCATAAGGTCGGCTGATCGGTAGTGGCACCCCATGTTTACATTTATATCTGTATCACTACATTAAGCAGTCATTAATCCGTATCTGAGACATCCCCATGAGCTGGAAATGCAATGTCATCGGAATAAATCGATTATTAGTAGTGAATTAGATATGAACTAACATTGAATAAATGTTTTTTCGCACCCCATTAACCAATAAAAAGATTCCATACGATGATACACCTCACGGTCAGGAATGATTAAGCATTATTGCGGGATTATTTCACAATTTCTTGTTGTTTTGCGTAAACTTGGAGTAAATACAGTTTCGTCTAAATAAAATTGTCAACTCGGCTGTCAATATATTCTTGTACTTTTAGTGATACAAAACTGCCAGTCATTGATTAAAACTTTATTGAGGTCTGTCCTAAGGATGCCATACAATTAACACTGCTGTGTACGTGCCTTTACCATTATCAACGTCAATAATTTATGAGTGATGGTAACTGAAGTTTGAATATGGACATTTAGGAAGGAAGGTTAGGTTAGGATCGATAGTAAAATGACGACGTTTCGGCAGAGTCACATCTGCTCTCTTCAGGTCGGTTTGCATAATTCTCGTAGCCTTCTGCTTTCGCTTCTAGTTACTCGAATACTCGAGCCATATTTGATATACTATTTGTTCAAAAATTACAAATTCTCTCGCTTTTAAATTATATTCCTACTTTTTATTTTTTAGTACAATTTTTTGTTATTTAGGAAAATAAATATTCTTATCTTCCGTATTTTTTAATACATTTTTTGAAATTAAAGTCATATTTTGTCACTGATAACCTTTCTCACATCTTTGAGTAATATGATTCATGAACAACCATAGAACGTTTGATGTCACTTAATTGCCGACAACCTGAAAATAGAATAAAACATTTATTATACAATTATGTAATGAATAATATTTATTAAAAATTAGTATTTGGTTTGAAGTTATAGAAAATATAAGTGACTTTACCTGTGAGCATGAGAGTGTGCTGAAACTCAGTTCTGAGTATATTCAGAAGCTTTTTGACACCTTCTTCTCCATTGTAAGAAAGTCCCCATAAAGCTGGTCTACCAATAAATGTCATTCTTGCCCCCAAAGCTAAGGCTTTGAAAACATCAGTGCCGTCCCGGATTCCACCATCTAGGTATACTTCCATTTTGTCACCAACAGCTTTGACAATTTCAGGTAGGGCTTCTATCTACAGAGACATTCTTTCATTGAAATGAATTGTTAAATTAAATAAATAAGTATTAAACTACTACAAAACCAATTCCAGAGAAAATAATCAGAAAGATTCATGCAAAGCTGCATAGAATTACATCGTTTCGGCTCGTATTTTAGAGACATTTTCAAAAAATACAAACAGAGTTTGGAGCCTCAACCTGCCTACTCGCCACTATCACTAGAAATCTGAACAAAAAAGTTCCAATCCACTATTCCCCAAATCTCGTGATCTAAAAAAATAAATAAATATACAGGGTGTTTTCTAGAAGTTTCTTCAACATGGAGGGCGGATAGGTGGGCTCATATGCCCGTCTGGATAGCTTAAAAAATATTATAGACCTCGAAATGTTAAGGATATTAAATTCACCAAACATCAAAACAATATAATATTTGTCAAAATTGTCTAATCTATAATAACGGGAAAAATCTTTAAAATCTACAATGTACAAAACGCCACAACAGTCAAACCTAACAAAAATAACTCCAAATAAACGAAAGGCAAACAAGTCAAAGATGCCAAATATGTTAAAAATGTCAAAATCTCAAGTTTCACAAATGACAAAAGTGTCAGAAATGCTAGAAATCTCAAAAATGCCAGAAATGTCAGAGCTGTTAGAAATGTCAGAATTGTTAGAAATGTCAGAAATGTTATGTCAGAAGTGTCAGAAATGTCAAAAGTGTCAGAAATTCTAGAAATGTCAAAAATGCCAGAAATGTCAGAGCTGTTAGAAATGTCAGAAGTGTTAGAAATGTCAGAAATTTTATGTCAGAAATGTCAGAAGTGTCAGAAATGTCAAAAGTGTCAGAAATGCTAGAAATGTCAAAAATGCCAGAAATGTCAGAGCTGTTAGAAATGTCAGAAGTGTTATGTCAGAAATGTCAGAAATGTCAAAAGTGTCAGAAATGCTAGAAATGTCAAAATAACCAGAAATGTCAGAGCTGTTAGAAATGTTAGAAATGTCAGAAGTGTCAAAAGTGTCAGAAATGCTAGAAATGTCAAAAATGCCAGAAATGTCAGAGCTGTTAGAAATGTCAGAATTGTTAGAAATGTCAGAAATGTTATGTCAGAAATGTTACGTTAGAAATGTCAGAAGTGTCAGAAATGTCAAAAGTGTCACAAATGCTAGAAATGTCAAAAATGCCAGAAATTTCAGAGCTGTTAGAAATGTCAGAATTGTTAGAAATGTCAGAAGTGTCAGAAATGTCAAAAGTGTCAGAAATGCTAGAAATGTAAAAAATGTCAGAAATTTCAGAGCTGTTAGAAATGTCAGAAGTGTTAGAAATGTCAAAACTGTAGCAAATGTCACAAACTTAACGATTTATTTTAATTCATTTTTTTTTCTTAATTCCCAGATTTATATACATGAACTTTTGTAACTTTTTTATTTTGTTACTGAATCTTCACCAAATAAACTTTAATCAGCAATCGATATTTGGCAGAAACATGATATGATATGAGTCCATAAATGGCGAGGTTCCATAAAAAGGGTCATTACGTTAAACACGTTATCACGTTACAAAAAATAAGACGCTCAGCGAGAAGTTTGAATGCTTACAAAAACTTCTATACTTCAGCCCCTTGCCAATATACAGTGCTGGGCAAATGTGTGGAACCAAGCAAATATCTCTGGAATTATTAGAGACATCAAAATTAAATTTGGAAGGTGGATGCTGCAGTAGATTGCCTATTTCTTTCCAAATTTTTTTACAATTTTGAACTTCCTGTTTTACCGGAAGTAATGTCGATTTTAAAATTTGCAACAAAACATTAGCTATTACTTCTGGTGTAATTTTCTGGGTGTCTTGAGTTATTCTTGCAGCTAATTCTTACAAATTATTTGGTCTATCAACATAAATCTTAGACTTTAAGTAACCCCACAGAAGTCTAGTGGATTAAGGTCGGGACTTCGTGCAGGCCATTCATAAGTACCCCTTCGTCCAATCCATCTGTGATGAAATGTCCTATCTAAATGATCTCGAACAATGCGAGCGTAATGGGGTGGTGCTCTGTCCTGCTGAAACCAGATATTATTTGGTAATTGTCCATTTACCTCCAATGCTGGAATAACTTGTGTTTCCAAGAGCTGTAAATACCTATCTCCGTTTAAAGTTTCTTGTAGGAAGAAGGGTCCCACGATTCTGTTATAAATGCCGGCCCAAACGTTTAATTTTTGGGGATGTTGTGTATGAGCCTCTTGTACCCAATTAGGATTACTTTGCGACCAGTAGCGGCAGTTATGTCGATTAAAGGTACCATTTAAACAAAATGTAGCCCTCGTCTGAAAACACCACATTTCTTATAAAATTATTATCACGGTTACAAATATCCATCATCGTTTCACAAAATTGCAAACGTCTGTCGAAATCGTCTTCGGAGAGTTCTTGAACGAGGCGAATTTTGTATGGATGATATTTTTCTCGCCTTCATATCCTTCCTACTGAACGACTGCTAATTCCATGCATATTGGCGAGATCGGTAGTGGATAAGTGAGGATTTTCTTCCAAAGATATAGCAACATTTTGAGTTACACCTTCATTACTTTTTAACTTTTTAACCGTCCACTTTTTGGTAAATTGCTAACTGTTCCACTTGTGTCGTACCTTCGCAAAGTTTTCGTCACTACTGAACGGGATATTTGTGTATTCGGATGAACAATGTTAAAAAGATCACAAACTTCTTGATGCGTCCTTTTCCTCTCCCCATCATTAATATTTCTATTCTTTCTCTTTCACTGAATTCGCCCATTTTACGATCAAATTAAAACAATACAATCTTTTTACGTTCAAATAAAAAAACTAATAATTTATTTTGAAAACTACTGTCACTTCTGCAATGAATTTCATGGACTACTAAACTAAATTTGATTCAGATTTAATTTGCGCCTGATTTAAACAAACGCACGTGTATTCTACTATGGAACAAGCAGTGTTGTTGGCTGTGACGGTATAATTCCACCGATTGACCAATAGAAATACAAAACCTTACCGAGCGATTTGTTTATATCGGGCGTAAATGAAATCTGAACCGAGTTTAGCTAGCATCGAATTTTTCCTTTCCTTGGTTACTTTTCTGTTAATATCTCGGTAGGTATTGATGTAAACAATATCAAACTCGATATTTTTTTATTCGCAATAAAATGTTTCATCAGAAACTAAAATACTATACAGGGTGTTTCATTGCAAATTTTAAAATCGACATTACTTCCGGTAAAACAGGAAGTTCAAAATTTTAAAAAACTTTGGGAACAACTAGGCAATCTACTGCAGTATCCCCTTCCAAATTTCATTTTGATATCTCTAATAATTCCAGAGATATTTACTTGGTTCCATACATTTGCCCATCACTGTATATAACACATATATTGGAAAGTAATTATAATAATAAAATTTGAGATTATAACTTACAACGCTTGCACTACAAAAATTGAAACATACAATAAGTTGCAATAATAAGTTGTGTTCAAACTGGTTTCCATCACAACTGATGCCAGCGCGACATCTTTTTCTGACCGCCACGAAGTCGAAGTCTCCAGTTACATCTAAACCAATTTTGTTTTAAACGCAACATTTAGTCTTCCTCATTGGTTTCTACTTTCATCTCGTAAACGACTTGAAATTTAATGAACGTTTTTTCGGTCTTACTAGATATCCTATTGCAAGACAGACATTATAGACATTATAGAGCGAACTGTCAGAGAGTACCTGGACAATTCATTCCCAAACGCTTGAATTGGAGCTGGCCATATGCTCTGGCCTCCAAGGTCCCCAAACCTGAATCCCTTTGATTTTTTGTATGGGACGGGCCAAGCAACTCGTTTACTTTTGTCACGTATTTTCGTAAATGACCTGGGCTATATCTGTTGCAGGAACAAACTGAGGAGAAACAACCCTAATAAATAGGCTAAATAATCAAAAACCACATCAAAAAACTTTCGAAATTACTTATGAAATGGAACATTCACTAAAAGCTCTATTCTCTAGAGCAGAAGTTGAGCGAAGTCCTCTAAACTTTAATGTTTAGATTCCATAGATTCATTTCCACGAATTTTATTCGAAGTGTTCTCAAACTATCACGAAAAATATTGATTTAGCAAGACCAAATTTATTTCGATTCCATACGAAATCCCCCAGAGATCAATCATCTCATTAATATTTACCGTGGACGCGGTGCCATCCACCTGTCTAGCACCATGATTCGAAACCACGACGGCAGCTACTCCCGCTTCGGCGCACAGCTGCGCATCTTCGCCAGTCATTATTCCTTTAACGACCACGGGAAGTTTGGTGATAGTTCGCAGCCATTTGATGTCGTCCCAATTCAACGTCGGATCCAGTTGCCTGGCCACATATTCGTTGAGTCCAGAGCCGCCTTCGTTGCCTGTATTGATGTCGGTCGATTTGTTGCCGGTAAAGTTGGCTAAGCTACAAATAATAATAAGAAAATATAAAAATATAACAATCGTATGGTGTACGTCTTTTGTATTATCTAAACCACTGCAGTTTAAACTATACAGTGCAAGTCAAAAGTCCCCTCCACCTACTGCAAATTTGCTAGAAATCGCTAACAAACACAGGACCATAGTGGATGACAAAAAGTACTAAAAATAACGTACAAATATTTTCCTATGACTGAAATCCTCTGGGGTGGTATTTGGTTTGAACCGAAATACAGCAACGACATTGATTGAAGCAATTTCTCTGCATTTTTGTTGGTTTAGTGTTTCCTTTCAATTTCGGGACTTCACAAAACTATCAAGTACTGCGTGAGATCTCCAAGCTTTTGGATTTCTTTCATGACCTGCATCTAACTGGCTTCTAAGACAGGCGTATTTACGCTACTCTTTGTCACTAGAAACCTGAGTCCCTCATTTTTGAGTTTATTATAATTGGAGGTGTTTGGAATTTCTGTTTGGCGGGTTTGAGGTTGATAGCCCAGGATTGGCGACCACTGTTGTTGCAGACGCCTTTGCAGTACTATGTCCCAGTTGTAGCGATGCTACCTACTTACAGCTGTGGTCCGTTATATATCAAAGGTATGCTTTTAGCTAACGTTTTTATAGATGAATACCAAAAACAGTGGAATGCAAAGGCATTATATTCTAGTTACAAACATTTAATCTCTTCCGTCGAGTGTTTCCCTACACTGATTCTTGGAGTGAATCTGTCAACATGACTACCCTTTATTGATATAGAATCGCTGAAAGGGGTGAACTAAGGCCGATAATAGTGTAGAGAACTTAGCATTATGTTAATACCATTTTTGCAAAAAAATTCCACAGGTGTTTGAATGGTTTTTCTTGAAGAAGGTACGCCGCGTAACACAAAAAAAGTTTTGTTGACAATGTTTTACTTCTTAGTTAATTATACTAGGTATTTGAAATAGCAAAAACCCTAATTTTGGTAGTTTTTGTGACTTCTCAGCAACAGAGTAAAAATTTAAAGAATCAAAGGTAAGTGTGTTGTATGCGCATTTTTAGAACCTACTAAATAAGATTGATTAATTAATAAATGAATTATTCGCGAAAAAAGTGAAAAAGGCGCAATTTTCAATCACTCGTAACTCTTATCTAAAAAAAATTAGAACGGTAAAACTTGGTAAAAGTTTCACTCGTCTATCTAAAATAACTGTTCAATATTTTAACTTCATGGCTTTGAAGGTTTTCTCACAAATGTAATTTTTTATCGAGAGCTCTTTATTGGTAATGTTTACAACGCTCCCATTCTGCATCAATTACTTTTTGATAAATCTGAATGGAACATGTTAATCTTTCGGTACAACTCATCATATATTAATATTATTTTGGGTTTGTTCTATTTTCTGTAAATTTAATTTGAATTCTGCATTTTGGTATTCGCCAACGCATACATATTAGTAGCGGGGGACCATGATTTCCCCTCACGGTAGAATCAAAATGGCATATCATCGAATTGACATGACGTTTAAAATGCTTTTTCCAAGCAAATTACGTAATATACGAGGGTAAATCAAATATAAACGGTAATTTTGCTATTCTGCTTAGAATGCAGTTTCTAGCTACATTATGTTGTTTGAAGTAGATGTTTGGTTTATGGACACTGGGGAACCAGCGGGGTACGCGCGTATGCTTGGCTTTGTCCTTAATATCTATTGTATGATGTGTGATCAGTACAGAATACAGCCATGACTAAGCAAGAGTTACATTCGTCTGTTATGCAACAGATTATCATAAAGTTTTAAACCAGCAAAAGCGTTAAAGCCTCATAAATTCTAACTCATTTGAAGGCACAGTTTGGGTATAGTACACTGTCTCAAAATCGTGTGTATATGCGGGTGAGAAAATTTAATGGTGTACGAGAATGAAAGCCATGATCTATGCACAAGGACAAGCCTTACAGCTAACAATGCCAATAGTGTTCGACTGTGAGCGCAGATAACCGTGGAGGAATTTCCTCCGAATTGGGTGTCAGCTACGGAAGTGTTCAACCAATTGATCAACTTAGTTTCAGAAAAAATGGTGGTCGATGGGTTCCGAGGATTTTGACTGTAAACTAAAGATCGTTGAAAGAACGGCCTTTTTGAAGCGCATCGAAGTGGCGAAAAAAGAATAATATTTAAAACTCGCCTCTCATCTGGAAAAGTCCTTGCCACAATTTTTTTTTATTCTAAGGAAATATACTGATTGATTTTATTTTCTACGTATCCAACGTACAATGAATATGGATTAATAATAATAATAATAATAGCTTTATTTCAAACAGTCACAGGCATACAGTGAGTTGAAATACATCTAAAAACATAAAATATTTATACACTAAATACACATATGTATACATATTTAGAAATTTCGAACTTAAGGTATAGGTATTGTTATTCTACAGTAGACCAATTTAAATACTCTTGTACATTGTATGGTTCTCTTAAAACCAGATATTTGAAGATTTCTCTTTTAAATATTTTTTCATTGTTTATATTTCTGCTAGTTGTTACGGTTGCCAAAAGTCGCGTATTTGAAACAAAAAACATTTTTTTTGTAAAATGATTAGAAAAAAAGTTATATAAACAAATAGAAATATAACATTTCAATGAACAAATTATAATATGCCACTGTTTGTCGTCCCTGGGCTATCAGCAAACAGTTTGAAGCGATTTGAAATGAATGTCAGTTCGAACGCAGTAGTAAAATGAAGGGAAGATGCTTCTCCCACCAGTACTTTTTAGTTAATTCCGAATACCAAAATGCAGGCTTTTAAACTGAATTTACATACAATAAAATAAAACTAAAAGAAAATTAATTTATGAGGGATGGTACTCAAAGAACTAATAATTAATACGTTCCTTTCAGATGGTTAAAATATTAATTCAGCTCAAAATGGGAGCTCTGTAAACTTCAAATAAAGTCAAAAGCCCTGGAAAAAAATTCAGATTTGCAAGAAAACCCTCTGAGCAGTAAATTTGAGATTCTTCCCAATCATTTACTCGTAGAAATGAAAGATTCTGCCGAGTTTCAAAATTTCAACGCTTCTTATACAACAACTATGGACGATTGAAAATTGCGTATGTTTTACAGATTTTTCCAAATAACTCAATAACTAATTATCCAATCGGCTATATGAACCTATCATTTAGTCGCTCTTGAAATTACGTATAAATCAAACTTAGTTTCGACCATAGAACTTTTCCAAAACTGTAATAGTATTTATAAGCTTTGAATTTTAATCTACTTAGTTCGTTTATTGTACCTTTTAATACTATATATATTTTACATTTTGTAAACTCACGTTATTGTCAGAAGAAGTACAATGTAACGAAACAATTGTCACAAGTGTGTCTAAATAAAGTGGAATTCAATAATACTGTGTATTATTTCATCATGTTCTTATGCTCTATTTCATGGAAGAATTAACCTGCAGATAAAATCAGATTTTCGTAGTAATTAATCATTCTATTATCACAGACCGATATGTTAGTCGTGATCCACACTGTATATGAAAAATACCTTAAGTGAGGCGGTAGCACAAATTTGTTTCTAATATCAGCCAGTCTGAGTCCAAAAATGGGTGCGTCAACTGTTAAAACTAAAGCCTTGAAACCTGCTTTTTCAGCTCTGTGGACTAGTTCTTTGGTAATTTGTCTGCAAGTAAAAAATAATAATGATTTCACATTCATCTTAGACAATTTTCACATACCTGTCTTTGTATATATAAAGTTGGAACCATTTCAAAGCATGTGGGGCAGCCTTTGCAACGTCCTCTATGCTAGTTGTTGATAAGGTACTTAATGTGAAAAGTGTTCCTAGAGCCTGTGCAGCTGAAAGATTAAGGCTAGCGTTAGGAAAAAATAAATGTAACAGAGAGACAAGTATTTTAATTAGCCCGATTATTTTAAGGAGATCAATCATTGTGATAAAGCTAAAAAAGAAAGATAAACAGGCTGAACTACTAGAGTAAAAGTGAAAAAAAATGTTTCAAATCATTTGTAAACATTCACTCATTTCCAAATCTAGAAAACACATATATGACGCCGAAATAAGTGTTTAAAGAAAAAACCTATGCAATATGGCAAAACAACACAGAGTGGGTGTATTTTTGACTAAGAAAGTTTTGAAGCAAAGGAGAGGCTTGAGTAAACTGCTTTTTAGTATATTTATTGATATTATAATGAAAAGGTGTGCAGATAAAAAAGCTAAATGTAGAAAATACAAATGGAAAGGTTCTTAAAATATCTGAAGAGACATTTATACAAGACTATGGTTACAGACAGCAAACAGGAAGTTACGCAATAGGTAATTTAAGAATTTAAGACAAAACACTGAACATTTAAAGTGAGTATAAATAACGAAAACTAATTTGAAGAGAAGACCAACGGGAACAGAAAATAGAAACAAAATGTACTAAAACTATCAGTATAGTACATTTAGTACTGTATACGTGTTATTCTTGAGAAAACGGAATCACATGACAGGGAAATTAATAACAGAATAGTCAAAACAACGAATTCATAACACGCTACAATAAAGCCTTAATGTGAGAAGGAAATTACAACCAGCTGAGGGTAGTAGATGTCATAAGAAAAACGAAATCAAGACTGTTGTTGATTTCGTTTCGTCTGTACAAGTACAATAAACACAAATTAGAACAGAAACTACTCATCTGGTAGAACCCTATATAACGTATGGTAATTTAAAAATAAATCATAAACATGTAGATAGGTAAACTATAAGGAGAAGTAGAAAAACAAGTTTAAAAGGTATAGGACAATAGTATAAATGATGAAGCCTAACAAAAGTACAAGACTGATTGGCAAAATTTGTAATGGTAGCAACAAATGCAAATTGCAGTTTACAAGAAACAGTTACCTCTGGCATTGGCACATTCTCCTTCTGGATGAGCCATGCGTTGCATAGCAGTTGGTGAAATTCCTATTGGCATTGAAACTTTCTCTCCAAGCACAACAGTTGACATGTCTATCGCTGATACATCTCTCAGACATCTTGGTCGAATTTTAAACCTGGAAAAGATTAAAACCAATAGTAACAATATAATGTAATAACAACATACTGAAAACTAAATTATATTTACCAAGAAAGACTGCATATACAAACTGTAATCGCAGAATTTCTAACGTTCACTAAATGACTTATTTCTGAAGACGACTAAGTAATTGTTCTCTACATATAAACAAACGCTATCAACTATAATATAGAAGTCCACCCGTACCAGCATGATATCAACGTGTTATACTCACCAAATTAACTATTAATTTTTTTTAAATTCCAGTATTATCTTCAAAGCAATTATGCGAGGGCAAACCGGGTCACATTTTCTATCTTTTGTAGAATTTATCTGAATGTTCATAATTTATCATTGTTATAAGCATGCAAAGCAAACAAACTAATCACAATTGTTGTGTTTATAAGTTTAAGATCTTTAGATCCTTAATTTCTTCTATTGTTCAAACATTTCTTATTTGGATGTCAATTTCTTCGTCTTCTTTTTTTTGTTAAGTAGTTTAGCCTGTATTAAAATTAGTTATGCATTTCATGGTTGGTATCGTTTGCCTGTCCTTTTCCACCTAGTGGTCACATATCTCTGGCTATCCTACCTACTCTTCTGTCTGTGCTCCTGTTTAATTATTCCATTTTCTTTTTCTGTTATGTGACCATTCGTGTATTTTCCCCACACTTCATTCACTTCTTATTTCATCACTCTTAGTCAATTCCACAACGTATTTCCAGTTAATAGCTGTCGCCCAGTGGTCGAAATTCGACCAATTGAGTCAATATCTCTGGCAGGTTAAGTAACCTGAAAATTTTATAGTGACATTCTATCCTAGGACTTTGGGGAGAACAGCAATTACACGGAACGGCTCCAGATTCGGAACCACTGTCTGGTAATTCTCTCGAAAATCCTAGATGTCGGTCTTACACTCGCTTCTACAAATAAGTAACGAAATTCAAGTTTTTTTCAGATATAATTGATAGGACTTTATTTGTGTTCAAATTCGTAATAATTCCTCTCATCCTATATTCCATCTTCCCTATATACTTCTGCTTATGGGTTACGAAATGTTGCATTTCCATTTCCGCCACCCTGTATATGCATATCTGTATAATATTTTTTGCACCACCCTGTATAACTCTAATTCTATTGCACCTTCTATACCTAGAACCCTGTAAATTCAAGCGCTAATGGGCTTCCCTATGTAATTATGTTATTAGTTGTAATTGCACTCTACTCTATATTTTAAACACCCTATATATGCAACTGTTTATGTGCCATCCACGAAAAAAATGATTTCTAACATATCTGGAATCGCCCTGTATAATTATAATATACAACTATTACTTTACCACTAAACAATAACAACGCTTGCATGACACTTCCAGAAGTACATGCTCTAAGTATATAACAGCATCGGTCCCTCTATATATAATTACTTAATGTTTTGAGTCTGGCGGTGGCGGCGCATTCAGTTGTTTGGCGTTGAAATTATGGACGTAAATAATGAATTTTTATTATATTTTATTTAATGAATGAACCAATATTAAACATTAATATTAGCATTCTGGCGTCAGTAGCTACTAAACAAAACAAAAATGAAGAAAATCGGTTGAGAGACAGAGGAAAAAATAGTACCTAATTGTTTTGTCGTTGCCTATTTATATATAGATTCTTCTTAATTTTCTCATCTCTTTTGTTTTCAGGATTGTTTTTCCGAAATATGCCCAGGTCTTGTTTCAGCCCTATGCGTCTATATTGAGCTTATCGTTGTTTTATATATTCATAATTAAGTGCCCATCCCGATTTGTTTTTTTTTGTCCATATCGTATCATTTAAACATCATTTTTGATTATGAGCTTTGATTTCTTCTTCTATTTTACTATAGGTGGATATTGTAAATAACCAAGTAATTAAATTCCATCGTTTTCTCTGTACTTGTGGTGCTATCTTTGGTAATTATTGTTACTTTCGTGTTAAATCTGTATACCCAGCTTTGTAAGTTATGTTAGATTAGCTCAGTTTGGGTCATCTGCTTTGCATAGTATTTTGATTGTTTTGTTCCTCTTTTTCTTCGTTGACATTTCTTATTACTTCATATATTACTACTTAGAATTATAAGAACCCCAACAAGTCTACTTGTCTGATTCATGTTTCAACTTCTATGGGGTCTGTTAATCTTCCATCTATTCTAGCTTCCATTTAGCTATGTTTGTAAATGTTTTCGTTAGCGTCGATAGGGACTTATGGCATTTATTTATTATACAAGAGATTGATCACCCCCGTTCTATTGATATTAAGTGCCTTATGTGAAATGTACGGTTTTATCAATTTGACACTGATAATTTGATAGTGAAAGTTTTAGTATTTGGTATTCTAGAAACATCATTTGATGCCAGTTGATATTCATTTTCAATTAGAATCGTTACCAGCTGTTTTTAAGTTTTTTTTTTAACTTACGCTAATCTGCTCTTTTTTTAATTACAATTTATTACAGACCTTAAATCAGTTACAAAGGAACTGGCACCAAGGCCTTCATTTTTATAATTATGACAACATAATTGCTTAATTACTTTAACATAAAATATAATAAAACATTAGTCTCTGTTTTTTTTTAATGTTTTGAGATTGCGTAGTATAATCTTCTAATTTCCTTGAAATATATTGATGTCGATTTTATTGTATACATCTATACTTTTGTAAATGGGAGAATTCTGGGACGTATTTGTTCGGTAATAGTTGTTTCTTATCTGATGTCTTGTTCTTAAATTGTAATAATGTTCATGTTTATTTAACTGTAATTTCTCTTTAATTTTGATTAAATTATTCTGCATCTTATATATCAGCTTTACTTGTTCAATTTTTTTAAATTGTTTTATTCTTAAGAAACGATAGTCTCTGTATAATATTTCACTAGCAATGTTATAATCAATTGAAAATATAGTTTTTATACTCTTATTCTAAAGTCTTTGTAATTTATTTAAAAGTCTTGACTAGAATCGCCATAACATGGTAATAAATATCTCAGATGAGTTTCTACAAAACTATTATATAATAAGTATTTAGTATTTTTATTTAGCATATGTCTACATCTTCTTATTGCTCTGAGTATTGGAGCTACTTTATCCACTATATTATCTAGATGTACATTCCAATTTAGATTGTCTGTAATTATTAAGCCTAAATATTCATCTTGTACCTTTTTGATAGTGTTGTCATTTAATACTCTCTTCGAGGTGTCATTCCTTTGTACGCAAGACAATATATATTATTTATAAATAAAATATATATTGTTTCTGGTCGGGAACCTTCAGCAGTTGCGCCTCCCACAATTGAATGTCCTCTCGAACACTTCTTTATGCATTTGATGCATTTCGTTAAATTTGAAGACGCGAGATGTAAGAGCGATATCTAGGATTTTCAAGAAAATCAGTACACAGAGGTTCCGAATCTGGAGCCGTTCCGTGTAATTGCTGTTCTCCCTTAACTACTAGGACAGAATGTCACGATAAAATTTTCAGGTTACTTCACCTATCAGAGATATTGAATACTCTCTTCGAGGTGTCATTCCTGTGTACTGATTCTCTTGAAAATCCTAGATATCGCTCTTACATCTCGCGTCTTCAAATTTAACGAAATTCATCAAATGCATAAAGAAGTGTTCGAGAGGACATTCAATTGTGGGAAGCGCAACTGATGAAGGTTCCCTAACCAGAAACAATATATATTATATTTATAATATATATTGTCTTGCGTACAAAGGAATGACACCTCGAAGAGAGTATTCAATATCTCTGACAGGTGAAGTAACCTGAAAATTTTATCGTGACATTCTGTCCTAAGAGTTAAGGGAGAACAGCAATTACACAGAACGGCTCCAGATTCGGAACCTCTGTGTACTGATTCTCTTGAAAATCCGAGATATCTCTCTTACATCTCGCGTCTTCAAATGTTGTCATTTAGTTTAATCACTGGATGAATTTTTTCCCCAACCTGATTAATAACCATATACACAGTTTTTTCTATATTAATGGTCAATTTGTTGTAGCATATCCAAACAAAATATTTTTTAAGATCATTATTTACTGTTATTTGTAGGCTTTCCATATTTGTTCCAGAATATATTAACACAGTATCATCACAAAACTTGTAATATTTTGCCTGTATTCTAGCATATTTTGAGACTATGATTTACATACAGTAGGTATTGTAGTGGTCTTAATACTGATCCCTGTGCAACTCCAACATTAATATTAGAAATTTTACTAATTGTCCATTTACTTCTGTGCATTGTTTTCTTCCTGTTGAATATGTTCTTAAGAGTTCATAACATGTTCCACGAAAAGCCATCTTTTTCAGCTTTTCCAGTAATAAGTTATAATCAGTTGTGTCGAACGCCTTATGAAGGTCTACAAACACTGCAATCACATATTTGTTTTTATCTATTTCATTAGATATGTATTCTAGTAGAGTAGAACTACTTTGTTTTCCAAATTCCATATTGGTTTTCATCAAACTTGAAGTATTTTTCTATAAAATTTACCATTCTTCTTTTGAGACCTTTTTTCTAAAATTTTGTTAAATGTACTTAATAAGGAGATAGGTCTGTAATTGTTAATATCGTCATGTTAACCTTTTTTGTATACTGGTGTTATTTTTGTTATTTTTAGTTCTTCTGGGTAAAGACTATTGGTAGTACATGGTAGGCTTGAATTTAAAAAAATTGACCTGTATACGTATGCCCACAAACTCGGAGTACGCTGTCAACACAAATCGTGACGCTTTGAATAATAGCGTTAAGCATCTTGATTTAATTTGAGCAACCTAGTTTAAAATGTGGATTTAGTTTGGTTAATACTTCTTAAGGGCCTAGTAGTGTACGTTGAGGCATACTTTAGTCAGTTACATAGTTTACCATTTTTAATGATGTAATAGGATGCCGTTTTTTTTACTAACCTCGTAAAATATTGAAAAATGATATGTGATAACTTTGTTTCAAGTTTCAGACCAGAAAAACAACCGAATTGAGAACTTTTGAAGTAAGTTAAAAAGCAAAAAAAAAGAGACAGCTGACACTCATTTGGCTTTCTTGTACCATCAGTGCAACAACAACAAAGTATAATTCCAATTAAATTTTTCTCCTTATATTAAATCTGTAAGTATTTACTTACTTCGAAAAGGCTATTTTGTTATCAGACAAAGTCCGCTGCTGTCCTGCCCCACTTCTGTAATAATCCAACGCATTCCTAGGTAAATTTTGATAAGCATACTTCTCAAAATCATCCACACACACTAAATCATTCATGATGCAAGTTTCTTCTACAGACTTTAACTGATTTAATTGTTTAGCAGACTTAACCTTTACTCAACTTATGAGAAATGATAAGATAATTTATATTCAAAATAAAACAAGGAAAAACACTAACAAATCTATAAATTCCGCTAAGTTAATTTAGAATTGTTACTTTTTTATTATTTAAACAACAACCAGTGCGATTGTGTTAAAGACTGAAGACAATTGAGTTTAATACTGCAATTTTGAACGAAATATTGTCATTGTTCTTTGATAATACCAACACGTTATGAGGTTGAAATTAAGAACCCTTTATCATACACATTCAATGCGATAATTTTCATACAACAGTTAAAGGTCGTCATATAACTTGTGATTATGTAAGCTAAACATTGATTGCTAACTTTGCGATTCTTAAAGTTTATCATCACGAACAAGTCAGTGGCTATTCTAATGAATTTGAAATTAGTGAGAATAAAAATTATCATTAAGATAACAGAACCTATTAGTCTTTATAGGTTAATCTCAGTGACAAGTGTATGGTTTTTGTCGAGGTTTTCACTAATAGTGACTACCGAGCAAATTGACGGAGTGAAGGGGTTTATTATCGATCAAGTATAAACAAAAAGAGCGGCAGTCATTGAGACTGAACGATGGAAGCGAAAGCTTCGTACCAAATATACTCTCGTTTTCTCCCTGTTTCTCTTTCTCTGGGTCATGACGAAATTTCGAGATATCTCTTGCCTAAAAATAAACAGAAAATATTGTATTTTATCAACTTTCTAGATCCAATAAACTTACCATTCAACTTTTTATCATACAAATGCACCCTTGAAACTCCAGTAACCTTGAAACTGAAATTTCAAATTTTTATCATAAATATCTAGCTTAAATGTCAAGATATGCAATGAAAGAATATTGCACAGGGTGTTTGTAACGGTTTTCATTTTATAAGTCTCGCAGTCCAGTGAAATGGCACAAAATATTCCATTAGTGTATCGAAATGATTTTTTTTAGATGATCGAGCTTTTCTATACGGTTTATGGTGACAGGTGTCTGTGTGTGTGTATGCAAGCAATGTTCGAAGTATAAAATTATAGTTATCTAGGTGGGTTCAAAAAATGTTACAAAGAAATGTGATATTGAGTGGTACATAAGCAGTTCCATATATAGGATGATTGAAATATAAGGTGGAATAGAATTAAAGTTATACAGTGTGATTCAACAAATGTTGTTTTTAGGTGGCACTTAAGTAGTTGAGTATAGAAGCTGGTTGAAATAAGCGTGAAGTAAAACTCTAGTTATACAGAGTGGATCAAAAAAACTTTAAAAAATGATTACATAAGCATGTGCAGTAAGGATATTTGAGTAGTAGGTCGGAGGGTTCAAAAAATGTTAGAAGCAGTTGTATATACAGGATGATTGAAATATAAGGTGGAGTGGAATTATAGTTATACAGGGTGGTTAAAAAATGTTATATAGGGTGGAACATAAGTAGTTGCTTATACTTGACATATAGGGCGAAGTAAAATTATAGGTATACAGGGTGGAGAGGATTAATATCATACAGGGCAGTTGCAACATCATGTAGAGTTGAAATATAGGGTAGTTCAGAAAATGATTTTTTTGTGTATTGTATTCCGAGCTATTCGGTCGCTTTTGATTCCGTCTTAAGACGGCCGCTTTTTGTTGTTATTGTGATACGATTTCGCGAGTTATAGTTCCGGACGTAACCACCGCTAAACCGCTTTCATTTTGTTTCTTTTGTGTTTGCAAAAGCGCATCATTTGTTGTTAAACCCGCATTTTTGTTTGCTCACTCAATGAACATTATGTCGCTATATTTTGTGTAACGTGTTGTCCAGACGAAGCTCTAAAATAAGTTCCTGCTGTTGCGGGGCTAGCCTCTGAAGAAAGAAGAACCAAGAAAACACCACCTGCAGAGCTTCGACGTAAAAGGTCAGTGATTAACTTTTACCAAATTACATTACCAAATTATGCAATGTCTTCGATGGCACATTACATATAATATCCAAAAAAATGTATGAATTAGGTGTTGCGGTTTTAGTTCAATGCTGGTTCAATGCAAGTATGTAATTGACGGAGGACCTTTAGCGGAACAATCAACAAAACACGTGGTGTTTTCTTGGTTCTTCTTTCTTCTGAGGCTAGCCCCGCAACAGCAGAAACTGATTTTAGAGCTTCGTCTGGACAACACGTTACACAAAAAATAGCGACGTAATGTTTATTGATTGAGCAAACAAAAATGCGGGTTTAACAACAAATGATGCGCTTTTGCAAACACAAAAGAAACAAAATGAAAGCGGTTTAGCGGTTGTTACGACCGGAACTATAACTCGCGAAATCGTAACACAATAACAACAAAAAGCGGCCGTCTTAAGACGGAATCAAAAGCGTTCGAATAGCTCGGAATACAATACACAAATCGCAACATATACAGGGTGGTTGCAATATAGGGTGAATTAGAATTATAGGAAGTGGTCCAAATAATAAAACAAATAAAAAAGTTTTAAAAAACAAATTAGAGACAGAGGGATAAATAAGAATATCAATAGAATTGTACCTTAAATCAAATAAAAAGAATATGTTAGAAAATAGTTATTGGTTGCACACGGTTTGTAAACGGTTTTTATTTTATGCCAGTTGAAGTAGGTTCTTTTTTATAAATTATTAGCAAATATTGTTTGTTGACCCTTGAGCGTTTGTTTCTTGTCATTTTTTTTCAAAAAAGCCTACTGATAATTCAGATGTCTCTAATAACCCCACGGAAATTTTAGTTTTTTCAAGTCTATACAAAAATGTTTCAAATCGTACTAAACATAAACTCCTCCAATTTTTAGCGTAGTCCACTGATGTTGAGAAAAAAAAGAGGTTGCGATTTGAAACAAAAAAAATTGCACGATTTTCGAGATTCCGCGTCAATTTCTGCGCACTACGTACACTTTTTTGAACATTTCCAAAAATTTAGAAAACTTCAAGTTTAAATCAAGCATATTTTGACAATTCTAGCCTAGCCCTCTTTGTTTCCAAAAAAACAATGAAATAATTTTCGACGTCCGGCCTTCAGTCATATGATATTTTCAATAAAGTTCATTGTAGATTCTAAAAATTCTATAAAAATAGGATGTTACGTTTTAAAAAACCAAATTGAGGTCCAGTTCTTGTAAATAGTGGTTTCTCGTATACATATTTGGTCTCAATTTATCGTGGTATACCCTGTACATCAATGATGCTATTGCGTCATATATTGTACCATTTGTTGTATTTATCCTTTACCCAAATCACACGTGATCCCAAGGTACTGCAAAATTGTCTAGGATTAACCAGCAAGGAATCCCGATTTAAATCCCATCGAACAAATTCGCGATACATTTGAATATAAACCTACATCATGTCGAGGGTCGTCCAGTCTAGGACTGTTATTTCAAGCATGCTTTAACGTTGCTCTAAAACGATTACTAAACTATAATTGTTGGATATATTTTCAAATTAGTAATCTTTAGTTCTAATAACGATTTTCCATCAAGTAGCCTTCGAGTTAGCTTTATTCCAAATTTTGCTTATTTCTCACGTTTTCAACTGCTGACATTATCTACAAAAATTGACTTTCATGACATTAAAATATATACAACCAGACAATACGAATGTTCATTAACAGAATGGGGGTGACGACATCGAGCTTAAACTGACACTACAGTGAAGTACGTTCACGATGTGACAATAAAGTCGCATGTATGTTAATTCCAGCATTAGCATGTGGACGGTTTGCCGTAAGTACATTGTTTATAATTCAATTAATATCAGTTTGATTGATTGGAACACAACACAAATATGAATAATACGTTTAACTGCACGGCTAATTAAAAAGCATTTGTTGGTTATGAATCGATTTAGTAATAAATAAACTAAAGACACTTATTTTTTTTAAGAAATGTTTATACTGATTAACATATAAAATGTGTAACCTAGAAATAGTTATAACCTATGTTAGATCAGAATCAACTATGAGTTATTGTTCATTACTTTGTATTAATTCTCTATTGTCGGTTCATATAGTTTATTTAGCATATCGTAAACTATATTTGGATTTCCGGTTAAAATGGGGGTGTAACCGCACCTGTACACAGAAGCTAGTGATAGATTTTTTTGAAAAACAGTTGAATTTCTGAAATAGTTGTGTAAAAGGAAAAATGCAGTGCTAAGAAAATTTAGTATTTTATATAAATTCTTGCGATAATTACAAAAAAAACCCTGAGTCATACATTAAATGACACTTTACAACTTATTAGTTATACTAGCTGTCGCCTAGTTGTCGAAATTCTAACTAATAAAAACACTAACGTGAATTTAATCAAAATATCTTTATCTCTTGTATATTGGGTCAACTGCAATTGTATCCCGAATATGATTGTCATGTCTTCGTTTGCGTGACAGCTCTCGTTTTCGAGATATGACACAAACTGATCTTTTTTTGAATGGAAACCATAGTTAGCTATGACCTCAAAAAATCGGACATTTTTAGAGCTTTTCAACGATATAATACTCGATATAGTTATTCATAAAAATAACGGAGTTATGGATGCTTTTCTCTCTTATTTTCACTTTTAACGTATGTAGCCATGAAAAAGATTGTTTTCACTTTGACGTTTCCTCTTTTGAGAGTAATTCCATTAGTAGTGCTGAACCGGGAGTCGATATTGACAAGTTTTCCTGTTAAAATGGAATATTCTAACGAAGAAAAACTGAATATGGTGGAATGTCATATCATATGCCATAAAAATTCAGTTCGTGCAGATGATGAGATGAGATTTTTTAATCGTCGTCAACCTGCTCTATATACATTTAAGAGGCTTTACGATAGTTTACGCAGATATGGATCTTTTACTAAACCACCAAAGGAACGTAATCAAATTAACGAAGTAGCACAAATAAATGTTTGGCAGTTGTAAATGAAAATCCATCTACATCAACTCGTGAGATTGCGGCAGAAGCTGGCACATCTCAACGATAAGGTTAAGGTACTAAAAGTGCACAAGTCTACCCGTACAAACTTTCAGTTTCTCAAACTTTGCATGCTGGTGACGAACATCGACGTATTTTGCTTTGTACATGGTTTAGAGACATGTGCCTTGACAATCCACAGTTTCCATTAAAGGTGTTATGGTCAGATGAAACTAGATTTACTAACTGCGGTATGTTCAATAGACACAATGAGCATATCTGGGCTAAAGAAAACCCTTTCCATATAGAACATAGAGGACCCCAGATAAAAGTTGGTTTTAATGTTTGGTGTGATATCATAGGGTCTACTATGATGAATTACTTACTGGGGAGCGCTACTTGCATTTCTTGTAATACACTTTTCAAGACATGTTGCATAATTTGAATTTGAGAACTCTTGTAGAAATTGTGTGGTTCCAACATGGAGCACCTGCTCATAACTCGTTATTAGTAAGACAACACAGATAATATCTATCCAAACTCTTGGATAGGAAGAAATGACCTACGCGAATGACCACCCGGTCTCCCGATTTGGCAGTTATAGACTTCTATTTATGGGGTGCGCTAAAAACAAAGTATACAAAAGAAAGTATGAGCCAGTTGGTGACTTAAGGGAGGCGGTATTACAAGTCATTGAAGAAATTGATAGGCGGTCTGTGAGGAAAGCGGTAATGTCAATCTTAAAAAGATGGAATTTTTGTCTAATAGCAATGGTTGACTTTTCGAACATAAATTGTAACCATTATTATGTACTTTAATTTCTTAAGTTTTTAGTAAGTACCTACTTATTTAGTTTTTTCGTTATATCTGATATACCTAATCAAAAAATCATTCAATGTTTTTTGGAATAGTTATTAATAAATCTATCTATTTCATGGCTAACTACGTTAAAAATGAAAATAAGAGAGAAAAGCATCCATAACTCCGTTATTTTTATGAATGACTATATCGAGTATTATATCGTTGAAAAGCTCTAAAAATGTCCGATTTTTTAAGGTCATAGCCAACTATGGTTTCCATTCAAAAAAAGATAAGTTTGTGTCATATCTCGAAACCGAAAGCTGTCACGCAAACGAGGACATGACAATTATGTTCACTTTTTTTATAAAATCAAAAACAAAGGAGCTAGAGGGATTTGACTAAATCGACAGAATTTCGTTTTGTCAAAATATCTAGTAAGCCATGACTTTTTACAAAAATTCGAAAGTGCCATTAATTTGGACCAGTAAAACTGCAAATCTTTCCCAATTTAACAATTGCTCTATCTCCGCTAGTTTCCGAGATCCCTATACTGATCCCTATACTGATCATCAAGAGGGAAAAACTAACAATACTTCATTCAAGCAAAACTGCTGCTGCTGAGATGTAGCTGTAGCTGTGCGTGGAAAGCAGTGAATGAAGACAGGGAGAAATGACTAAAAGATTTTTGACTTACATATATGATATCCTGAGTAATATCGACAATAAGACGCAGAAATGAGTTTCCTGTTTCCTCTATAAAATTATCTTCATTCAATAATCCGATGACCTCAAATTAACTATTTATATATCTAATTATATTAAATTATTGTCAAATAGTAAAAATAACAATCGTAATTATTCATTAGTGGCATTGCCTCATTCCGTTTAAGTGACTTTTAAAAATTAACCATACAATTGCACTGTTATTATTAAAGCTTTTTCCAACAGCGGTTTATTATTTAATTTATTCAAGCAGTCATTATGTAAAATTATACTGCATGGGTATGCCGATAGAAGTCATTATAAAATTTAATAAATACCTAATATATAAACACCTCACACTGCTTCAAACGAAACTTTAAAAAATGAAATCTCCTTATTATCGAGGCTGTTTGGTACAGAATACGTTACATTGTAATGTAATTATAACATTGTACAATAAAATTATTACGACTTGCTAAGGGATGTGAACAAATACGCGTATTTCACTATTTATCTAGAATATTTTATTCCATTTAATGTTTCAAATCTACATTTTAAGATTGTTTGACATTTTAAACAGTTTTGACACTTTTTGACATTTTTGATATTTTTCACGTGTTTGTCATTATTGGTATTTTTGACAGTTTTGACGTTTGTTACATTTTTTACATTTCTGATTCTTTATTTTTTTGAATTTTTTGACGTTTTTTCCGTTGTTGACTTTTTTGATATTTTTGACATTTTTTACTTTTTTGGCATTTTTGAGAGGTTTGACACTTTTGACATTTCTAGCATTTTTAATTTTTTAGAGATTTTAGGCTGTTTTGACATTTTTAACACTTGACATTTTTGATGTTTCATATTTTACCTTTGTGCCATTTTAGATTGTGTTGATTTTTCGGGGTTTATGGCGTACTTAATTTAAAAATATATAGCAATTAACATAATTTTACATTGTCTACATTTTATGAGATTTTTGACTTGCAATTAATCAGGCAGTGAAATCATAAAATTATTATTCGCTAAATGACGAATGATGTGGCAGTGTATTTAAACAAATGAAAAAAGTTGCCAAACCACCTATTATGACCTATGTATATGTAAACTTAGGCAACTCTGTTCTTGTCATTTGAGAAAAATTTATATTGATTTTCACAGTTGCATACTTTTTCCTAAAACAAAATTTCTCTAAAGGAATATAAACCCCCACTGCCCACACGTCAAACTGTCAACAGATTTTTCGAAAAATGACTGATTACGTCTCAATTAATTTATACAATTGATATCATAATTATTAAACCTTTATTTTTTTGGGGTCCGACAAATTGTGATTTTTTTTTAAATACTGCACATGCCCCCTATTGGATAATTGAATTTTGAAGAGTAGTTAGATCAATCCTCGAAATTTCCTTGGACTTCCATCGCCTTGAAGTGGTTGATCCCAAAACGTTTCAAGAGCTGTGTATCTGCTATCGAATCATTTACCTGATGACGATAGCAGATACACAGCTATTGAAACGTTGTGAGATCAACCACTTCAAGACGATGCAAGGAAACTTCGAGGAACGAGTTACATTGTCTATCAACTTCAGACTAACAGATAGATCAATATTTACACCTAAGTATATCACTTTTTACTTCCCAAATATTTAATTTCACTGAAAACAAATATGAACACCATTCATTAACGGAATTTTCCGAAAACAAGGAATCACATATTTCTTTATTTAAAGACCCGAATTTTAAAGTGTATATTACCTACGGTTCCAGAGAAGTAGTGAATTTTTCCGTAAAATTCAACTCATTTTCATTTATTTCGACCAACTTTTACGCCTTTATCAACTTTTTTTCCTTCTGAGATATTGAATTGTCCTAACAGCAACAGAAACCTTCACCGCCCCCCACCCCATAAATAAACAATTTATGACAATAAAACATAGCCTATATTAATTGTCTTCTGAATGTTATTTGTTTCATATTATTGATTATTTTTATGTGTTCTTGGGAAATAACACCACAATCCAAACAAAAATCTGTATATTCAAGGAAAAACCAAACGTTCCCAGGTTTATTCTTACCTCGTTTTCAATGACTTTAAACATGTATTGAAAATATAGAATGCAAAATGAAAGTTTGATATATAACAATTAAGTTGTCTCTATATACAGGGTGAGTTTTTTTTTGGTGATCAGTATGGGGATCTCGGAAACTAGCGGAGATGGAACAATGGTTAAATTGGGAAAGATTTGCAATTTTACTGGCCCAATTTAATGACACTTTCGGATTTTTGTAAAAAGTCATGGCTTACTAGATATTTTGAAAAAAAAAACAAATTCTGTCGATTTAGTCAAATCCCTCTAGCTCCCTTGTTTTTTGTGATTCTATAAAAAAGTATACACAACAAAATTGAAGGGAATTGTATCCCGAATATGATTGTCATGTCCTCGTTTGCGTGACAGCTCTCGTTTTCCAGATATGACACAAACTTATATTTTTTTGAATAGAAACCATAGTTGGCCATGACCTCAAAAAAATCGGACATTTTTAGAGCTTTTCAACGATATAATACTCGGTATAGGTATTCATAAAAATAACGGAGTGATGGATGCTTTTCTCTCTTATTTTCACTTTTAACGTAGGTAGCCATAAAAAAGATTGTTTTCACTTTGACGTTTCCTCATTTGAGAGTAATTCCATTACTAGTGCTGAACTGTTTTTGTGATAAAATGGAATATTCTAACGAAGAAAAACTGAATATGGTGGAGTTTTATATCATATGCCATAAAAATTCGGTTTGTGCAGCTGAGGAATACTTTCATAGATATTTTAATCGTCGTCAACCTGCTCTATGTACATTTAAGTGGCTTTACGGTAGTTTACGCAGATATGGATCTTTTACTAAACCACCAAAGGAACTTAATCAAATTAACGAAGCAGCACAAATAAATGTCCGATTTTTTGAGGTCATAGCCAACTATGGTTTCCATTCAAAAAAAGATAAGTTTGTGTCATATCTTAAAAACGAGAGCTGTCACGCAAACGAGGACATGACAATCATATTAGGGATACAATTCCCTTCAGTTTTGATATTTACCCTTTTTTATAAAATCAAAAACAAAGGAGCTATAGGGATCTGACTAAATCGACAGAATTTCGTTTTTTCAAAATATCTAGTAAGCCATGACTTTTTACGAAAATCCAAAACTGTCATTAAATTGGGCCAGTAAAACTGCAAATCTTTTCCAATTTGACCATTGCTCTATCTCCGCTAGTTTCCGAGATCCCCATATTGATCCTCAAAAAAACTCATCCTGTATACAGGTACCACAAAAAATTCTAAAGATCATATTTTATAGCTTTCAAGTTGGAATAACTTGAAAGAGTTGTCTTTAGATTTTATAAGTGGCGTTCCTAGGTACGACTTTGATTTAAGATAGCACATTCGCCAAAAATGTGATCAAATAAAGAAGGGAGAAAGACCTAGGAAAAACTTATGAACTATCCCGATACTGGGTTGTTCAAAAAGAGATGGCCATTACTAATTTCTTATTTAATTGTTGGTAACCAGATACGATTGAATTCTACAGAAGTAGAAGAGATACTATCGTCTTCATTCAATAGAATTAATGCAGACTCTTTTATTTTTCGTTTCGTGTTATCTTATTCTTTGTGAAGAATAGTTGAATTGTCAAATTATATTTTATGGCCTAGGTTCCAACCATGTTCACAAATTGTCGATTTTTCAAATTGTCGTTTCTTTGTGTAATTCTTGTGTTCATTAGTTCATCCGTTTAATGATCTCGATGTTTCTCCAAGGAATCTTGTGTATTCAGTTCTGAGTTTTGTTGGTGGGTTTTGTTTTTGATATTAGTGATTTTAATCTATTTCTTGTTTTGAATACTGTTTTGACATTAAATCTGTTGAAAACTCTTTTCAATCTTTCTGAGAGACCCTGTATATAGGGTATAGTTGTAACTATAATGTGGTTGTCCTGAGTAGTAGTGTTACTAAGAGAAGTTCCGATTTAATTCTGATGGTTTGTTTTCTCTTCAAGTCTGTTTAATTCATTGTTGATAAATTTTGTAGGGTAATTGTTTCCAGTAAGAACATGCCTTGAATATACAGATTTTTGTTTCTATTGTGGTGTTATTTCCCAAAAACACATAAAAATAGCCTATATTACTCACAGATACGGTAGCGTTCAATTAGTGAAAGAATATATAAAATCAGTTCAGTACTTACAGAGAGTACGTCTAACAAACATACAAACAAGCAAAGAACTATTATGCCGTCACTTCACTTGGTGTAGCGTATATTTGCTATATTTGTCCGAAAACGGCGATGTGTGGAGAGATTATTCGCTATTTTTTTTTATTTGAACAAATACGTTGAATACCGCTAAGAGCAAATACGCCTTACCGTCCACTTATCGGTTTTCAATGCACATCAAAGGAGTCAAATAAGCCAAATATTTGCTTTAGCCGTCCACACTTGGTTCATACAGTTGCACCCGGCATTTCGATCGTGGTCAACTAGTGTTGTTTTTAATGGCAAAGTAGTGTTTGTGGCAAAATGGAGTGATCGAACAATAACATCATGAAGTTTCTTGAGTTGTACCAAATGCATCCTTGCTTTTGGGACCCCAAACATACCAGCCACAAAAATAAAAATAAAATAAATGATGCATGGATAGATATCCAAAACAATATGGGACAACCATGCACAATTGCTGATTTAAAGAAAAAGAGGGAATCTGCGTTCAGGGGTTATAACACAAAAATTAAGAAATCAGAAACATCAGGAGTAGGCGGAGTTTAGCGTATACAAACCCACATGGTTTTCTGGGAGCCATCTATAAATCCAACCCATCTACGAATACATATTTGGCATGTTTGAGTGTTTTGCGATATGTGCGGATGGCAAGTTTGGAATATTTGCGAATATATCGAATATTTGGACGAATATAGCGATACAAATCAAAAATACGCTAATACCAAGTGAAGTGCCGGCATTACATTTTTACGAGTATAGATATTCAGTTAATAGAATGTAAGGAACCGTAAAAAAGTAAAAAGGAACATAAAATCTAAGATTTTTTTTTTCTTTTTTAACAAAATAAATGCAGAAAAGTTGTATTATGTAAACAATCGATTTGTTTATAACATTTCTGAAACAAATAACATTAAAACGTTTTAATTATGGTACTCTAATAGTATTTTCATATACATAATATATTAATTAGTGACACTAATCAAACTTATTAAATAAAACTTGCAACCTCTCATTTTAATTTGTGCTTTTTCTAAAATTATATAATTAACAACTAACGGCAATATGCTAATTTCAAAAAGTATAGTATTAAATCATTCTTAGTACCAATTCTTTTTTGGTTACCTTCCATATGAGGTTTATTACACTTTTAATTTGCACAATCAAAACTTAACACTGCAATTTTAACACCAAATACCGATTCTTCCTTTCATATAACTTCATCCTTCATCCTTTATTTCAAACTAAAATTTTATCAACTCAATTACAACTTTTAATTACATCCTTTTCTTTAATGTCAACATTAACCCACATTTAATCTGTGTGTAGACATAACTTCTCAGATACGAATCAGTGATCTGATATCGCCGTTTATCGCCAAATCGATTATTAATAAATTGTTCGAATACAACTGGAATCGAAGCAGATGGCTTGGGCTCCCAAAAAAAATCCGTGAAATAATTACCAGGTTCACTGCGCCGTCTGATAATGTAACTTGCCTACGCCCGGCCATCAGATACGCGAACGAAGTTCGAGGCAGCTGCTAATTTGATTCGTTAATTGTTTCACGTGTGGACGTGAACGGAGTGTACTTAAAAATGATAATGTTTAGAATTATTAAAGGTTGTGATAAAAGTAACTTATTGTATAATATTGTCAACTTCTCTTCAAGATCCTGTACATTCAATTTACCGAAACTTTTATAAAATCACTCATGTGTCCAACCATATGCCACACCTAGTTTTACAAAAATCGAGTATTCTTCCCCACTTTTCCCGAAACAGTAGATCCTAAAATTTTGAAAAAACATAATGAATATGGGCGTTGCTCAACTAGAGCGACTGAATTGTCAAAATTTTCACCAACACAACATGAAGGTCAGTTTTAAGTCACAATACCAACTTAGTAATATTTTATTTAATGTCAAAGACAAAACACTTAACAAATATGAATACTTATTTAAAAAGCAATGACCTACTCTCCATATATCAGTCTGGCTTAAGGAAAGGACATAGCACAACTACAACTCTGTGCCGTATCACTGATGACATCATTACAGTAAGTGATAGGGGATTGGCTAGTGTTTTAACTTTGACAGCATCAACCACGATCTCTTAATCAGCAAATGTAAATATATAGGATTTGACATCCTGTCTTTGAGATGGTTAGAGTGTTGCTTGAAAAAAAGGAAACAATTGGTAAGGGTAAGAAACAACATCTCGTCTACAAAGTCTATTTCTTCAGGAGTACCACAAGACTCTGTATTAGGTCCGATTCTGTACCTAATTTACACCATAGATTTACCAATGTTTTGCTGATTACACCCAAATTTACCATAGCTTTCATCCACAAGAGTATGAATGAGCTTCAATATCAATTAATAAAGACATAAAAAGCCTCAATACATATGCACTGGAACATAGGCTCAAACTAAATTGTTCAAAAACAACAACAAAAAATCGACCAATATCCCTAATATTTTAGTCGATTTTTCGATAACTCCTTATGGTTGTATATAGTTTTTTAACGTTTAATCTATTAAGGAAGATCCTTAGGTGATCTCATATACTTTTCTGGGACGTGCAACTTGCAGTTTTGCAGAAAATCGCCGAAAATTCCAGAATTCTTATCAAAAATTTCAGCGAAATGACATAACGGACATTTCCTCATAAATATTTTAATTCCAACGTAATAGTGCGGTAATTTTAGGCACTGGAAGTTTTAATTACGAATTTGAAAATTTTCTATGTACATCTCAAACATAGTATTTTTGGCTCCTTAAATCAATGAGTACAACTTTGTTTTGTTTGTATACCAGGCAAATACCTATTTAAATGCAAATTTTTCGATTTTGCGAAGACGGTGCTTTTGGTTGTCACATTCTCCCGGCCTAATAGAAAATTCAGTGACAACACATGTCAAACTTTAAACTGCTATTGGTGCGTTTATAGACAGGGTATTTAATTATAGCAAACACAATCATAAAGTAAAAAAATGTGAAATTAAAATTACATAGGGTGATTAAAAAACTGTTATATGATGTGGTCATAAGCGAATCATATACAGGATGGTTGAAATATATGCTGGAGTTTAATTATATTTATACAGTGTGATTAAAAAATTATTTCTTTTATAGCCCATAAAAAACATAAAGTGTGGAGAGGAATTAATGTTACAGAGGGCGATAATATAAAATGTTAAAAATGAAATAATTTATGGGGTAGCCCACAAGGGGTTATATACTATGGTTGAAATATAAGACGGATTTGACTCCATAAATATGGGATGGATTCTACTCCGTCCTATACTTTACAGAATGTAGTTAACGAATTTATGCTTGTCCGTAGGCAGTCGTATGTACAGGATGGTTGGTACATAGGTTAGACTGAAAGTATCTATAGTTATAGAGGCTTGTCAAAAAAAGTTGGAAAAAGGTTACATGGCGTAGTCCAAAAGGCATAAATATATTTTGGGCTTATTAAGTCAACGAGTACTAGTACATTTTGTTCGTAAAAATTTACATGTCAATTTAAATGAGAAATTATCATTGTGTAATGTTGAGGCTTTCGATGTTACCTGGTTCTCTCTATTAAGGTTATACATACAAAATAAAAAATGAAAACTCAAAAGTTGAAAATAAAACATTTATTAAAAAAATATATAACCGACTTCTACCTATAACTAAAAAGCTAAAAATAATTATAACAAAATACAACTCTAGCAAATAAATAACACATTCAATGTTGTTAGGTACCTACCCAGGAAGTAAAAAATGTAAACATTAAAAGGTGCTCATTCTGTACAAATTAATTAACTACCAATCTAGTATATTTTTGAAGTCGGTGCCAAGCAAAAATCAAGTTTGATGAATTAGTATATAAGTATGCAATGAAGGATTTTAGATTTGCTGCATTTGAGCAGTTTCTGATCAGTTATCTGGTGGTATACTTGAACTTGTTGTTCTGTCAGTCGCTGAATTTATTATCATTATTATTAAATATCTAAATTATGTAGTTATAAGCTTTCATGTTCGGAATGCAATTGTTTCTATGTCGGTATAACACGCAGAAACTTTATCACCCGCTACGATGAATATTGTCATTCATTGAGATTTAACAAAAGAAATTCAACATTTACAAAGCACTGTTCATAAACCAGTCATTCCTTTCTTACAGTCGAATAACGATTATTATTTTACTTAAACTCTAAACACCTGGCAAAGTGACAGAATTAAATAATATCGTCTGAAGTGATTCGTCAGAAACAATCACCGTAAAAACTTTAATTTAGCACTATCATAAAACTTCATTATGAAAACATAAAATGATGTATGGCCAATAACTTAGTCATAAAAAGATCCGCCTTAAAACTTTGATAATGAACTAATTTATCATCAAGCAAACTGTAATCAAATAGGATCAACTTTCTGTCCTTATTATTACTGCATACAAAGATGGAATTTCTTTTTTCAATTCAATGTGTAACTTCAAAATAATAGTTCTGCCAAAATTACCGCAATATTTGAATTTGCCTCCATTTGTGGAGTACATTGTTGGCCCTAAAAAAAACAATTTGACAGCTAAGACATATTTCAGTAATTTATATTTAAAAAAACGACTTTAACTGGCTTAAACTAAAAACCGTGTGCAATCAATAACTATTTTCTAACACATAGTCTTTTTTATCGGATTTAAGTTAAAATTCTATTGATTATTGTAACGTATTCTTATCTCTCCCTCTCTCTCTCTATTATATATTTTTTTCTATATTACTCACACACTTTTTTAACTTTTTTGTTTGTTTTAATATTTGGCCCACTTTCTATAAGTGTAACTCTAATTCACCCTCTATTGCAATCACCCTGTATATATTTCTGTGTATTGGTCACCCAATATAAATAATTTGTCTAACATTTTCTGAATCACCCTGTACAACTATAATTCAACTCTACTTAATGTTGCAACCGCCCTGTATAAGTATTAATCCTCTCCACCCTATTGACTATTTCTATTTTTCTATTATCTATACCCTGTATATCTATAATTTTACTTTGCATATGTCAAGTATAAGCAACTACTTATGTTTCACGCTATAAAACATTTTTTAAAAACCCTGTATAACTATAATTCCACTCCACCTTATATTTCAATCATCCTGTATATGCAACTGCTTCTATCATTTGTTGAACTCGAATATAATTTAAATTTTTTGATCCACTCTGTATAACTATCGTTTTACTTCACTCTTATTTCAACCATCTTGTAGGAATGCGCAACTGCTAATGTGTTACCCAATATATATAAAGTGATCAGATTTTTAGATAGGCAAAGCGGGACAACTCTGAAGGAGGGGGGTATCAACAAAAATTTTCATACATAATAAAAATAATATCGCAATATTTTTTATTTTTAACATAAGTACAATTTATAAATATAAAAAAAATTATAATATTTTATTCCTTGACATATTTGAGTGAATTTATGTCAGTAGATTGTTGTCATTTTTTTAATATTGTAAACCTCTTCTCAAGAATTTTCAAAATATATTTGACAAATAAAATGGCTTTCAAATTTTCAACACATAATATTTATTTATCTAATGTCCACACTTGATTGACTGTAGAAAAAACGCGTTCAACAGCAGCGTTAGTTCCACGTAAAGATAGTGCATACGATGGCCGCCCTTTATATTTCGGGATTAGAGAACAAAAACAATTATTAATCATCGAAAATCACTTTATTGTTTTTCAAAATATTCCCCATGAAGATCTATACACTTTTGCATGCGTTTGAACCAATTGTCGAAGCACTTTTTCCACTCTGATTGAGGTATCTTCAAAACAAGCATTCTGAACGCAGCAACCGCTTCTTCAGGTGTTGAAAAACATTGACCTCTCAGTTTGTTTTTTACGTACGGGAATAAAAAGAAGTCATTTGGTGACAAGTCAGGACTATACGGCGGATGACTCATCAAATCGATGTTTTGAGTGGTCAAAAATGCAGTTGTTTGAGCCGCTGTGTGAGAGCTCGCATTGTCGTGGTGAAGAATGATCCGTCTTCGGGGGTTAGTTTTCCTTATTTCTTGGCAGACAACTGGCAAACAAATGGTTGTGTACCACTCAGAATTGACTGTTCTGCGTTGTTCTAGTGGTACGATTGCGACACGTCCAGTTTTTCCGAAAAAACAGGCGATCATTTGCTTGGTAGTGTTTCGTGCGCGAACAACTTTTGTTGGATTCGGCTCATCTTGAAACACCCATACAGTCGACTGCTGTTTACTTTCGGGCTCATATGCGTAAATCCACGATTCATCATCTGTGACTATGTCATAAACGTGTTTTGAAGCGCCGCGATAGTATTTTTTGACCTTTTCTTTCGACGAATCGACCCGACGCGAACAAATTTTTTTGACATTCAAATGTTTATGCAATATTGAATGTATGCTGGTTCCACTAATGTGTAAGGTTGACTCAATCTCACGATAGGTCACATGACGATCTTGCAATATCAGTTCGCCCCCAACATCAATACTTTCCGGAACAACAACTGTTTTTGGACGACCTTCACGAAATTCGTCTTGGAGTGAACTACGACCTCGATTGAATTCACCATACGATCGATAAACAGTGGTCCTTGATGGAGTTTCATCGCTAACAATTAAATTAAGTTCATTCGTGCACTCTTGCTGACTTAATCCACATCGAAAGTTGTAAAAAATAATAGCACGAAAATGTTCACGATTTAATTCCATTGTTGGGCCGAGATGAATCCTTTAATTTACTGTAAACAACACATAGCGCTCGTATGTCAAAACGTTCTGAGTACGTATAACCTTAAAAATGTCAAACTTTACGAGAGAGCTGTCAGTTGTCAAATTGAAACACTAGGGTTGTCCAATCCCGAAATATAAAAGGAAGCCCTCGTATTCCACAATTTTTAATACATTACGAGTATTGAATGGAACATCGTTTGTTTCCAAATGTTGAAATATTTCTATTTAATTAGCTTGCTAGCACGCAGTACGAACACGAAGTGTATGATTTGAGAGACATACACAATGTAACTGGGTAGCAAAAGCAATATGTTAGTCGTCGTAACCTGTAGGATTCTTAGAACGTAAATCAAATTCAAGGATTCTTAGAAACAATGATCTTCATAAATATAAAATTTAACTTAATTCTAAAAGACGGGACTTTTGAAAAACGTCACCGGACGTGGGACAAACTGTGAAAAATCGAGACTGTCCCGCCAAAAGCGGGACGTCTGGTCACATTACCAATATAACTTTTTTTGAATGATAACTATATAACATAGATACATATACACATAACTTTAGTTCTATTCCACCTTATATTTCAAAAATCCTATATATGGTACTGCTTATGTACCACCCAATATAACATTTATTTGTAAGATTTTTTGAACCCAGCTGCTTAACTGTAATTTTACTTCGCGCTGTATTTCAACTGCGTACATTGCTTGCTGCTTGAATTTTGATGCACGCACACACCTACAACGGAACCCATATAGAAAATATCGCTCACCTAAAAATTTTTCTTTTCGATATACTAATGGAATATTTTGTGCCATTTCACTCGACCGCAATGAAAACCGTTACAAACACCCTGTACGATATACTGTGATGAACGTTTGATATTTACAATGATGTTTATCCTTTTTTGCACATGTTTTTATAATTCTCAGTAAAACATATTTTTTATATTATAGATAATTATACGGAATGAAGGTGGAACATCTCTTTGTAGAATTTAAGATATTCAAATTGAATACTCTCTTCGAGGTGTCATTCCTTTGTACGCAAGACAATACACAGGGTGTCCCAAAAGTCCCGGAACGGCATTTTATTACGGCGGGAACGCATTTTAGAGAAAAATGTTTCAAACAAAACTTATAGGATTCCTCCCTGGCTATCAAATTGTGACCTTGAATTTGACCTTGATTTTTTACCTTCAAGGTCATTTCAAGGTCAAGTCGATTTTTTCAAATGGGACAACATATTTCTGACCTCGGAAATGGAAAGATCGGAAAATTTTACGTTCAAATATGTCCTTGACCATTTTTAAAACTTGATCTCTGGTGGTCAGTGAAGGTCAAGTCAAGGTCAAGAACAACTTCGTTGCGTAGCCATACTAAGAATTGCATTGCCGTGGAAAAATCCTAAACCTTAGTTCTTAAAAGGTTTTTTTTAAACCCATATTTGACGAGCTACGCAACGAAGTTGTTCTTGACCTTGACTTGACCTTCACTGACCACCAGAGATCAAGTTTTAAAAATGGTCAAGGACATATTTGAACGTAAAATTTTCCGATCTTTCCATTTCCGAGGTCAGAAATATGTTGTCCCATTTGAAAAAATCGACTTGACCTTGAAATGACCTTGAAGGACAAGATCAAGGTCAAATTCAAGGTCACAATTCGATAGCCAGGGAGGAATTCTATAAGTTTTGTTTGAAACATTTTTCTCTAAAATGCGTTCCCGCCGAAATAAAATGCCGTTCCGGGACTTTTGGGATACCCTTACTGACCACCAGAGGTCAAGTTTTAAAAATGGTCAAGGACATATTTGAACGTAAAATTTTCCGATCTTTCCATTTCCGAGGTCAGAAATATGTTGTCCCATTTGAAAAAATCATCTTGACCTTGAAATGACCTTGAAGGTCAAAATCAAGGGCAAATTCAAGGTCACAATTCGATAGCCAGGGAGGAATCCTATAAGTTTTGTTTGAAACATTTTTCTCTAAAATGCGTTCCCGCCGAGATAAAATGCCGTTCCGGGACTTTTGGGACACCCTGTATATTATATATAAATATAATATATATTGTTTCTGGTCGGGAACCTTCATCAGTTGCGCTTCCCACAATTGAATGTCCTCTCGAACACTTCTTTATGCATTTGATGCATTTCGTTAAGTTTGAAGACGCGAGATGTAAGACCGACATCTAGGATTTTCAAGAGAATCAGTACACAGAGGTTCCGAATCTGGAGCCGTTCCGTGTAATTACTGAGTATTCAATATCTCTGACAGGTGAAGTAACCTGAAAATTTTATCGTGACATTCTGTCCTAGGAGTTTAGGGAGAACAGCTCCAGATTCGGAACCTCTGTGTACTGATTCTCTTGAAAATCCTAGATGTCGGTCTTACATCTCGCGTCTTCAAACTTAACGAAATGCATCAAATGCAAAAAGCAGTGTTCGAGAGGACATTCAATTGTGGGAAGCGCAACTGATGAAGGTTCCCGACCAGAAACAATATATATTATATTTATATATAATATATATTGTCTTGCGTACAAAGGAATGACACCTCGAAGAGAGTAATCAATATCTCTGACAGGTGAAGTAACCTGAAAATTTTATCGTGACATTCTGTCCTACGAGTTAAGGGAGAACAGTAATTACACGGAACGGCTCCAGATTCGGAACCTCTGTGTACTGATCCTCCCGAAAATCCTAGATGTCGGTCTTACATCTCGCGTCTTCAAATATTCAAATTGGTTGAGCCGAAATTCACTGAAATGTATTCCCTTAATTACTGTTTTTTTTCGGTTTTTAATAACAAAAAGCGTGTCAACGAATTGATAACCTCCTTTTTGGAATAATTAAAAATATATTTGCCTATCACATCTCCTCATTGATTTATTACCTGTTGATAATAGATGCATATGGGGTGGATTTCCACAATATTAGTATATTGCTATTAGATTTGTGAGAAATTCATGACTGAAAGAAGCTTTAGAATCTCTAAATAGTGTACTTACGTAAAACATTTCATTTGGAATCTTCTCTAAATGCGCCAACATCTTATAAACATATTCAATTTGGTCACTTTAATAGATACTGTCGTCATCGTTTTTGTAAAAAGTATCGTCATAAGTGAATTGAAAAAAAGGTTTTTAGAGCATACGTCTTTGTAAATAAAAGTCCATTATTTTAGTAATATTTATATTTTACTCGGGTTATTACTGTCGACTGCTGTCAACAAATTTCGAACATTAGATTAAATCTTAAGCTACCTGTTCATAGTATTTTTTTTATTTTTATGTTTTTTGGGGCAATAACACCACAATCGAAATAAAACGACTTATATTGATGTAAAACCAAACGTTTCAAAGACTATTCTAACTTCGTTGTCAATGGCTTTATATTTATTATGTTCATAGTAGGCGCCATCTCACTTGAATTTTATTTATAATTTATCATTAAACATTCTTTATATATTCTGTGCTGAAGGTCGTCAATAGCTAGTAAGCAAAACCAAAAATAAACAATATCGGTTGAGGGACAGTCGAGAAAATGGAACCAAAATGTTGATTTTGGGGCACCTTCTATAACTTCAATTAAAGTGGGGTCAATTGGCCTTCGGGCTCCGGTCCATATTCCAATGTCATAACAAATTGTTCCTTAACTATTCCTATCCACATCATTGTATTTTATATAGTGATGGGCAAATGTGTGGAAACAAACAAATATCTCTGGAATTATTAATTATTTCGTACCTGCGCGGAAATTGTAAAAATGGAAATTAATTTAGTAGTGTGACCGTTTCTCTTTCACTTTATAGTTAAAAGTTTATGGAAAGTGTGAATATTTCGAATCTGTTAATTTAGATTTACAAGTTTTTGACTTCGAATGTTCATTTTGAAATATATTCAGGTTCGTTAAACTTGGCGTATATTATATTATATATAATTAAACATCTACTTACCTACTACTTTTTAACCGACTTTCATATACAGTGATGGGCAAATGTGTGGAACCAAGCAAATATCTCTAGAATTATTGGAGATATCAAAATGAAATTTGGAAGGTGGATACTGCAGTAGATTGCCTATTTGTTTCTAAATTTTTTACAATTTTGAACTTCCTGTTTTACCGGAAGTAATGTCGATTTTAAAATTTGCAATGAAACACCCTGTATAGTATTTTAGTTTCTGATGAAACATTTTATTGCGAATACAAAAATATCAGGTTTGATATTGTTTACTTCAATACCTACCGAGATATTAACAGAAAAGTAATTAAAAAAAGCAAAAATCTAATATCCATTAAAGAAATACATAATCATAATTATTAACTAAATCTAAGTGATTTTCAAAACATTGAAACTTAACTAAAATTAATGTATTAGATGTTCAAACTGAGCACCGTTTACTTCTTGACATTAAGCAAGTCGGTTTTAAAATTCTCTAGTAACATTAGCTATTACTTCTGGTGTAATTCTCTGGATGTATTGAGTTATTCTTGCAGCTAATTCTTGCAAATTATTTGGTCTATCAACATAAACCTTAGACTTTAAGTAACCCCACAGAAAATACTCTAGTGGATTAAGGTCGGGAATTCGTGCAGGCCATTCATAAGTACCCCTTCTTCCAATCCATCTGTGATGAAATGTCCTATCTAAATGATCTCGAACAATGCGAACGTAATGGGGTGGTGTTCCATCCTGCTGAAACCAGATATTATTTGGTAATTGTCCATTTACCTCCAATGCCGGAATAACTTGTATCTCCAAGAGCTGTAAATACCTATCCCCGTTTAAACTTTCTTGTAGGAAGAAGGGTCCCACGATTCTGTTGTTATAAATGGTGGCCCAAACGTTCAATTTTTGGGGATGTTGTGTATGAGCCTCTTGTACCCAATTAGGATGACTTTGCAACCAGTAGCGGCAGTTATGTCGATTAATCATACCATTTAAACAAAATGTAGCCTCGTCTGAAAACACCACATTTCTTATAAAATTATTATCACGGTTACAAATATCATCATCGTTCCACAAAATTGCAAACGTCTGTCGAAATCGTCTTCGGAGAGTTCTTGAACGAGGCGAATTTTGTATGGATAATATTTTTCTCCCCTTAATATCCTTCCTACTGAACGACGGCTAATTCCATGCATATTGGCGAGGTCGGTAGTGAATAAGTGAGGATTTTCTTCCAAAAATATAGCAACATTTTGAGCAACACCTTCATTACTTGCACTTTTTAACCGTCCACTTTTTGGTAAATTGCTAGCTGTGTCGTACCTTCCCAAAGTTTTCGTCACTACTGAACGGGATATTTGTGTATTCGGATGAACAATGTTAAAAAGGTCACAACTTCTTGATGCGTCCTTTTCCTCTCCCCATACCCAATCATCATTAATATTTCTATTCTTTCTCTTTCACTTAATTTGGCCATTTTACAATAAAATTAAAACAATACAATCTTTTTACGTTCAAATAAAAAAAACTAATAACTTATTTTGACAACTACTGTCATTTCTGCAGTGAATTTCATGGACTACTAACCTTGATTCAGACTTAATTTGCGCCTGATTTAAACAAACGCACGTGTATTCGACTATGGAACAAGCAGTGCTGTTGGCTGTAACGGTATAATGCCACCGATTGGCCAATAGAAATACAAATCCTTACCGAGCGGTTTGTTTATATCGGGCGTAAATGAAATCTGAACCGAGTTTAGCTACCATCGAATTTTTCCTTTCTTTAGTTACTTTTCTGTTAATATCTCGGAAGGTATTGAAGTAAACAATATCAAACCCGATATTTTTGTGTTCGCAATAAAATGTTTCATCAGAAACTAAAATACTATACAGGGTATTCTATTGCAAATTTTAAAATCGACATTACTTCCGGTAAAAAAGGAAGTTCAAAATTGTAAAAAAATGGAAACAAATAGGCTAATCTCTAATAATTCCAGTGATATTTGCTTGGTTCCACCGATTTGCCCATCACTGTATATTTTATCTATTTAAATCTTAACCAGGCTGCCTCACACAAGTCTTAACAACAACCAACTCGCTCTCTCTCACTTTACTTTTATTTACCAACAGTTGTTGCCCTCCTATTTAAAAGAACAAATATTTATATCATGCTAGTCCATGATAAGTGTCGTGTGACACACGCTCTACATCATTGAGACAAATTAACCTTGAATAAATCAGACAACGCCAAGTCGTATAATAAAAATGCGATTCTCGTTTAGCCATAGTTGAACCGGTGCGTGTTTACCCTCCATATTCGCCACGAGAGCTCCACCATATACAAAAGGTCTCATATTATTGCAATTAAATGTACAGTGTGCTGGGGTGTACACTCGTAAGTCCTGTTACGTGATTCCTAACCTATCTTTGCCTTGTTCGATACGTTTTCTGGGATAAGTTTATTGTTCGTCGGAGTAGTAAGTATTTGTTAAGAGAAAATATTTATTTCGGATGAGGAGCAAAAAAGTAAGTCTCTGGTGACAGTCTGGACTACATTTAAATTCTCACCTTTCAAAATATCGAGAAAAAACAAAAATCGTGTAAACACATTTGATAAAATTTCGTAGTCTTGTAATTTGTGTAGGCGACTACGGCCAATCGACTGAATTTCACGAATTTTTTCTAGGTCTTCTTCGTTTTTGCAACCTTAGCCAACTTTTTTATTTCTTATGGCCGCCATATTGGTTTATAAGTCATTAAATATCACTTAAAAATAGCTCTTTAACAATATACAGGCTGAGTTTTTTTTTATGATCAGTATGGGGATCTCGGAAACTAGCGGAGATAGAGCAATGGTTAAATTGGGAAAGATTTGCAGTTTTACTGGCCCAATTTAATGACACTTTCGGATTTTTGTAAAAAGTCATGGCTTACTAGATATTTTGAAAAAACGAAATTCTTTCGATTTAGTCAAATCCCTCTAGCTTCTTTGTTTTTGATTTTATAAAAAAAGTGTAAATATCAAAATTGAAGGGAATTGTATCCCGAATATGATTATCATGTCTTCGTTTGCGTGACAGCTCTCGTTTTCGAGATATGACACAAACTTATCTTTTTTTGAATGGAAACCATAGTTGGCTATGACCTCAAAAAATCGGACATTTTTAGAGATTTTTAACGATATAATACTCGATATAGTTATTCATAAAAATAAGGGAGTTATGGATGCTTTTTTCCCTTATTTTCACTTTTTACGTAGTTAGATTGATTTATTAATAACTATTCCAACAAACATTGAACAATATTTTTATTAGGTATATCAGATATAACGAAAAAACTAAATAAGTAGGTACTTACTAAAAACTTAAGAAATTAAAATACATAATAATGGTTACAATTTATGTTCGAAAAGATTGACATTACCGCTTTCCTGACAGACCGCCTATCAATTTCTTCAACTGCTTGTAATACCGCCTCTCTTAGGTCACCAACTGTCTCATACTTTCTTTTGTATACTTTGTTTTTTAGCGTTCCCCATAAATTGAAGTCTATAACTGCCAAATCGGGAGACCGGGATGGCCATTCGCGTGGGCCATTTCTTCCTATCCAAGAGTTTGGATAGATATTATCTAAGTGTTGTCTTACTAATAACGAGTTATGAGCAGGTCCTCTATCATGTTGGAACCACTCAATTTCTAAAGGAGTTCTCAAATTCAAATTATGCAACATGTCTTGAAAAGTGTATTGCAAGTAGCGCTCCCCAGTAAGTGATTCGTCATAGATAAAAGGCCCCAGAATAGTAGACACTATGATACCACACCAAACATTAAAACCAAATTTTATCTGGGGTCGTCTTTGTTCTACAGGGAAAGGGTTTTCTTTAGCCCAGATATGCTCATTGTGTCTACTGAACTACTGAACATACCGCAGTTAGTAAATCTAGTTTCATCTGACCATAACACCTTTAATGGAAACTGTGGATTGTCAAGGCACATGTCTATAAACCATGTACAAAACAAAATACGTCGATATTCGTCACCAGCATGCAAAGTTTGAGAAACTGAAAGTTTGTACGGGTGGAACGTGTGCGCTTTCAATACCTTAACTACATTTCGTTGAGATGTGCCAGCTTCTGCCGCAATATCATGACTTGATGTATATGGATTTGGATTTACCATTGCCAAAACATTTGTTTGTGCTGCTTCGTTAATTTGATTACGTTTGGAGGTTTAGTAAAAGATCTATATCTGCGTAAACTATCGTAAAGCCTCTTAAATGTAAATAGAGCAGGTTGACGACGATTAAAATATCTATGAAAGTATTCCTCAGTTGCACGAACTGAATTTTTATGGCATATGATATAACATTCCACCATATTCAGTTTTTCTTCGTTAGAATATTTCATTTTATCACGAAAATTTGTCAATATTGACTGTCAGTTCAGCATTAGTAATCGAATTACTCTCAACTGAGGAAACGTCAAAGTGAAAACAATCTTTTTCATGGCTACCTACGTTAAAAGTGAATATAAGAGAGAAAAGCATCCATAACTCCGTTATTTTTATGAATAACTATATCTTGTATTATATTGTTGAAAAGCTCTAAAAATGTCCGATTTTTGAGGTCATAGCCAACTATGGTTTCTATTAAAAAAAAAGAGAGCAGTCACGCAAATAATATAATTGATTTTAGTGTATTTCTTGTTTTAAATGATGTTTTAATATTATATCTGTTTCCCACTCTTTTTAGTCTTTCTGATAGACCCTGTATGTATGATATGGTTATTGAATTAATGTGATTATCTTGGGAGTCTGTGTTGCTTGGTGAAGTTTGATGTTGGTTGTTAGGGATTGTTTCGTATTCGATTTTGTTTAACTCATTATTAATAATTTTTTTTGGGTAATGATTGGCAGAAAGTACATTTTTTATAAACGTTTTTTCTTCCATGGATTTATTGATGTTAGAACAGTTGGTTTTTGCTCTGTCATATAGAGATTTGATGATCTCTTTTTACTGAAGTTGAATGATTAGAATAAAAGTTGAAATACCTGTTAGTATCATACTAACAGGTATCTCAAACGAAACGTTTGGAATATACATCAATTTTTCGTGATTTGGTGGTGTTATTTCCCAAGAAGTACTTAAATATTGAAAAATATGTCACAAATATCATTCAGAAACAACGGTGAAGGAACTTGAGGCAACCATTGTTCGAGCCATTCAAGAAATGCCTAAACAAATTGTTATAGATGCATGTAATTCGTCGATACAGGACGTCCGTTAATAATAATGGTGTAAATTCCGAACATTTAATCTATTTTAATTTAATTCAAGGCTTTATAAGCGGTTTTAAGATTTTGTTTTTGTTTTGGGTTCAATCACAAATATGTACTGTTTTAGCTGTTTACTTTAGTATCATAAATAAAGAGTACTCTTGATTTGTCTATTTTTGTAAGGAAATTTTAAGAAAACAATTGCATTTTGTTTCACAGCTTTCTGTTAGTCAAAGCTCTTTTTAAGTGCTATTCAATGAAGTATAAATCCAATATGGCAGCCATCATTAAATAACAAATTTGGCTATGGATGCAAAAAATCTAGACGGTCTATATATATATATATATATATATATATATATATATATATATATATATATAGTAAATCGTTGCATTGAAACCAGTATACCGTATACCCGCTAAAACCCTAACCTCTTTCTCCTACAACCATGATCCCCTGCGGCACTCTTAGTCAATACTACTTCGCAAGGGTGGTTCATTGCAGATGTTTACTGCTCTTACATTGAAAGCCTCTAAAGCCTACTCCTCGAACGTATTGCGGAGTTCTTTGAGGATAGTCTCCGCGTAATCTGATACCAAGTTCCAGGCTTGGGGGCCCTTCAGCATGGCTTCTACTAATTGTTCTGGAACGATATTAGTCTCCAGAATCCTCTCCACTTCAGCACGTTGATCCTGAAACCGGGGGCAGGAGAAGAACACGTGTTCCGCGTCCTCTATCACGTCCGTACAGTGTGGGCAGTTTGGGGAGTTTGCCCTCCTGAACCTGTGCAGGTATGCTCGAAAGCATCCATGTCCATTCAGGAGTTGAGTGATATAGAACCCAACCTCCCCATGCTGGCGGTTGACCCAACGACTGATGTTAGGTATCAATCGATATGTCCACCTTCCTATAGTAGAGCTGTCCCACCTCTCCTGCCATTGCCTTAGACTCATGGCTCTTTCATCGCTGTTTCCTGTCGGTTGGTCTTTCTCTAACTTTCTGCGATAAAGCCGTCCCCTTTCTGCAGCCAGGATGTCGATTGGTAGGGTAGAGGCAATCACACTCACCGCCTCGTAAGACACAGTGCGCTAGGATGATGCCACTCGAATCGCTGAGAGCCGCTGGACTGATTTCATTTTCCGGCGGTACGATGGTAGCTCGAGCGATTTCTCCCATACCGGTGCCCCGTACAACAAAACAGAAGTAGTTACTGTTGCCAGTAGCTGTCTTCTTATCTGTCTAGGGCCTCCGACATTCGGCATTATTCTAGATAATGCCCTCTGTACCCCAGCTGCTTTCTTGCTGGCCGCGATTATGTGCTCTTTGAAGTTGAGCCGTGTGTCCAGGAGCACCCCCAAATAGCTGATGAAGGGCTGCGACTGTATGTAGGAGTCGCCTATTTTGAGGGTGATGGTTTCCCTTGCCTTTCGACTGCTAACAAGAAGTGTTTCGGTCTTTTGTTCTGCTAAACTCAAGTCCGCTGCGAGCATCCAATGCTGAATTGTGGCTATAGCGAATGAGAAGGTTGTTTGTATCTCCTCTATGTGCTTGCGCACTATGATCAATGCCACATCATCGGCGAATGCCACTAGCCTGACGCCCTCAGGCAGACCGAGCAGGAGCAGGTCGTTGTACATTACGTTCCATAAGAGGGGGCCAAGAACAGAGCCCTGAGGTACACCTCCTGTGATCTTATAGTCTACTTGCCCATTTTCAGTTTGGTACAACAAGATGCGGTCCTTGAAATAGGCTGAAACCATTCTGCGCAAGTACTGCGGAACTTCCATCCTGGCAAGAGCCTCCAAAATGCGGTCCCAGCGGGCCGAGTTAAAGGCGTTCTTGATATCCAGGGTGGCTATTAGACAGTACTTTTTTCCACCTCTTCTCCATCTCTTTCCCGAGATAGCCTCTCTGGCGATGTTGGTAACGAGTGTCACGGCATCGATGGTTGATCTCCCCTTTCTGAACCCGAATTGGTTGGTTGGTGTGTGTGTGTGTGTGTGTGTGTGTGTGTGTGTGTGTGTGTGTGTGTGTGTGTGTTTTTTTTTTTTTTTTTTATCCGAAGAGGGGGGAAATACATTGCGTACTTAACTAGCACGTGCTAGCCGTCGTGCGGGACTCCCGATGCAATGACTTCAAAGCAAGAGTAAATCGTTGCATTGAAACCAGTATACCGTATACCCGCTAAAACCCTAACCTCTTTCTCCTACAACCATGGTCCCCTGCGGCACTCTTTGTCAATACTACTTCGCAAGGGTGGTTCATTGCAGATGTTAACTGCTCTTACACTGAAAGCCTCTAAAGCCTACTCCTCGAAGGTATTGCGGAGCTCTTTAAGGATAGTCTCCGCGTAATCTGATACCAAGTTCCAGGCTTGGGGGCCCTTCAGCATGGCTTCTACTATTTGTTCTGGAACGATATTAGTCTCCAGAATCCTCTCCACTTCAGCACGTTGATCCTGAAACCGGGGGCAGGAGAAGAACACGTGTTCTGCGTCCTCTATAACGTCCGTACAGTGTGGGCAGTTTGGGGAGTTTGCCCTCCTGAACCTGTGCAGGTATGCTCGAAAGCATCCATGTCCAGTCAGGAGTTGAGTGATGTAGAACCCAACCTCCCCATGCTGGCGGTTGACCCAACGACTGATGTTAGGTATCAATCGATATGTCCACCGGCCTTTAGTAGAGCTGTCCCACCTCTCCTGCCATTGCCCTAGACTCATGGCTCTTTCATCGCTGTTTCCTGTCGGTTGGTCTTTCTCTAACTTTCTGCGATAAAGCCGTCCCCTTTCTGCAGCCAGGATGTCGATTGGTAGGGTAGAGGCAATCACACTCACCGCCTCGTAAGACACAGTGCGGTAGGATGATGCCACTCGAATCGCTGAGAGCCGCTGGACTGATTTCATTTTCCGGCGGTACGATGGTAGCTCGAGCGATTTCTCCCATACCGGTGCCCCGTACAACAAAACAGAAGTAGTTACTGTTGCCAGTAGCTGTCTTCTTATCTGTCTAGGGCCTCCGACATTCGGCATTATTCTAGATAATGCCCCCTGTACCCCAGCTGCTTTCTTGCTGGCCGCGATTATGTGCTCTTTGAAGTTGAGCCGTGCGTCCAGGAGCACCCCCAAATAGCTGATGAAGGGCTGCGACTGTATGTAGGTGTCGCCTATTTTGAGGGTGATGGTTTCCCTTGCCTTTCGACTGCTAACAAGAAGTGTTCCGGTCTTTTGTTCTGCTAAACTCAAGTCCGCTGCGAGCATCCAATGCTGAATTGTGGCTATAGCGAATGAGAAGGTTGTTTGTATCTCCTCTATGTGCTTGCGCACTATGATCAATGCCACATCATCGGCGAATGCCACTAGCCTGACGCCCTCAGGCAGACCGAGCAGGAGCAGGTCGTTGTACATTACGTTCCATAAGAGGGGGCCAAGAACAGAGCCCTGAGGTACACCTCCTGTGATCTTATAGTCTACTTGCCCATTTTCAGTTTGGTACAACAAGATGCGGTCCTTGAAATAGGCTGAAACCATTCTCCGCAAGTACTGCGGAACTTCCATCCTGGCAAGAGCCTCCAAAATGCGGTCCCAGCGGGCCGAGTTAAAGGCGTTCTTGATATCCAGGGTGGCTATTAGACAGTACTTTTTTCCACCTCTTCTCCATCTCTTTCCCGAGATAGCCTCTCTGGCGATGTTGGTAACGAGTGTCACGGCATCGATGGTTGATCTCCCCTTTCTGAACCCGAATTGGTTGGTGGAAAGTTTCGGCTCAACATAGGGCTCCAGCCTATCTGCTATTATCCTTTCAAGGAGTTTTCCCGCAGAGTCCAACATACAGAGGGGACGATATGATGACGGTTCGTCGGGAGGTTTCTTTCCCCTTTAGGGAGGAGCACAAGCCTCTGCTTTTCCACTTAGTCGGGAAAACCCCCTGCTTTAGGCAGGTCTCATACATGTGTAGAAACATGTCAGGCCTATTGGCTATGGCGCATTTTAGCGCGATGTTAGGTATGCCATCTGGACCGGGAGCCTTACCGTTTTGGAGCCGGTTGCACGCGCCCATCAGCTCACTCATAGTCACTGATGGTATATCTTCGTCCCTCACCTGCCACGAAGGATTGGCGGGTAGCTCAGGCTTCGCAGGAAACAAGTGAGTGACAATGCGGTGCAATGATTCGGGGCAGTTCGTTGATGTCATGGGAGGGGCCTTAATTTTATGCATCACGATTTTATACGGTTTTCCCCATGGATCTTGATTAACTTCGCCACACAACTCCTTCCAGTAGGATCTCTTGCTTGAGAGAATGGCTCTTCGTAGTTGTTGTCTTTTGATCTCATAGTCGAGCCTTAGTTCTTCTGTTGTGACCCTGTCGCGTCTCCGTGCTCGTTGATGCAGCCTTCGTGCTTTGAGACACTCTCGTCGGTGTTGTGAGATCGTGTCGTTCCACCAGTAAACTGGTGGGCGGCTGTTGTTCTGCCGTCTCCTTGGCATGGAAGCATCGCAGGACTTGACAACGCTTGTCATTACCTCTTTGGCAGTGGCTTCTGCGCTTGTTGCTATTGACAATGGTTCCTGCTCCATAACCAAGGCGAATGAATCAGCATCGAAAACATTTTTGTTCCAACCGACTGGCTGTGACCTCGCACGACTGACACACAATCTTCGTTTGGGAGTGGTGTTGATTTCCCATATAATAGCTTGGTGGTCGCTATTAGTAAACTCCTCATCGACCCGCCACTCACAGCCCCCTTTAATTAGGTTGCTGCTAACGAATGTCACATCGATAATGGAGCTGGCTGTGCCTTTGCGATATGTGCTTACGGCTCCTGTGTTGAGGAGTACCAGGTTGAGCGAAGACATGGTCTCAAGGAGAGCTCGTCCTCTCGCGCTCGTTTCCCGACATCCCCAGTCAATTGCCCAGGCGTTGAAATCTCCTGCGATGGCGACCGATTCACGCTTCCGTACATCCTCCGCCAAGGTGTCCAAGAATAACTCGAACTCCTCGAGCTGTGCACTAGGAGGTGCATAGCAGCTATAGAAGTGAACCCCTCCCACTTTGGCTCTCACAAGCCATGGTTCGGGGGTATTTGGGAGTTGTTGGAACGGAAGTTTACCGCAAGCCCATATCGCTGCTCTGTCCGTTGTGTCATTTACCCAGGACAGGGTGTCGAAGTTTTTGTACTGCTCGCAGATTATGGCTACGTCGCAATCCAATTCCCGCACCCGCTGTACCAGTAGGTCTTGGGCTGCTTCGCAATGGTTGAGGTTGAGTTGCAGTACTTTCATGTACGGGCTTGTGCTGCTCTCATCGCCTGTTGGTAGATCGGACATTTCCAACTACCCGCAACGTGCCTGCAGTCTGACCTACTATCTTTCTCTTTGCAGAGTAGGCACTTGGCAGGTTGTTGACAAGCCGAGGCATTGTGACCAGCGCCTCCGCATCTGTGACAACAACTGCTTCGGTCGGTCTTGCCTCTGCACGCCTGGGCGTTGTGCCCAAAGTGCCAGCATTTGAAGCACCGTCGGAGGCTGATCCTCTCGCGAACACGTACTGTGCCCCACGCAAGTTTCAGCTTTCCAAGTGCGATGGCTTTCTTGGCCTGGACCTCTGGGAGACAAACAACTGCCGTTTGTGTTGATCTATATGCCCGTCGAAGTGATTTCACTGCCTCCTCAGTGATCTCTGCCAGGCCGTCGATATTAGCTTTGAGCAGCTTTACCACGTCTTCCTTTGTACTGATCTCATCCAGGTCTTTAATTTCAATCTCGATTTGCGGTATTCGAGATTGTACAGTGGCCCCGCTTGGGAGCTTATTCTTGATGGCGTTACAGTAGCGCTCCATCTCCTGAGCGTCTGCCTTCGCGAATAAAAACAGGAGATCTCCCTTAGCTGTTCGTCGGATCTTATTGACTTTTTTGCCTATATCCTGCAAGGTGGGATCATTTTTGATATCTCGCAAGATATCTGCATGGGAGCTCTTCTCGCCTTTCTTTATAAGCAGCGTACAATGTGGCGCTGGTTTTTGCTTATTGGTCCTCGGGGCCTTTTTCCTCTTTACCAGTTGCCAGTCAGTCAACTGGTTTGAAGGTTTGTTTCTGGTCTGCGGTTTAAACTTGGATTTTAATTCATTGTTTCTCTTCGCTTCTGAATTGACCACCCTACTTGTTGTTGCCTGGGTGGTTTGCCCGATGTTCTGGCAACCTTCTTTACCGGGCTTTAGCTTGCTAGCTAGCACCGGTTTAAGAGTTTTTGGTAGTGGTGCCTTACTTGATGAGGCTACTGAAGGCGAGGCCTTCGGTGGCGAGGTCCTTGCTACCGAGTCTCCGGCAGTGAGGCTACTATTATTGAAGCCGCCTGCTTTGGGGCCGCCGGTGTTGATGCAGCCGGTTTTGAGTTAGCTGCTTTTGAGGCAGCCGCTTTTGGGACCTCCTTTTGCTTTTCACCTTGTGTCTGAGTGTTTGACACCTTTACTGGCGATGTCTGTGTTGTAGCATGTTTCGCTACAGGAGATGGCTGCGTCGTTGACGTCAGATATTTGTCATATTCTGTCTTAATGGCGTGTGCCAGTTTCTTGATCTCATGATGTACATTGTGCCTAGGCCCAATGAACGTCAAGAGCTCATCGATCTTTGCTCCTAATTTGTTTGGAGCGCCACTCTCATCTGTTGCCCTTTGGGGGACGTCAACTCCACTATTCGCCTTTTGGAGGACTTGGCTGAATAGTGTATTGCTGCCAGCTCTAGTTTTAATGGTCGATGTTGTACCATTAACGGTGTTCTTCTTCTTCTTGTCACTATGTGACGGAACCAGTGATAATTCGCTCCCCCCAGAATCCGTGGAGCGTGCACCGGCCACCGAGGCTTTCACTCGATCGGAACCGGTGGTGGGATTATCCTCTGCAGAGGTACCCACCTGGGGTATTAAGTTCACCTTATCACCCATATCCATAAATGGTTTATTTTCGGGGTTCCTTCCCCTATCTGATTTTGGTCCGCCCTGAGGAAATCCTCAGTACTCCCCATTGCTGGAGAGCGTTCCCCTATCCGCCACCTGGGGAGGCGCCCGGTAGTGGACCAACAACCACCCCGGGTGTGTGTGTGTGTGTGTGTGTGTGTGTGTGTGTGTGTGTGTGTGTGTGTTGTAACGGCTGATTTGTCAAAAAGAAACTTCAGTTAATTGGAAAGTAGCCTGGTAAAAATACAGGTTTTAGGAAACTCTTTTTATTATGAAAGCTTTCGGATATACTTTTATCCTTCGTCAGTCACTAAAAATAATTAAATTACACAATGCACATTATTATAAGAGAGTTACAATAATCGAGGTTATAATGTAAAAAGGTGGTACATCACTTAAGAAATTAGAGGTAATAATGTTAATATAGGAATACTTTCATACTTTGTGAGTATGTGAAGTGACAAGAATTGTCTGTCAATTAGAAAGATCAAAAAATGTTTTTTATACGGACCAAGCTATGAAAATGATGCTGTGATAGACAGAAATGATTTAGAAATGTATGAATATTTGAAATTAAGATTTGAATTAATTTTTTTCTTCTCCTAATCTTGTTAACTAACATTAAAATAAATAGAAATATAATTGATACAATTTCTTAAAGTTGAATGAATGGAAGAAAATGCAGGAGAAGTGTGTAAATATCAATTTTCAATCAATAGTATCAACAGAACACATCGTTTGGTTAGGTTTATAGGAGTTATTGTTATCAATTTCTAGTAAAAAAAATTGGAAGCGGTAAATCAATATTTAAACGGGATTTTTGAATTACCTACTTAGTTTTTAGTTACAAAGAATTGTTCCAAGGGTTGGGAGCGTGGTTTTGAGCAACTTGGGAAATAACTTCCACCCTAATATATTTTTCGAAAACCATAATTATTTATTTTTATCAATTTTTTGAAACCACCTATGATATTTTTCATTTCGATACAGCACCTGATTGTGATATATTGCTATGATATATAATTATACTGAAATTACAAACCTAGATTAGAATTAATATAAAGAAAAAACATTGAATTTTAAAAATGCATCTACAATCTATACATTTTATTATACAATGATGCCTATTATAATCAGAAGGAATCAAATAGCCATTTCAGACTTGATAGATGACAGAACGTAAAACAATAAATTTTTAAAGTGCTTAATGAAGAGATCATTTTTGTAGAACCTTTCAAAACGAGACCGTATACCAATTTGGTACACACAACAAATTAATTGTTATTTATGATCACCAACCCTAATAATTCATTTATGAATTCTAAATGTGATACATGGGCGCACGCCAGAGGGGTACCGTTAAACAGGAAAAGTTTATGTCTTTTTAAAATTTTAAATGGAAATAATCAGAAAGCCAAGTCATTCTGGACAATTAAATCTTAATCAACGACATTACAAATAGTGTACAATGTTAACTAGCAGATAATTAAAAGTGTAAAGGAACATAGGAACTAATAATATTAATTGACAGCACTTTCGACAATCTGTAGCTCTTTTATTCAGTTTTTTGTGCTACTAAATCTATTACATTTTTTTGCAATATATATATATATATATATATATGTTCTGAGAGGCTTCAGCGGTCATTACTATGAACAAGGCTAGGTTCCAGGTGAGAAACTCTTTTTCACTTTTGTCTCTTGATAATAGCTCCAAAGCAGCCTTGTTCATAGTAATGAACCTCTCAAAACATTTCATTTCATTCATTCAGTCGCGGTTCTCACCCGGAACCTAGCCTAGGCTCAGGGTGAGAACCAGAAGAAATTGCTAATGGTATGTCCTTGTAAATAACCCAATATCGGGATAGGTCATAAGGTTTTTCCTAGGTTTTCCCTTATGATTTTAATGGGATCACTGAATCAACAAAATTCTTTGGTCGCATTTTTCGCGAATGCACTATCTTATAACAAAGTCACATAAAATTCTGAAAATCTCCCTTTCAAATTCTTCCAATTTGAAAGGAATTCTATGATTACACGATCTTTAGAAGTTTCTGTACTACCCTGTATATTACAAATAAAATTTTCTTAGTTACGTCAAAAATCAAATACATATTGTCAAATATTTTAATTTACATTTTAGAATTGTGCCTTTTTTGTCCATAGTTTCTAAACCATTGACAACGGGGTCTGACAGATCCCGAAACGTTTGGAAAATACAGCACTTTTCTTAACTGTGGTGTTATTTCCCAAGAAGTACGTAGACATTGAAAAATATGCTACAAATATGAAAAATATGCTACAAATATCATTCAGAAAACAACAATTCAGTGGTGTATTGTATTATGTACTATGTATTGATCATTATGTTCAACAATTTGGTACGATATCCATTCTCGCTGTATTTGCGAGGGGTGTGATGGGAATCTGCATTCAGTTATCCATTAGTGTGAGTTCGTTTTCTGTAAATAGTGTGTTCTATGAGTCTAATGCGAGTTCTGTTGCCGTCAAAAACGTCATTTATGTATCTAATCCATGATTTTGGCTTAAGCTTTGCTAACTATAGCGCTTTTTGTTTGAAGTATGTCATAAACAGATTTGCAGCGGCTGGAGATACTGGTGACCTCTTTGCTGGGCAGCCTGTTTGATTGTATATTTCATTATTGAACAGAAAATAAGCATTTTTAAGGCAGTGCCTTGTGAGGCTTGGATGGTTTTCATTCTCCGATATTTGTTGTATTGCTTTTTCTATTGGTATACTTGTGTACAGGGACTTGAGGTCAAAACTGGCTATGATATCCTCTCAAGCAAATGTTAAACTATTGAGGATTTGTGTGAAGTGTTGGGAATCCCTTACACGTGAATCGAGTTTTTCTGCTATCGGTTCAAAGATGACGAATAGATTTTTTTTCTAAATTATACAGTGGTGTCCAAATGAAGTTTTGTACCTAGGATCGTTTTTGAGAAGTTGCATCATCCTAGCCTGGTAATCAGTGAAATCCATTCCAACTGTAGCATATAAATTTATATATATATACATATATTTGATTTCCTATGCTGTATTCGGTGTACATCCAATTTCTTAGTTTGTGCTTTGAAAACAAACAATTAACTAACGTTTCGCCCAAACTCGAATTTGACATTGACGAAACGTCAGGTTAATTGTTCTTTTCAGGCAATCATTTAAACACTACCTATCATAATTTTTCCCTCATTATGAATAATTTATCCAGCTTTTTAATAATAATCTTCACAAGTAAAAGCAATAATTTTAATATTCATCTTCGCCCAAAAAAAAACAAATAGCCAAACGACGCATTGACACGTAAACACACTTCATCAAAGCACCCGTAAAGCTTCGAACCTGTAGCTGTGTGTTTTCGCGAAAGGCTGCAAAGGAAGAATCGTGTGTCTTTATTTAATTAACTGATGTATAGCGTAGACACAAATTTGTAAAAATATGCAGTTGCTTTCACTCGGTTAACACGAGGACTTTGTTTGCGTGTTCCGTTGCAACCAGAGATCTTTGAGTGTTGCTGCGAGCTGCTCACGATATTGCGTGAAAACGGTGTATTTATGTGCTTTTCGGGTGTTTTCGTCACTAGATCAACAGCTGATTCTCGAATTTGACTCAGTTTTATCGAGAAAATCCATATCGGGATTATATAAAGTTGCCACTAATTATGTCACTATTTTAGACACTATTTAAAGTTATTGGTAGTAAAAAATAGAACTCGGACTGTAAATCATCCAAAATTATTCAACAGCAATTCGCTTATACCATCACGTGATTAACAGCAAACAGTTTAACCGCCAGTTGAGTCTCAAATTGCACATCAAATACCCAAATAAATTTATTAATAACGAGTTAAACAAAATGGAATACTACACAATCCCTAACAAACAACACCAAGGGACACTGACTCCCAAGATAATCACATTAATACAATAACTATACCATACATACAGGGTCTATCTGAAAGACTAAAAAGAGTGGGAAACAGATATAATATCAAAACATCATTTAAAACAAGAAATACACTAAAATCAATTATATCAAAAACCAAACCAAATAACACAACTCAAAATACAAAAAATTGCATTTATAAAATCCCGTGTGAATGTAATAAATTCTATATTGGAGAAACCTCTAGACCTCTGAATGTTCGAATAAACGAACCAAAAATTACATAAAAAACGACAATTTGAAAAAATCCAAAATTTGTGAACATGTTTGCGACCTTGGTCATAAAATACAGTTTCAAAATTCAATTATATTACACAAAGAAGAACACAACACCAAAAGAAAACTAAAAGAGTCTACCATTGACAACGGGGTCTGATCTAGACCCCGAAACGTTTGGAATATACAGCAACTTTCTTTAAACTGTGGTGTTATTTCCCAAGAAGCACTTAGACATTAAATTTTGTTTTGTTTAAACGTTGAACGTTGGTCAGTTACTAGTTTAAGATAAACGTTGCATTTTCGACGATCACCTATTTGAACCGAGTTCTGTTTTGAAATTTGACAGGTATACCGCTAGTTAACTCAGAGCAGCTTTTTCATTTTGCACTTATACCCATTGCTGATAACTTACTATACGTTGAAAAATGGCCAATTTGAATGAGGTTTTAACACACCCCAAAGATTTTTTGGGTCTGGTTGATGTACTGTTACATACCAGAATACTGCGTAATTTTCATGAACGGTTAAACCATCTCGAGATTTGTGACGAAACTGAATTTTTTCGAAGATTTTGACTGACCGACGATATATTCTTAAAACTATTCCTCTGGAAATAAAATGTTATAGGTAATGTAGTTTATTATTATGTTTATTCGAACAATTGAACAATTTATAATTAATAAACACAAAAATCTTTACCAGCTGATTTATCTGCAAAAAGAGAAATTGCACTTTCAACTAGCTTAATTTGCTAAGTAATTTTGTCTTTGTTGCAACTCATGTCTAGCAATTTCTAGATCCTACGCCTGACATCTGGTTGGATTTTTTTCATCATCATCTCCCTGTACCTGTCCCGTAGATTTTTTCATCTGCGAACTTTTGAAGATATCTTTTCTTAATATTTTCAAATTTACTTTTTGAGATTTTAGCACTATTAAACTGGCGCTTTAATCCATTGTTTGTGCAATCTGTTTTCCCACATTCTATTCTGTCCTTGTATTTCGACCAGGTCTATTAAAATTTGCACCATCTGTGCACTAAAATTGTTGATCTTTTTTACTTTCTGACTAAGTAATTTTGTCTTTACTTTCTGATGCACTTATTTCTATTTCTTATTGCCTTTCTTTATAAGTTTGAATTCACTGTAAATGGTTTAACCCAAAAAATGGCAAATTATTACATACAACATATAATACGTCAGCCGGACGCTAACATAAAAATGAAAAATAAATATTCCCAACAATCGATACAACCAACATAATCAAAACGCATTTCAACTAAACCACCATATTTCATTTATACAACAGAAAATTACTAGACTGTGGTTCATGATTTAAACGAGGTTCAGTTGATCTGCGAATCAAGTGATTTTTATACAACCGGGCCTTAGAAGTAAACGATTTAAAAATAAAAACCCACAAAAATACGAAGTTCTTTTCTTTTTTGCATATATAGTGAAAAGTAATGGAGATCGTAATGCCGTCTACAGGAAAGTTGTAGAGAATAAGAAATGATTTTTAATGAGTGTTTAAATAAAATAAATAATATATTTATTTCATTTTTCGACAGTTATAAACCATATGGAAATAGTCAGTTTTTTTACATGGATACATCAAAATAAAGGTCATGTGACTGGGGAAACGCGTTGTAACTTGAAGTTTTCCAAATGGAATAAAAAAATCATTTTGTCGTCTTGTATTAAAACTATATTGCTGTTTGTTTTTTACATACAGACAATCGTTGTTTGTAAATACTTGTAAACATATGAGTAAAGACGGAAATGTTGATACTTTTAGTTTCTTGAAAACGTCTCTATAAGAACCAAATTTTGAAAGACCTTTCATTGATCTTAAAACTCGTTTTTGGGCTATAATAACATCATTAGCCGACGACGATAATCCCCACAAAATGACATCGTATCCGAGTCTGCTTTCAATCTGTGCATAATAGAGCTTCAGCAATTGATCAGTCTCTAGTACATGTCTTAGATTTCTTAGCTGATAGGAAATCGAATTTAACTTTGAAATCAAATATCTACAGTGTGATTTCCAATTTAGATTGTGATCTATATGCCATCCAAGAAAGATAGTTTCATCTAAATTAGTTGAAATTATAGGAGATAGATTATTAACTTGAAATGACAACACATTACATTCTCGTTGATTGTGATGAAATCTCAAAGCTTGTGTTTTTGAAGGGTTAAGATATAAATGATTAGCTGAAAACCATTTATTTAAAGAAAATAACGATTCATTACATTTATCCTGTAATAACTTGTCTGATGTATCAGATACGACTAATGATGTATCATCAGCATACATCGTGAAGCTTGCCGATATCGGAAGTAGATCTCGGTCGTTGATATAGATTAAAAATAAAATTGGTCCTAATATTGACCCTTGAGGAACTCCTATATCTATTTCAGCTGTCTGTGAGTAATGATAATTAATGTCAACAATTTGTGTTCTCTTAAACAAAAAAGATTGTATCCACGATAGTGGATATCCTCGTATTCCATCCTGATTGGATCACTTATTACCGAGTAAACTCAGAAAACTGGTCAAAGGTGAATCTTCTCAAAAATTTTTAACTTTCTGGTAACTAATACTGTAATATTAGTCCTCGTCAAAACGATAATTTATGACATTAAGTTTATATGGGCTCACGATGGATACTATTGAATAAGTAGTTTTTGAACAATTCAAATTTAAATAATTTAGAGAGCTATTTTGCACATTCCACCGTATTAACTAAAGGTATTTTGAAAGTTCATAAATGCAACTTAATTTGTCTATGCTACAATGCCGAGAAGCTTGTTTAAAACAATAGTAAACATTGCACTAAATGTACGAATATGCGACAGCCAGCCGCTATCGAACTATTGTGGTTAATACGAAACGTCTGCAAAATATTTCTACAAACTATTTAAACTGCAATTGTACAAGACCTACTTAACGTACAACGTACAATATCGATCTTCAGCGCTATTAATCTCAACATTATAAGCTATCATTAGGATGCAGATTAGGGTTCTATCTGTTATTACAACCAAGTTATGATTTTTTTTACAATTAACTGATTAATACGTTTTTCCACAGTTTTAAGATTATAGACGCGAAATTTACTTAACAGATCCCTACAATACACTACAAATAGATGAAAATGGTAGTAAAATGCAAAAATTGCATTCATTTCCAGATTTCGACACTTCCAATAAACCCGACACACCCAACTAACTAAGTTCTCTGAGTAACAAATAGGAATAAGGTTGTATATTAAGAGTATCTTAGTTTACCGAAAATCATTGAATTATAGTAATTACACAAATATAACATCCAATTAATATACAATACCAGCACAAAACAACTACTATTAATATCAAAAACTCTTGGAGTACTTTACTAATTTACTGAAGAATTGTATGGAGATGTCTAAGTGCTTCTTGGGAAATAACACCACAGTTTAAAGAAAATTGCTGTATATTCCAAACGTTTCGGGATCTAGATCAGACCCCGTTGTCAATGGTTAAGAAACTACGGATTAAAAAGGCACAATTCTAAGATGATCTAGACCCCGAAACGTTTGGAATATACAGCAATTTTCTGTGGTGTTATTTCCCAAGAAGCACTTAGACAATGAAAAATATGCCACAAGTATCATTCAGAAAACAAGTATGGAGATGCTTTGATATGAATAAAGATGAAAAGCCCCGATTTTTTAAATTGTCGTTTCTTTAGGTAATTCTTGTGTTCATTAATTCGTAGGTTTAATAGTCTTGATGTTTCTCCAATATAAAATGTATTTCATTTGCAAGGAATCTTGTATGCGCAGTTTTTTGAGTTCTGAGTATTGTTGGTTAGTTTTGTTTTCCATATTAGTGATTTCAGTGACAAAAATTGCGAATGCTATAAATTTTATATTGAAGAATCATCGAGACCATTAAACGTACAGAATTAATGAACAAACGAATTACATAAAGAAACGACAATTTGAAAAAGCGAAAAATAGTGAACATGCATGGGACCTAGGCCATAAAATAAAACCTGACAATTCAGCTATACTTCACAAAGAACAACATAATACAAAACGAAAAATAAAAGAGTCTGCGTTAATTCCTTTGAATGAACACGATTGTATCGCTTCTACTTCTGTAGAATTTAATCGTATCTGGTTACCGACAATTAAGGAAGAAATTAGTAATGGGCATCTCCTTTTGAACAACCGAGTATCAGGATAGTTCATAAGATTTTTCCTAGCTTTTCCCTTATGACGTTAATGGGATCACTGAAGTAAAAGAATTCATTGGTCACATTTTTGGCGAATGCGCCATCTTATATCAAAGTCGTGACTAGGAACGCCACTTATAAATTCTAAAATTGAATGCGGTTTAACTGTAATACATGATCTCTAGAATTTATTGTGTTACCCGTATATTTAGAAACAACAATTTTTTTACGTCAACTGAAATGTCATATATCAAACTGTCATTTTGGTTCTTCCTTGAATATACAGATTATATAGATTTTTGTTTATATTGTGGTGTTATTTCCCAAGATCACATAAAAGTAATCAAATAACATTCAGAAGACAAAACTTACTTGCCTTCAGGCACCCCACCCCTATAAGTTTTTGACGAGAATAAATAACCTGTAACCGTCTTCAGAGTTCTATCTATCTCTATACCAGAATTCATGATGAACGGTTTTCGCGTGAAGGCGTAACACACAAACTCACATTTAAATTTATAATATTAGTTAGTTTTGTGTAGTCATTCCTTCAAAAATACGTTGAAATAACAAAGAAGTTCTAATTTTACTCAATAACAGTAACAAAAATCAAATTACCTATTTTACAACAGGTTGATAGGGAAAAAGAAATAAACTTGTTCGACTAAAGCTCGTTGGAAATGATAGCAGCCCCGACGAAATGCCCGCATTGAGAAATCCCCCTACTCGTTATTCGAGTTAAAAAAGGGGAGACGTGAGACGGCTCACAAGATAGAAACCAATCCCTAAAACGTACACGGAACGGGGTGGAGGAGGCCTAGGAAAACGACGCTTCCATCGACAAATTTGTATGCAAGCCAAAGAGAACTCGCTGTTTCCCAGACAACGACGCCCCGCGCGCGCTTGCCCCTTCTTCTTCATCGCGACGTCTCCGTAATGGCGCCGCTGCCATCGGGTCGCTATCTTTAAGAATATACCCCGAATTATTGTGATTGGAGGTAATCGATACTCAGCGCAAGTTAAATTTCAAGGTAGTTTGTTGGCATATGATATATACGGGTGGAGAAGTAACTGACGATAATATACACACAACCAACTATAAATGATTTTGAAATGAAAAGCAGGTTACCCAAACCAACTGTATTTATAATAAATGAAAACAAGTTAACTTAGTTTTATATCTTTACATTGATGTAACTAGTCTCGGCAAAAAGTGTAATAAGTTTCTATAAATAAATAAAATAAATAATTTGAAGATAAATTATTAATAAAATCCAAGTGACATAGCTCTACTATGAACAAGTAGCTTAAGTCTTAATCTAATGCTCAAAATTTGACAGCAGTCGACAGTAAAAATTCAATTATAGAGGGTGGGTTTTTTTTGATGATCAGTATGGGGATCTCGGAAACTAGCGGAGATAGAGCAATGGTTAAATTGGGAAAGATTTGCAGTTTTACTGGCCCAATTTAATGACACTTTCGGATTTTTGTAAAAAGTCACGGTTTACTAGATATTTTGATTTTATAAAAAAAGTGTAAATATCAATTTGAAGGGAATTGTGATTGTCATTTCCTCGTTTGCGTAACAACTCTCGTTTTCGAGATATGACACAAACTTATCTTTTTTTGAATGGAAACCATAGTTGGCTATGATCTCAAAAAATAGGACATTTGTTTGTGCTGCTTCGTTAATTTGATTACGTTCCTTTGGTGGTTTAGTAAAAGATCCATATCTGCGTAAACTGTCGTAAAGCCTCTTAAATGTACATAGAGCAGGTTGACGACGATTAAAATATCTATGAAAGTATTCCTCAGCTGCACGAACCGAATTTTTATGGCATATGATATAAAATTCCACCATATTCAGTTTTTCTTTGTTAGAATATTCCATTTTATCACGAAAACTTGTCAATATCGATTGTCAGTTCAACACTAGTAATGGAATTACTGTCAAATGAGGAAACGTCAAAGTGAAAACAATCTTTTTCATGGCTACCTACGTTAAAAGTGAAAATGAGAGAGAAAAGCATCCATAACTCCGGTATTTGTATGAATAACTATATCGAGTATTATATCGTTGAAATGCTCTAAAAATGTCCGATTTTTTGAGGTCATAGCCAACTATGGTTTCCATTCATTCCATTCAAAAAAAGATAAGTTTGTGTCATATCTTGAAAACGAGATCTGTCACGCAAACGAAGAAATGCAATCATATTCGGGATACAATTCCCTTCAATTTTGATATATATACTTATTTTATAAAATCTAATAAATCGACAGGATTTCGTTTTTTTCGAAATATCTAGTAAGCCATGACTTTTTACAGAAATCCGAAAGTGTCATTAAATTGGTTTTGGTATTTTATAGTAGATATATTGCTGAAGCTATCCAACATTGCTCTACGTTCTACAATTTAAAGGCCGGGTTGTATAAGCAGTCTGAACGCCAGTTAAGTATAGAACTGCAGATCAACAACAAATTTTGTGTTGTATAAACGTTGAACTTCAGTCAAAGTGTCTGACCTAAGATGTTGTACGACATATTATTGAAAATATTCCTCTGGAAATGAAATTTAAAAGGTAATGCAATTCATTATTTTATTTATTCCAACATTTGAACAATAAATTATAAACACAAAAATCTAATGTTTGTCCAACTGCTTTTACTGCAAAACTAGCAGTTGCAGTTTCAATTCTGCTTTCGGAGCTATGTCATATTGTCTTTGTTGTGACTCATGTCTGGCAATTTCTAGATCCTGCTCATACCGTCTAATTCCAATTTTTTCAATGGACCTTACCCTGTACCTTTGAAGGTATCTTTTCTTAAGTTAAACTGCAAATCTTTCCCCAATTTAACCATTGCTCTATCTCCGCTAGTTTCCGAGATCCTCATACTGATCATCAAAAAAAACTCACCCTGTATAGTGTAACTAAATCTTCTAAATAAAAGAAACATGGAGGTTTTCATCATCGTCGATACTTAATGACCGCCGATTTAAGTTTTGTATAGAATCGTGTAGCAAAGTATAAATATTACTTAAATAATCGACTTTTATGACAAAGATGTATGCCCTAAAACCTTCTTTTTATATTCATTTATGACATTACTTTTTTACAAAAACGATAACGACAGCAGCTATTAAAGTAACCAAATTGAATGTGTTTATAAGAAGTTTGCCCATTTACAGAACAATCCAAATGAAAAGTTTTTTGTAATTACACTATTTAGAGATTCTCAAGCTAATTGATTACATTTGGCTTCCGAACCTTACGAGTTGAGTATGCACACTCTTCCAATCATGAATTTCTCACAAATCTAATAACAGTTTAGTACTATTTTGGGAAAACCATCCATTATCAAAAAAATATATGCAAATATATTTTTCATTATTTATTAACGTTTTCAAAAACATTCGATTTAATTATGAAAACAAAAAAAAAATAGATTCACTTCATCAAATGTTGAAATTGACCACCATAAGCATCAATGCATTTTATTAGACTTTTAATGAAATGTCGTCTTATCTTGAAAAAGGGGTTGCAATGTTATTTTTAAGAATAATCGCGACTGCCTGAATTTTCGCTAAAACATCCTTTCGGGTAATAGTTTCATGTATCCCCATACGTGAAAGTTGATAGCATTAAGTTCTGGAGTACGAGGCAGCCAAGTAAATTCACTGCCAGGTCCAATCCAACGATGCGCAAGTAGTCATTTGAATATTGCTGAAGTATACGTGGATAATATGGAGGCGCGCCAAGAATTGTAAGTACTGAAAAATAGGAATCACACGAAAAAGTTCGTAGGTTTATTATCCTAGGAATCACAGGGAAACGACGTTATACACAGTACGACTCCCGATTTGGCTCTCTGGGAGCTAGATTTTCCTGAAACTCGAAATTCATTTCGCGATAAAATATTAAATTCAGTTATATGTACTACATACATAAATAATTATTCGAGAAATCAATCAGTTGAGGGGAGAGCAACTGATGAAGGGTCTCGACTAGAAACAATATATTGTCTTGCGTTAAATGGATGTAAAAGTTAGTAACTAATAAAATCTTTGTTTCAGGTGGGTATTTATTGATTCCTTCTGTACCTAAGGTAAGATTTCTCCATTGACATTCACGAAGTTTTAAAACATTTAAAATCTGTTATGCTTTCTTAAACCTCTATGTGTTATAAAGTTTAAATAATTTGGTCAAGTGCGACTTGGACTCGCATACTTAGGGTTCCGTACCACCTTCAAGATTCGAATATTCCAGTTTCAGACAAGCAAGGAATGAGTGCATTTTCTTATACTTACCCTTATATCTTTTAAAGGAAGCGTTTTAAATTTATAAAAAATATACATTCTGATTTTCCACACATAGACTTTTTATTTTATCTGCTTTAGGATTCGCTTGATTTTTATCACAATACATATGTATTTAATTTTCTAATTTGGCCCCCAAAAAGTAACATTAAAGTTTTATTTTACTAATAAACTTTCAGAAATGCCTTTTATAATCTACTGTCTGAGTTTTGAGGCTGTAGATTGGAAGAAAAACGCCAAATAGGTCAAAGTTTAAATTATAAATTATTAAATCTGTTATTCAAATTATTGAAAAATATAAATAAAATATATTTTTCAAATTTTAAATAGTGTAGTTTCTAAAGTGGGAATTAAGTCGATGTTTAATATTTTTAATATCTTTTATACAAATGATTTAAAAATATGATATATTTGTAATTCACATAATAAGCCTTTTATGTGATATATTACATGATGCGTTAGAAAATTGAATCTTTATTTTCCATTTAATTGTATAATTTGTTCCTTAAAATTACTATGGGGGTTTTCTAGTAATTTATTTTCCTTTAATTCTATTATTTGGAGGTCAAGTAATAGAATTAGGTATTTTTTTTCAAATTTTTCCTATAAACAAAAAAAAAGAAAACTCTATTGGGGAATAACGGGGAGAATGGGTAATTTTTTTAAAATATTTTTTAATATATTTTAAAATATTTATTTTAAAAAAATTAAAAAATATACTTGTACCTATTCGTCATAATGAGCCCTGGGATTTGATATATTACATGACCCGTTAGAAACAATTATAATTTTTTATTTTCCATTTAATTCTATAATTTGCCCCCCAAAATGAATATTAGGGGTTTCTTCTTATTTTTCCAGTAAAGTTCAGGTGAGGGGCTATACTTCCAGGTTTTCAAAATTTTTCAGCTTGTGGTTTCGGAGATAAGGGAGGGAATGGGTAAATTTTTTTATATTTTTGTTAATATCTTTTAATTAATTTATTTTATAAATATGGAAAAAATATATTTGTTTTCTTCATCATGAGCCCTTTTATTTGATATATAACATGCTGGGTTAGAAACAATTTTAATTTTATATTTTCCATTTAATTCTATAATTTGCCCCCAAAAAATATATTAGGGGTTTTTCCTTATTTTTCCAGTAAAGTTCAGGTGAGGGGCTATACCTCCATTGTTTTTTCAAAATTTTCCAGCTTATGGTTTCGGAGATAGGGGGGGGGATGGGTAAATTTTTTTATATTTTTGTTAATATCTTTTAATTAATTTATTTAAAAAATATGAAAAAAATATATTTGTTTTCGTCATAATGAGCCCTTTCATTTGATATATAACACGATGGGTTAAAAACAATTTTAATTTTATATTTTCCATTTAATTCTGTAATTGGCCCCCCAAAATTAAAAGTAGAGGTTTCTCCTTATTTTTACAGTAAACTTCAGGTTAGAACCTATAAATCTATTTTTTTCAAAATTTTACGTTTTATAGTTTCGGAGATAAGGGGGGGGGGATGGGTAAATTTTGGTATATTTTCGTTATTATATTTTTAAATAATTTTTTTAATATATGAAAAAATATATATTTGTGTTCCTCAGAATGAGACATTTCATTTGATATATTACATGATGCGTTTGAAATTTTTTTTATTTTTAAATTTTTATTTAATTCTATAATTTGCCCCCCAAAATCAACATTAATGGGGTCTCCTTATTTTTCCTGTGAAGTTCGGGCAACGCTCTATATTTCCTATTTTTTCAATATTTTAGGCTCAGTAGTTTCGGAGATCAGGGGGCGGTCGATTTTTTTAGTTTTTCCACCCAGAACTACCCCTAAAATCAAAATTTCTTCATTTACGATATGTACTCCTGATCGGGTCACCAAACTATACATTGATACCAAATTTCAACCTCTGCCGTCCAGTAGTTTAGGAGAAAATTGCTGTGATGTGACAGAGGCAGAAATCCTGAAGTGATATTATAAGTGTATCCGTATATTGTATATACGGAACCCTAAAAACAAAAGTAATATGTAAGCCATGTTAAAGATATATCGACCATTTTGTTAGCTCTCAATTTAGTAAAATTAATCACTCCAACTTTCGTGTTTTATGTACAGAATACCCGTAAGTATTCTTTTTGTCAGTATTAATATCTCATTGTTCCAACGAAACAATCCCTTCCTAAGGGAAGCAGACTTAGGCCACTGACAAATTAAATTCTAAGAGGCGAATTTAGGTTGGAAATCTATAGAAACAGATGAGAAGTAAGTTCAGGATCATGAAATTCGGGAAAATAAAAGCATTTTTCCAATTCAGTGTTGCCAACTTTCAACTAAAAAATAATTTCTTATTAAAACTGACATTGATGTAGTTCAGGTCATTTACGTAGAAAAAACCTTTTGGTGACAAAATTAATGGTAGAACAAAACCGACATCAACGTGTTCTAATGATAAAACTTGACTAATCGACATAAAATTCAACATTTTTCATCGAAGCATTTTTGTTTTTTAACAAAAAAAAACAGCGAAAAATCGGTAACACTTTAGTTGTTTACCTTTTAAACAAAATCCACCGATAAAACTGTGTTCGGTACTATAGGCAGTGTTGAAGAGAACTGAAAAACCTACAAAATCAGCTACTATACGCTCACCTTTGTTAATTGGTTTCTTAGATAATGAAACATATACCCAAAAAAATATATATTTTTTTATTTTATAGCTAAAATATTTTTATTAACTATAGCGATACATACACATACATACACAATTTATGTTCTGAAAAAAATACTGTAGCCCTGGCAGTTTTTACAAAATTTCAGTCAACAATATGGAGAACATATTTTTTTTAAAGGCCATATTACCTCACCGGATGACCCTATCAGTATGAGTAAACTACCGTTGGAAAGTACAAGAGGTGATCTAGAGATCCTTGATCTCACTTTTCCAAAATTGAAAGCATAAATATATATATAAGTATTGAAAATATTTAACCATTCCGTAAAAAAATATTTGGACGAGTCCATTCGAAAAATAGCTAAGGGGTGATACTAGATCCTTATAACTAATAATCTTAATGCAAATTTTAATTTTGGAGACACATATTTATATTTCTTCCATAATATGCATTTACGTAATAAATTTAGCAATTTAGCAAAAGGGAACTGATGATAATGATGGAGCAATCATTTTTAATATGCAAAAGACGTACTTATTTTAAATTTAAATAAAAAACGAAAATATGCCTTCTCTATTCATTGATTTTTAAAAACATAAGTAAATAATAGTAAGTAGATTCCTTTGTTTAGATTTTCAGTACATTTCATATTTTTTTATTATCTAAAACTGAAACGGTGTTACAAATTGATAATTGTTAATAATAGAAGAGAAAATATGTAATTATTCATATAGTTAACAGGGCAATTTTTATGTTCAGATTCCTGTTATTTTTTTGTTAATCAATACTAATTAATGACAAGCCAAATTCCTCGAAATTCCTGGATGACGGTCATATATCTTGCGTCTACAAGCCCAATTACTTTAGATTGAAACATTTACAAATGGAAAAATCGCTTGCCATAGCCTTCGCATTTAGCATAATATTATGATTGCTCCGTCATTATCATCTGTGGCTAAATGGAGTATAGGTATTCCATTTTGCTAATTTATTACATAAATCCATTAAAGAAATATAAATATGTGTCTGCTTAAAATTAAAATTTGCTTTAAGATTGTTTATTATAAGAACATAGTATCACCCCTTAGCAATTTTTTCAATGGACTCGTCAAAATATTTTTTTACGGAATGGCCAAATATTTTCAATACTTATATGTATTTATACCTTACATTTTAGAAAAGTGAAATAAGGGATCACTAGATCAACTCTTCTACTTTCTAGCGGTAGTTTATTCATAATGATAGGGTTATCCGGTGAAATAATATGGCCTTTCAAAAAAATATTCCATAAGATTTACTGAAATTTTGCAAAAGCTACCGGGGCTACAGTACGAAGGCTGCCTTTTATATTTCGGGATTGGACAACGCTAGTGTTGCAATCTGACAACTGACAGCTCTATCCTAAAGTTCGACATTTTTGAGGTTATACGTACTCAGAAGGTTTTGACATACGAGCGCTATGTGTTGTTTACAGTAACTTAAAGGATTCATCTAGGCCAAAAAATGGAATTAAATCGTGATCATTTTGGTGCGATTATTTTTTACAACTTTCGACGTGGATTAAGTCAGCAAGACTGCATGGATGAACTTAATTTAATTTTCGGCGATGAAACTCCATCAAGGACCACTATTTATCGATGATATGGTGAATTCAATCGAGGTCGTAGTTCACTCCAAGACGAATTTCGTGAAGGTCGTCCAAAAACAGTTGTTGTTCGGGAAACCATAATGCTGTGCGCGAACTGATATTGCAAGATCGTCATGTGACCTATCGTGAGATTGAGTCAACCTTACACATTAGTGAGACCAGCATACATTCAATATGTCATTCATTTGAATGTCAAAAAAAATTGTTCGCGTTGGATCCCACACAATTTGTCAATCGTTCAAAAAAAGGCTCGTCTCGATTGGTCGAAAGAAAAGCTCAAAAAATACGATCGCGGTGCTTCAAAACACGTTTATAACATAGTGACAGGTGATGAGTCGTAGATTTACGCGTATGACCCCGAAAGTAAACAGCAGTCGACTGTATGGGTGTTTCAAGATGAGCCGAATCCAACAAAAATTGTTCGCGCACGAAGCACTTCCAAGCAAATGATCGCCTGTTTTTTCGGAAAAACTGGACATGTCGCAACCGTACCACTAGAACAACGCAGAACAGTCAATTCTGAGTGGTACCATTTGTTTGCCAGTTGTCTTCCAAGAAATGAGGAAAACCAACCGCCGAAGACGGATCACTCTTCACTACGACAATGCGAGCTCTCACACATCGGCTCAAACAACTGCATTTTTGACCACTCAAAACATCGATTTGATGAGTCATCCGCCGTATAATCCTGACTTGTCACCAAATGACATCTTTTTATTCCCGTACGTAAAAAACAAACTGAGAGGCCAACGTTTTTCGACACCTGAAGAAGCGGTTGCTGCGTTTAGAATGCATGTTTTGGAGATACCTCAATCAGAGTGGAAAAAGTGCTTCGACAATTGGTTCAAACGCATGCAAAAGTGTATAGATCTTCATGGGGAATATTTTGAAAAACAATAAAGTGATTTTCAATGATTAATATTTGTTTTTGTTCTCTAATCCCGAAATATAAAAGGCAGCCCTCGTATGTATTTTAAGTTACATAAATTGGGTATGAGAAGATCTATCGTTTCAGTTAATAAGAACGGTTTAGCTATAAAATAAAAAAATATATAAACGATTTTTTATTTTTTTAGAATTCTGGGTAAATTTTCCATTATCTAAAAAACCCATTTACAAAGTTGAGCGTATAGTAGCTCTTTTTGTAGGTTTTTCAGTTCTCTTCAACATTGCCCATAGTAGCAAACACGGTGGATTTTGTGCAAAAGATAAAAAACTAAATTGTTGCCGATTTTTCGCTGTTTTTTTGTTAAAAAAACAAAAACGCGTGCATAAAAAATGTTGAATTTTATGGCAATTGGTCAAGTTTTATCATTAGAACACGTTGATGTCGGTTTTGTTCTACTATTAATTTTGTCACGTAATTTCTTAAATGACCTGAGCTAATGTTGATAACACAAATGTTAGCATATTTGGAAAAAATGAATCTGAACTTCTCAGAAGAGTTAGTGTAGCTGCTCGGGAATCTTATGACTATTCTAATTCGCATGAGTTAACGGTAAATGCTAAAAAATCACAAATCATGCCATTTCTAAAAAAACAGACAAATCATTTGTATTTGGAAGATTTTTTTGTAAATACATATTCAGTTACTATACATGCAATTAAAATTTTACCATGCACTTCGTATTCGGCAATTGTCTTGTAATATTTATTTGAATCATCGAATATAATCAGGTGTATCGCTAATACGATCACATCATCTGGCAACGTTGTCTGGGGTCGGACAAGCAGGAAGAAGGAAGAGAGTGGCACGTGGCCTAACAATCAGAATTTCGACGAGTAGAGCGCACCATCGCGTGCCGAGCCCACAAAACTAGGAATATATGCACGAGTCACGCAATCCAAACGAGAGAACCGCCGAAATTTACTTTTATTCTATACCTATTGCCAACCTACCTGCCTGTCTGGCATAAGGGAATGAATGACAATTCTTTACTTTCCCTCCTCTGCTTGGTTTTAACACCATGATGCACGACCTCTTTAAAAACTATAAGACGGTGGTCTTTCAGCGCCTATAACATTGTAGTGTAATTTAATTTAAAATAAAAAAATATATCTATTAAAAACAAGCTATTATTTAAAGAGAAGTTCATAGAACCCAAAAGGGCAATATCACAACATTGTTAAATAAAATTGAATATGATGTCTAAATTTAGAACATAATCACAACAAAGATCCAATAAGGTCGGTTGAAAACAAAATATACCGGTTACTATACAGTCACTGACATTAATTTACTACATGAACTCTTACCCCACATTATTATGAGGGCTGCCTTTTATATTTCGGGATTAGAGAACAAAAACAAATATTAATCATCGAAAATCTCTTTATTGTTTTTCAGAATATTCCCCATGAAGATCTATACACTTTTGCATGCGTTTGAATTGTCGAAGCACTTTTTCCACTCTGATTGAGGTATCTCGAAAACATGCATTCTGAACGCAGCAACCGCTTCTTCAGGTGTCGAAAAATGTTGACCTCTCAGTTTGTTTTTTACCTACGGGAATAAAAAGAAGTCATTTGGTGACAAGTCAGGACTATACGGCGGATGACTCATCAAATCGATGTTTTGAGTGGTCAAAAATGCAGTTGTTTGAGCCGATGTGTGAGAGCTCGCATTGTCGTGGTGAAGAGTGATCCGTCTTCGGCGGTTGGTTTTCCTCATTTCTTGGAAGACAACTGGCAAACAAATGGTTGTGTACCACTCAGAATTGACTGTTCTGCGTTGTTCTAGTGGTACGGTTGCGACATGTCTAGTTTTTCCATTTGCTTGGAAGTGCTTTGTGCGCGAACAAGTTTTGTTGGATTCGGCTCATCTTGAAATACCCATACAGTCGACTGCTGTTTACTTTCGGGCTCATACGCATAAATCCACGATTCATCACCTGTCACTATGTCATAAACGTGTTTTGAAGCAGCGCGATCGTATTTTTTGAGCTTTTCTTTCGACCAATCGACATGAGCCTTTTTTTGAACGATTGACAAATTGTGTGGGATCCAACGCGAACAATTTTTTTTGATATTCAAATGTTTATGCAATATTGAATGTATGCTGATCCCACTAATGTTCACTCAATCTCACGATAGGTCAGATGACGATCTTGCGATATCAATTCGCGCACAGCATCAATGGTTTCCGGAACAACAACTGTTTTTGGACGACCTTCACGAAATTCGTTTTGGAGTGAACTACGACCTCGATTGAATTCACCATATCATCGATAAACAGTGGTCCTTGATGGAGTTTCATCGCGAAAAATTAAATTAAGTTCAGCCATGCACTCTTGCTGACTTAATCCACGTCGAAAGTTGTAAAAAATAATCTCACGAAAATGTTCACGATTTAATTCCATTTTTTGGCCGAGATGAATCCTTTAAGTTACTGTAAACAACACATAGCGCCATATACGTCAAAATGTTCTGAGTACGAATAACCTCAATAATGTCAAACTTTACGATAGAGCTGTCAGTTGTCAGATTGCAACACTAGGGTTGTCCAATCACGAAATATAAAAGGCAGCCCTCGGATACAAAATATCGCCTTCATAGATCTAATGAAATTAATATACTTACCGCAGGATAAACGTTACAACATTTCGAAACCAAGGCAATTATTGGTATCAGTTTATCTACATCAAATTCCATTAAAATCTAAAAATAAAGGCATAAAAGCTCTATAATTGCACATTTTCCATGCAGAGACAAACTGAAAATAAAACTTTTTACCTGTATATAAAAGTTAAACGTACAATTAAGGGGCCCAGAAAAAATAAAATAGAATAGTTTCCCATGGTTTATGTGCATTTTATTGTACCATTTCATAATGATTCATTACCGCTTCTTGCGATCGATATTGTTTCGTTTGCTTTTTTCGTTTTGTCAGAACCGTGAGGATTCTATTTCTGTATTTTTTTTAAATTGAACATGAAATTGAATTAGTGAAATACACTATCACTGGAAGCAAAATTGTATCAACTCAAAGTTAAAAACTATGTGGTCCTAGATGATCCTTACGAAAAATCTAGTTTCAACTAAATTACATGCTGCATTTTTTTATTGCTAGTCGTCCCCTAAAAAGTATCACTACATACCTTATCGCTGTCGATTTTAAAATTTGCAATGAAACACCCTGTATAGTATTTTAGTTTCTGATGAAACATTTTATTGCGAATACAAAAATATCGGGTTTGATATTGTTTACTTCAATACCTACCGAGATATTACGAGAAAAGTAATTAAGGAAAGGAAAAATCTAATATCCATTAAAGAAATACATAATCATAATTATTAACTAAATCTAAGTGATTTTCAAAACCTTGAAACTTAACTTAACTAAACTTAATGTATTAGATGTTCAAACTGAGCACCGTTTACTTCTTGACAATAAGCAAGTCGGTTTTTAAATTCTCTAGTAACATTAGCTTATAAAGTTTAGAAAGTCTCATTGTTGAGTTTTCGCTTTGTAATTTTTGTTCTGTTAATTTTATAAAAAAAAATTCTGGCATTTTTTTTTGATTTGATTAAGACTTGTAAATGGAAAACACTTTGATAATAATTCGCGCTACTCCATCTGGTTTTTAGCGAATGAAGATTTGGATCAACTCGTCTGCTAAATTCACCGAAAGGAGCAGCTCCAAAATTGAGCAGGCAATCAAGCTAATGATTGGTACGGACATTGTACCTACAGCAAGTTTTGTAGATATTCGAATATATTTTTTCATGAGCTATATGGATTATTTTACAGGAAAATGTGATCAATCTAAATATGTAATGTAAAGGCCAGACTTAGTTTTAGTAAAGTTGCTGTACACTAGATGGACCACCAATTCCATACATTGCATGGCCAAGTCAATGGGATGAAGAGCTTTGGTTATACGAAGGAAGATAGTAATGTAAATTGTAGGAAAACATTAGCTATTACTTCTGGTGTAATTCTCTGTATGTCTTGAGTTATTCTTGCAGCTAATTCTTGCAAATAAATATTTGGTCTATCAATATAAACCTTAGACTTTAAGTAACCTCACAGAAAATAGTCTAGTGGATTAAAGTCTGGACTTCGTGCAGGTCATTCATAAGTACCCCTTCTTCCAATCCATCTGTGATGAAATGTCCTATCTAAATGATCTCGATCAATGCGAGCGTAATGGGGTGGTGCTCCATCCTGCTGAAACCAGATATTATTTGTCCATTTACCTCCAATGCCGGAATAACTTGTGTCTCCAAGAGCTGTAAATACCTATCTCCGTTTAAAGTTTCTTGTAGGAAGAAGGGTCCCACGATTCTGTTGTTATAAATGCCGGCTCAAACGTTCAATTTTTGAGGATGTTGAGTAAGAGCCTTTTTGCACCCAATTAGGATTACTTTGCGACCAGTAGCAGCAGTTATGTCGATTAACCGTACCATTTAAACAAAATGTAGCCTCGTCTGAAAACACCACATTTCTTATAAAATTATTATCACGGTTACAAATATCCATCATCGTTTCACAAAACTGCAAACGTCTGTCGAAATCGTCTTCGGAGAGTTCTTGAACGAGGCAAATTTTGTATGGATGATATTTTTCTCGCCTTAATATCCTTCCTACTGACCGACGGCTAATTCCATTCATATTGGCGAGGTCGGTAGTGGATAAGTGAGGATTTTCTTCCAAAGATATAGCAACATTTTGGGCTACACCTTCATTACTTGCACTTTTTAACTGTCCACTTTTTTGTAAATTGTGTCGTACCTTCGCAAAGTTTTCGTCACTACTGAACGGGATATTTGTGTATTCGGATGAACAATGTTAAAAAGGTCACAAACTTCTTGATGCGTCCTTTTCCGCTCCCCATACCCAATCATCATTAATAATTTCTATTCTTTCTCTTTCACTCAATTCGGCCATTTTACGATCAAATTAAAACAACACAATCTTTTTACGTTCAAATAAAAAAAACTAATAACTTATTTTGACAACTACTGTCACTTCTGCAATGTATTTCATGGACTACTAAACTTGATTCAGATTTAATTTGCGCCTGATTTAAACAAACGCACGTGTATTCGACTATGGAACAAGCAGTGCTGTTGGCTGTGACGGTATAATGCCACCCATTGGCCAATAGAAATATAAATCCTTACCGAGCTGTTTGTTTATATCGGGCGTATATGAAATCTGAACCGAGTTTAGCTACCATCGAATTTTTCCTTTCCTTAGTTACTTTTCTGTTAATATCTCGGTAGGTATTAAAGTAAACAATATCAAACCCGATATTTTTGTATTCGCAATAAAATGTTTCATCAGAAACTAAAATACTATACAGAGTGTTTCATTGCAAATAGTAAAATCGACATTAACTTCCGGTAACACAGGAAGTTCAAAATTGTAAAAAAAATTGGAAACAAATAGGCAATCTACTGCAGTATCCACCTTCCAAAATTCATTTTGATATATCTGATAATTCCAGAGATATTTACTTGGTTCCACACATTTGCCCATCACTGTATATAGGGGATCTATATAACACCTCCCCTGAAATCTTACTGTTCAGCATAAAGACTTCCAACACATTACATTTAGCTTACCTACATAGTGTAACCAATATCTATTGTAATGTTTTTATTTTCTATACTCTGGGTTCTCGGATTTATTTAAGCATGGAACTTAGTATAATTTATTTCCACTAATTTTACATTTACAACTATATACAATTTATCTGGAACACCTATTGTTTCCTGAACGGCAACCGAATACTAAATAAATTCTTCAGTCACCTCCCGTATTTATATATTTATTTTCAGAAGGATCTAGAAGATCAAACAGCGGCCGAGAGATTTCCTTTTTGGATTCTCGACCTCTTCAGGCATTTCAGCCTCAATAAGCGCTAAAGGTAGCAGGTAGGCTAAATCTTGGACTCCACGGAATATTGGATAAATTCCATTTCCACGAAATTTTGGATAAATGCCCGTCATATTACCCCCTTCTTAAGACTATTTCATCCCGGAATGTCCCAGAATTTGCAGGACTCACCATTTCGACAACGGAACATTCGGTGGAAGTAAGAGTCTACCTTCGAATGTGGGCTACGTATATTGAGACAACAAACAAGAATGTCAATGCCACCGAATTGGAATATAGTGTCCATCATACTTCTCGCCAGCCTACAATTCAGTCCATCCAGACCACAGGCTATCTTGGTGATCGCCAACTTCATCAGGTTCTTCTCCATTATCATAGTTGTCAACTCTACCAGAATCTTCCAAAGATCGCTATATATTGATTTGTCCTACGAGAATGTTTTCGTTATCGAATAAAAGATGTTCTGGTACTCACTGGTTGTTTATCTTCTAGATTAAGCTAGATGAAGGACCTTCCTCACCATTTGACATTACTCCCTTAGCTTCTGGAACTGGCCGTACACCTTGGCTATTCCTCTGAGGGTATCACAAGTCCCGGGGCTTCTTTTTGCACTTTCTGCCAAGTCGAGTTCAGTGCCATAAAGTGTTCAAAGGTCACCTCTTCATCGGGTAGTTGGATGCTGCGGACTTGGGCTTGATCAACTTCGCCGTCATGACTTCCGGCATAAAGGGCTAACCTATTCAAATGTATCACCTTTGGTTTTCCTCGGCAAGTAGCTTTCTTTTTCTGTAGACAACATCGTTCATCCTCTCTACAATTTGGTAAGGACTCTCTCAAGATCTTTGTAGCTTAACGAATATCCACAATGACGTGGATTATAAAACCAAACAAGATCATCAACTTAGAATTCCCCGCCTTCGGCTTTAATGGAATATGCTTCCTTTATTCTGACATTGGCATTCTAGTTGACTGATATAGTCTTCATCTGCAGTCTCCTCGTGCAGTCTCCTTGTGCAGTCTCCTTGTGCAGTCTTCTTTGAGACACCCAAACCTCAAATCGCATGGTAGTCGTTACTCTCGTCCCATAATAACACTGGCCGAGGTCTGACCCGGAGACTCGTGCACAGACGAACGATATGCCAGTAGAAACAAGTGAAGATACTGGACCCAGTCTCTTTGACAAATGCCGGTTAATAGTTAATTCATTCGTTCTGCCAACCCATCGAATTAAGGGTGTAATGACATTGTCCGTGTTTTATTGATCTTCAATAGTTTGCAGACGTCTTGGAAAAGAGTAGACTGGAAATTTCCACTTTGGTCTGAGTTCAACTCCAAGGGAATACCAAAACGACTGATCCATTCCTTGACAAGAACATCAGCAACGATGAATGCCTCTTGATTCGGCAAGGCATACCCTTCTGGCTATTTACTGATATAGTCCATCACCACCACAATGTACTTATTTCCGGAGTCAGATTCCGTAAATGAACCGGCAACATCAATGGCTACTCTTTCAAATGGACTGCCCACATTATATTATTTCATGGGGGCTTTTGCTCGCTTCTGAGGTCCATTACTTGCTGCACAAACCGTACATTTCCGGCACCAATCCCTAACATCTGCTTGGCAGTTTACCCAATACAAGCGTTCTCTTAACTGCCCCAGGATTTTCGTCACTCCCAGATGTCCTGCGGTTTTACCATCATGTAGTTCTCGCAAAACTTCCGGTCTCCTATTTCTGGGGATTACAATCTGTTTTCTGCCTTCCTCTAGCATGCACTTTAGAAGTCCATTCTTCAGGATGAGGCAGTTCCACTGAACCCAGTATTATTTATCTCCTGGCTTACTATGGACCAAAGAACAGAATTTAATTACTGCACAATAGTTTATAAAGTCGTCAATTTTAAAATGCCTTCACCCTTATACCATAAATTAATATTTAGGAATACCCTCCATCCGCTTAATTTACGCTCAAACAGACTTCTTCATATCCCTCGTCACAATACTGCCTTATTCAAGCGTTCATTTTCGTACCTAGGTGTAAGGTACTTTAACAAACTCCTAATAAATAAGCCATTCACATCAATACTAGCATTTAAAAGTTAGCTTAGAAAGTTGATGCTGTCTGGTACTCAGTGTTTGTAAAGCCTTTGTTCTCTGTAGACTGTTAGTATAATATAAATTCTAATCATTTGTAACTTAAGTGGTGCCCTTTACTATAATGTACTATATTCATGAAAGTTACCTGTATGGCTAGGTTAAGTGTAAGAATAGCTTTAGCTAAACTTCGTCTAGCACATACCCATAGGATAAATAAAGACGTTTATTATTATTATCCCGACTTGACCATACAATGTATGGCATCACACTCCCTCTAAGGCACGCTATGAGTGCCTTTTGGGGGAAAATTCACTAAACCCCAGATATCAAAAGGGTTTAGCTCTGTGGGAGCCCTTGCCAAGTTTTCAGGCCCGTGGTTGGAGTCGTGGCGGCAGTTTCCCATGAATTTCTTGACCGTCCGGGCTGTCCCTAACAAGACGGCTTTTTGCATTTGTTTGTAAAGATGTTCATCCAGACCGAGGTATTTTAGATTGTTTAATAGATGTTTTGGGACTAGTCCTGTCGTTGACATAACAATTGGCACAGTTCGTGTGTTGTTCATGTTCCACTGAGTCTTTATTTGAAATTCAAAATCTCTATATTTGGTTATTTTCTCAGCCTGCTTGATATTCATATTATTGTTGTTAGGAATTGCTATGTCAATTAAAGTTGTTTTCCGAAAGACTTTATCTACCAAAACTATATCTGGTATATTGTGAGCAACAGACCGATCGGCCAGTATCGTGCGGTCCCAGTACAGCTTATAGTTGTTATTTTCTAAAACAGATCCTGGTTTATATTTATAGTATGGTAATCTTACCGACTGTGATAATTCATGTTTCAGTGCTAGTTCCTGGTGAAGTATTTTTGCCATAGCATCGTGTCGTTCTTTGTATTCAGTTGCAGCGAACGCTTGACAACCTCCTGTGATATGCTGGATAGATTCAGATGTTTGGCAACCGTACCTGCATCTATCGTTGTTAATAGAAGTATCTTTAACGATGTACTTTAGGTAGTTCTTAGTTGTAATTACTTGATCTTGGATTGCCAATATAAAGCCTTCCGTTTCAGGAAACATATGACCAGAGATCAACCAGTAGTTCGACGCTCCACTGTCTACATAATCTTGGTTGACGTCATTTATATGTCTTCCATGAAGGGGCTTATCTTTCCATTTCAGCAGTTTCTGATCTGTGGTCTGGTGGTGTAATTGGACATGTTGTTGTGTCAGTCGCAGTGGTGTTGAGTCATCAACCTGGCACATGACTCTATGTAGATCAGAAAATTCTGCGAGTTTCTGGAAATGACAACGCAAAATAGAAATTTGTTGATCTAATAGTTCACTTAAATCTGTCAATCCTCTTCCTCCTTCATACCGTGCCAAAGTTGTACGTTCGACAGAGCTGTTTGGATGGTGATTTTGAGCTTTTGTTAGTAAAACTGGAACTTTTCGTTGTAATTGTTCAATTATTAATATTATTATATTATGTTGGGTTGAGTATAGGGAAATCTCTTTCGTTCCAAAGTCATATTTTGAAAAGAAAATTGGTACTCATTTTTAAGAATAGATATGGGGATACTTTGGTTTCGGTCATTACTTATGTTTTCCTGACATTTATAAACATATTGTGTTTCTCACAAGCAGCAACACTGATATTATCCATTAAATTTAGAAATTCTTCTTCGGAGTCAGCCAGTACCATGGTGTCATCTGCATATCTAATTGTAGTAATATGCTCATCATTTATTTTAATACCATCTGTACAATTATTAAATGCTTCATAAAATAGATTTAAGAATATACGTTAAACATATAGCGTACCTAAATCTCCTAAATAAAAGAAACTTAGATGTTTTCATCATCGTCGATATTAAATGACCGCCGATTTAGGTTTTGCAGAAAACCATGAAAGGATTTAGTTCACGTTCAGCTCCTTCACTTTATCGGTGTGAGAAGTTGAGTCAGTGCGAACTATCGAAAAGCAGAAAATAAAATATCAGCAGCGACAAATCTTCAGTGCCATCAATTATTCTCCAAACAGTAGCGAAGAGTGTTAAAGCGTGGGTCGTCTCGAAATGCGAACTCGAATTATGTTTGTTCTTGCAGCTAATGTATCTTTAACAAAATCTCACATTTAATGAACCACAGAAAATTTATTGAGCAGATATCGTTCGAGTTTTGTCCTTCTCAAGACGACTTACCACTTTGCCCGATGCTTCTGGCGATGATAACGTTGAAAATAATTACCGGTTGAAAGTGGAAAAAAAATAATTCTCGGGTGTTCAATTTTGTGTATGTGTCCATTCTTCACGTAGAACAAATTAATTAATGACGAAATCTTTTTTCAATACTTTCATACGTTTTGATATTTACTAAACATTCAACTGTATAAACATAGCTTTTCTTTGATTGTGGTTTGTCATCCCTCATTATAAGAAACCTCATCTCCTCAAAATGCATAAAACTACTGGGGCCTCTTTTTTTGCTACAACGCTCCGTATGTTTCCAAACAAATGCGAAAAACTTTACTCCTTGTATGGAGGGTTGAGTGAAAGGAGGACACACTCTGTGTAAGAAAAAGTGTCCACAAAATGGTTTCAATTTGGGGGAGCCACTGGTACCGACGGGGTAATTTGTTCGTAGAAATCAGTTTTCTACCAACAAACGTGAATAAAATTAGGCTAATGTGAAAAATTCACGGCCAAAAAAATACAAATTTAACCATCATAGTACAACAACCAGATTTATATTTAACATTAATAAAGTGTAAAAGTCAATGAAATACCTTGTACATAGATAAAAATGACTTACAAGCAAAATTTTATTTTCACATTTTTTAGGATTCAAGATAAATATCCTACATAAATTAAACTCATGAGAACCCATTATTACATAATTACTAAGCTGATTATGACATTGTCCACCAACTCGAGAACTTCAACAAACTTCTGAAGATATTTTCTCAGGGGCATTCACCAGGCGTTCCTTTGAAATATTTAAAATAAAACTACAGCAGAAAGATGCCAAAAATAGTCATTTAATTGTAGTTAATGGAGACAAGAAAAAATATATGGAAAACCAGTGTGTGAAAATGTTAGAATGCTTGAAAAAGAAATTATGTTCTAGACTAAAATGCAAGTGAAATTTGTTCCATAATGATAACAGAAGAGATAATTTAATTATAGCAGTTTGTTCAGTGATGAAAAGAATTGTTAATTACCTTTTGTCCAGAGAAGTAGAAACACCAACTCTGTAAAGGCACACTTTTCAAAATAAATATGTAATACGAACACAAGAATGTAAAAATAAATAAAATTTTATTTACATCAATTCACCAACATCTATCCGTTAACAACTATAAAAATGTTATAAATATACAATTTTTTCTTTTTTCTTTAACTATTCCAAAAAGTTTTATAACAAAATAACAACTATAAAATCAATGAGTATTATAAAAAGTTAAAACTGGGGCATACACTTATTAATTTATATCACAATTAACACCCTATAAACTTATATCACTTGCAGAGATTACAAAAAACGGGGACAACCATTTACAAAGAGAAGTTGACTTAAAAGATTTTCTACGTTATATTTACGATTTTTACAAATAATTACATCATTCTCACTTTTTCAGCCACTTCACTTCTAAATGTAGGATTTGTGCATTTCAATCCGTTGACAATTTCTAACTTAAGTAATTTCGAAAAGATTGTTGAGGAGGTCTTGAATTATTATTTTAAATACTTATCTGTTACAGGAAAAAATTTGGAGGAGAGAAAACCCATGAATAGACAAAATAATTTCTAACTTCCTAACATACCCAGTCGTCACACTTGCGCCATTCTGGCCAATTCCTGAACTTCTTATTTGAAAACGTCCGCTGGACACTTTTTCAATTTTATTCCTAAATAAGTTTACCCTCCTTCATTCAACCCTCCATAACTCCTTGTTTCAAATAAAGGATAATTTGTTATTTAAAGGTTAGGTCAAAAGTCAAAAATGGGGGGAAAATATTTATCTTATTTTTTACCTTCAAAATAAATAGTGAGTGGTACAATAATGAAAATTTAAAGGAGTTTTATCACAGTATTAAAACACATTATTTACATATTTTTACATTTTTTTTAATGAGTGGAAGGGTTTGAAATAGTTCACGCCTATTATTTTGGACAACTAAACTTAAAGAAAAATTTACGCGAACAAAATTAAATTTGGATAGCCCGATTTATTTTTATTATCTCTTGTATTTTTTTTTTTTTTTAATAATCTAGTGGGTCGCTTTCAAATACAATCACATTCAAAAAAGATGATTTCTTATAACGTCACATGATAAATTATGTGATTTCTCAGGTCTTCAATCACCTGTACTGGGGTAGTTTAAACTAATTCTGTTAGATATCCCCAGAGTTAAGAATCCAAAGGATTTAAATCAGAGGATATAAGCGGCCAAAATTGTGCCCCTCTTCTTTCTATGCAGCCGTTATTATGGTTCTGAGGTTTATGACATTTTTCCTTTTTGGGGATGTTTTATATCTTTGACATTTCTTAGTTTTATGACATTTTTGACATATTTTAGAAATTGTTGACATTTTCAACATTTCTAAGATTTCGAAAAGATTGTTGAGGAGGTCTTGAATTATTTTGTCTATTCATGGGTTTTCTCTCCTCCAAATTTTTTCCTGTAACAGATAAGTATTTAAAAAATTGTATATGTAGAACAAAGTGTAGTAAGGCAATTTCGTAAAATTGCCCGGATTACTGGTTGTCTGTACAGAGATTCTTCCTCACAGTTTTTCTGAGAGAAAGAGATGTCTATAAAATGATCAACCAGTATTCCTGTATATAAGTAATGTATTGTATATTGTGTAATACTTATCTGTGTATGGAGACGTTTCAACTCCGAGTCTGGAGTCGTTGTCAATCGTTTAGTGTTGTTTTCGAGGCTTTTTTCTAAAAAATTTTCGCTTTGATTTTGAATTTATTGTTTGTCAAAAAATTTGACACTGACAATTTGTCGTTTGGCGATCACTTGACGCTGAGGTTACCGTTTTTTTGTTCTGTTAGCAGTAAATTCTTCCAGTCCAAATGAAGGTCGGCTGAAGGTGCTCCGATTTCAGTGTTGTTTATCATCATACAGCTGGCTTCTTTAAGTTTTCTCTTTTTTAAGTTTTCTTCTTTCAACAAGATCTTTGTTTTATCGAAAACCTACAAATACTAATAGATATTTGAATTTTCACTCCAACCATCCTTTAAATGTAAAGAAAGGTGTTGTAAAGTGCTTATATGATAGAGCAAAAAACATATCTTCATCCACCCAAATCTTTAACAAAGAAGTCAATATTATCAAAGAACATCTACTTCAAAACGAATATCCCCAAGACTTTATAAATAAAACTATAAATCAGTTAGAAAGAAAATCGCAACAACAAACCAGCACAAATAACCATCACACTAATACCAACCAAACACAAACAGACAACCAAATTATGAACATAATTCCATATATCCCAGGTGTATCGGAAAAAATTAAGCGGTTAGGAAATAAATACAGCGTTAAAACTGTTTTTAAAACAAATAATACCTTGCGCTCTATCCTCACACATACCAAACCGTTTAACGCAACCCAGAGTTCTAAAAATTGTGTGTACAGTGTTTTGTGTGACTGTGGCCATTCTTATACCGGTGAAACTTCAAGACCTTTAGAAGTAAGAAAAAAAGAACATCAATATAACATTTCCAGAAGACATGTGGACAAATCAAATTTGGCCAATCATGTATTAACGAGCACCGGCAGCCATAGGATAGACTGGGATAAAACAAAGATCTTGTTGAAAGAAGAAAACTTAAAAAAGAGAAAACTTAAAGAAGCCAGCTGTATGATGATAAACAACACTGAAATCGGAGCACCTTCAGCCGACCTTCATTTGGACTGGAAGAATTTACTGCTAACAGAACAAAAAAACGGTAACCTCAGCGTCAAGTGATCGCCAAACGACAAATTGTCAGTGTCAAATTTTTTGACAAACAATAAATTCAAAATCAAAGCGAAAATTTTTTAGAAAAAAGCCTCGAAAACAACACTAAACGATTGACAACGACTCCAGACTCGGAGTTGAAACGTCTCCATACACAGATAAGTATTACACAATATACAATACATTACTTATATACAGGAATACTGGTTGATCATTTTATAGACATCTCTTTCTCTCAGAAAAACTGTGAGGAAGAATCTCTGTACAGACAACCAGTAATCCGGGCAATTTTACGAAATTGCCTTACTACACTTTGTTCTACATATACAATTTTTTAAATACTTATCTGTTACAGGAAAAAATTTGGAGGAGAGAAAACCCATGAATAGACAAAATAATTTCGAAGATTTTATATTATTTTTGACATTTTTGTTATTGTTGACATTCTTGACATTTTAGACTTTTTTGACATTTTTAAGATATTTGAGTTTTTTCTCATTTTTGAAATTTTTGAAATTTTAACATTTTTGGCATTTTTGACATTCTTTTCATTAAATTTGAAGACGCGAGATGTAAGACCGACATCTAGGATTTTCGAGAGAATCAGTACACAGAGGTTCCGAATCTGGAGCCGTTCCGTGTAATTGCTGTTCTCCCTTAACTCCTAGGACAGAATGTCACGATAAAATTTTCAGGCTACTTCACCTGTCAGAGATATTGAATATTCTCTTCGAGGTGTCATTCCTTTGTACGCAAAGTTAAGGGAGAACAGCAATTACACGGAACGGCTCCAGATTCGGAACCTCTGTGTACTGATTCTCTCGAAAATCCTAGATGTCGGTCTTACATCTCGCGTCTTCAAATTTAACGAAATGCATCAAATGCTTAAAGAAGTGTTCGAGAGGACATTCAATTGTGGGAAGCGCAACTGATGAAGGTTCCCGACCAGAAACAATATATGTTATATTTATTTATAATATATATTGTCTTGCGTACAAAGGAATGACACCTCGAAGAGAATATTCTTTTCATTGTCGATATTTTTGACATTGTTGTCAGTTTTGACATTTTTCACATTTTTTACATTTTCGATTAAATAAATAAATTAAGATTTAGGCGAATTATGGTTTTATATTTTTAAAATTTCTTAGTTTTATGACATTTTTGACATATTTTAGAGATAGTTGACATTTGTGAAATTTTTGTCATTTTCAACATTTCTGACATTTTTGTCATTTTTGACATTCTTGATATTCTCGACTTTTTTGACATTTTTAAGATTTTTGACATTATTTGTCAATTTTGGCATTTTTACGTTTTTTACCTTTTTGACCATTTTTTCATTTTTGACATTTTCGATATTTTTGACATTTTTGACAGTTTTGACATTTCTCAGATTTTTAGCATTTTCGATTAAATAAATAGATTATAATTTAGACTAATTATTATACTGAGTCAAATAAAAACGAAAAAATGTTATTAACGGTACTGGAAAATTATTGTTACTGATGACGAAAAAAGTTTTCCTGAAATTTTGAGCCCTTAATAACTATATTAAATGGTGCATTATCGCAATTGTTCATTATTTAACATTGATATTTAAGGTCGTTTTGAGAATCCCAAATACAAAGTAAAAAATTGAAAAAGTAAACCAATGTTTGAAGCTTGATTACACGAAAATGACTCGTCCTTCAAAAATTTACTAAGAGAGCTTTTTTGTGGGGAATTTAATTTCCTACAGGGCTATGAGATTGAAAAATTTTATAAAATTGATCAGGTCCGATTTTTTGCAGAAAATGTTAAAAAATGAACAATTGCGATGATGCACCACTTAATATTGCTATTAAGGGCTCAAAATTTCAGGAAAACTTTTTTTTTCATCATTAACACTTCATTTCAGAGTAACGTTTAAGAAAAAACTGTTTTTTTTTTGCCCAGTCTACTAATTATGGTACTGTTCAGATTTCTTCCGCCGGCCATTTACATACAACTAAAAAATTGCAAAAGATATAAACAAATACGGACTTACAGACAATACTCTGCTGCTTGGTCGTAATCGTTGAATGCAAAACATTCCACCATGAACAAATACAAAACTTTCTGTTTCTCTTTCACATTTTCCTAACGGTAAAAAGGATGCGATGCCGACTGTATCGTATTATTAAAGAACATTACAAAAGCAATATTGGGGTAGCAAAGCATTTGCAATTTAATTAGTGACAGACTGCTTCATACGGATTACATGCGAGCCCATTGTCTGTGCAGTTTACTCCAATTGCTATTAAGCTCACCTTAATTACATGTCATCTTTTAATTCATTGCTACCATTACGTTATTATTATCATAAACATAAGTCGGTGCAGAAAAAATCAATGTTTATTAAATACTGAAATTTGCCGATAAAATAATTTCATTTTGTTAGTATGTGGAGAAAAGCAATGCTTTAATAGGTTATTTGAGTAAATATTAGAGTAAGCTAGTAGAGTATGTATTCCGTCTTCTCTATGTCTTGCAATTTCGCGGAAAAAATAAGAGTGACCAACCTTTTTGTACAAGTTCCTGAGTTTCTTATTTACTTCTATATGATGAAATAAAACAGTACTTTTTGAAGCTACAATATCGATATATGCATCTTTGTAATCATCAATAATAATAAGAACAGGTTGATGACTTAGCACCACTGCGACTGACACAACAACATGTCCTATTACACCACCAGACCACAGATCAAAAACTGCTGAAATGGAAAGAGAAGCCCCTTCATGGAAGACATATAAATGACATCAACCAAGATTATGTCGACAGTGCAGCGTCGAACTACTGGTTGATCTCTGGTCATGTTTCCTGAAACGGAAGGCTTTATATTGGCAATCCAAGATCAAGTAATTCCAACTAAGAACTATCTAAAGTACATCGTTAAAGACCTTTCTATTAACAACGACAGATGCAGGTACGGTTGCCAAACCTCTGAATCTATCACACATATCACAGGAGGTTGTCAAGCGTTCGCTGCAACTGAATACTAAGAGCACTGAAATTTGAACTGTCACAGTCAGTGAGATTACCATACTATAAATACAAACCAGAATTTGTTTTAGAAAATAATAACTACAAGTTATACTGGGACCGCACTATACAGACTGATCGGACTGTTGCTCACAATAGCCCAGATATAGTTTTGGTAGAGAAAGTCTCTCGGAAAACAACTTTAATTGATATAGCAATTCCTAACAATAATAATATAAATATCAAGCAGGCTGAGAAAATAACCAAATATAATGATTTGGAATTTCAAATAAAGACTCATTGGGACATGAACAACACACGAACTGTACCAATTGTTAAGCCCACGACAGGAGTAGTCCCAAAACATTTATTAAACAACTTAAAATACCTTGATCTGGACGAACATCTTTATCAACAAAAAGCGGAAAGCCGTCCTGTTAGGAACAGCCCGGACGGTCAGGAAATTCATGGCAAACTGCCGCCACGACTCCATCCACGGGCCTGAAAACCTGGCAAGGGCTCCCACAGAGCTAAATCCTTTTGATACCTAGGATATCTGGGGTTTACTGTTTTTTCACCTTAGAGGGAGTCTGCTGCCATAAATTGTATGGTCAAGTCGGGGAGCTCCACACAAAAAAGTATTTGATCCAGGTGTCCGTCGTCGCCAAAGATGTTAAGATGGATGAAAATAAATAAGTGTGGATGAAAGATGTAGAAGATCTTTATAACAGTAATGCGAACAAAATTACAGAATTAAAATACAACAAAACAGTGGGTTGTGGTAACATACGATCTGAAGCACTTAAGGTATTAGGCGCTTGTGTTATGTCTAGAATCACGAAACTTACACACAATATCATCTATGATTCAGGAATATAGCCTGACGATTTTTTAATAACAATTAGTTCACTATCCAGTAAACAGACAACTCAATGCAAAGATTATGTAACCATTAGCTTTATCTGCCATCTCACAAAGGTCACAAAAGTCACAACAAGAATACTGTTGAAAATTTCAAATTGATGAAAACTAGGAGAGGATTTGGTTGGAGTTACGAAAGGAAGATGAAGTCGCGATGCTATAGGGTGTGTCGGAATGTTAGCAAAGAGACTGATTGAGAAGAATAAAGGAATGCATGTGTGTTTTATTGATATGAACAAAGCGTTTGACCGAGTATATTGGAATAATATTGAAAATACTGAACCGACGCCTCATTCGAGAACTTTACTAAGGACAACAAGTAGTGGTAAAGGAGGACAATGATGAAACCAAAAAAATAGTCATAGCACGAAGAGTTAGACCTGGTTGTTTTATGTTGTATGTCCGGCCCTATTCAATGTATATGCTGAAAAAATGATAAATGAAGCATTGAAAGACACTGCTGAGATTACCGTATGGAATAAAAAAGTGAAAAGTACTAAGTATGCTGTCCTTGCAGAAACAGAAAATAAATTACAACATATGATCTGGAAAATAAGCGCAATAGGTAAGACGTATGATATGAATATAAATATTTGAAATCAAAGGTAGTGAGAGTAGCAAAAGAAGTCAAAGCTGTGAGGTTTATTGCACTGGAGGAATCAGGAGCAGAATAGCCATCATTTGTTGAAGTAAAGGACCTGTTAACGACAGAAAGATTCGCGAAATGCGACATCTGGAGTGTGGTTTTATGTGGATCAGAAACATGGACATTAAGAAAAAACGAAGAAAAATACGTTGAGGATAGCTCAATAATTTATTGAGAGAATAAGGAGAGCTAACTGAGTAGGACACATTATAAGGTGAAATTAAATTCAATGGAGAATAATGGAAGCAGAAGGTATTAAAAGTGGAGAGAGACCAAAGAACGGAATCATGTAAGGTCGAGCTTACGATAAGATGAAACAAGATGTCCAGGGTCTGAAACTTCGGAGAAGGTTGTGTTGAAACTTGTTTTAGAGCAAATTTCCTAATAAATATAGTGGTACTGATTCGAGAAATCGATGTAAAGTCTTTATTTTTCATGTTTACAGAAAGCCGATTTGGTATCGTTCATAAACATTTTGTTGTCACCACAATAGTTGTAAGCATTATTTTAATAAACGGCTATTCACTGCCTCTGGACACAATAGTCTTGATTGCGTTAGTTAACAGATTTTTACTTTTTATATCCTAAGCTAAAAAAGTCTTCTCCATCTTTTAGTAAATTTTAATTACCAATGAAATCGTTAATTCATTTTGTGTGAATTGCTTTCCTTGTTGCTTCTTGCATCATAAAGGTAACAAATATATTTACTCTTTCTAGATTACTATGCAAACTATTCCTGCTTTAGCTGAAACGTTCATCACCAGGCCCTTCTTCTCTTTCAGGTTCCTCACATTTTTTTTGTTCTTCCTCAGTTCCATCATAACCTTCACCATCATCACCTAATTTTTTTCTCTTTATTCTTCAATTTTGGCATTCCATTCGTACACTTCCTTGGTTTGCTAGAGTAGGAGTAAACTCAACAGGTTTTGTTACATTGCATAATATTATATTTGTTTAATTTCGATTGTTGTCGCCTACAGGCGCCACCTATGAATTGTGAGAAAAACTCTTGCATGTTCTTCTAACCTGCAAGCAGCTTAACTATTATATGAAATCTTTGCAATTTTTTGTGCTATCCTGTATATGTAAAAAAAAACAACACATTTTCTTGTTCTTCATGTCATGTTAAAGTGATGTGCTACAGAAAACTCATTCATTACTCTTCCATACTGTATATTTCAACAAATTTTTCAAAAATGATTTGGAGAAGAAAAAACCTGAGTAAATAACATATCCAAGTAGTTCCCAAAAGGATTTGGAATATTTATGGGTATTTCTGGCATTTCGTTTGAATGAATTCAATACAAACAACAGTTAATAAACTCACAATGACATTATATTACAGGTTAAATGTTGTAGATATTTTTCTACTCTGTTGAACACTGAATACATTATTGTCCTTTATTTTTATCGCTTCATGCTTGAGAGAGTATGGTAAAATGTTAAAAAGTAAGTTGATATATTGACTTGTTTTAACATGAATCTGGCCGATCTTAAAAATGTTTATATACTATGTTTTTAGTAGTTAGTCTAAGAATAGAAGAGGGATATTAATTAATGTTACGTATGCTACAGTTAAAAACAACTTAGTACATATTACTACTACTTCTGGAAATTAGTAAATATTATTATCAAAATCTAAGTAATAGGGTCTAAAGATGCTTCTAGATGGCTGCAGCTACTTTAATAGAAATCTTTATGACATGTATCGGGTATTTCTGCTTAAACAAGTCAGTTGAATTCCAAATACCTGTCATGAAAGTGAAAATTACGATCAGGTCTGCACAGCATATGAAACCGCAGAGTTACTGCCAACAGAAAAACAATATTGGAACTATTTCAAAAATTCAGCAAATATTTTCAATTACAACTTAATGAAAAGAAAAACAACAGCTCTAAAAACGATGATTATCTTAATCAGAATTTTTCCTTCTTCTGGAGCGTAGATTTTCGAATATAAAATTCAACAGAAGTTTGCTTAAATCATCACGTCAGTAACAATTTATTGAGCAGGACTGGTAAATAATTAATTTCTTTGAACCTCTCCACGTGAATGACGTAAATCTTTATTAGGTGTACATATGTTTTGCTTGCATAATGCAAAGCATCATCAGCACCATATACAAAATTCTTCTTAACATTACAAAGCAAATTACAGTACAAACACATAAAATACAGTCGTTAAATAGCCTTACCTAAATTAAAATAAAGTCGTCAATTTAAAATTATCATTAATCCCTTATGAGGGGAAAGTACAATACTAGGAACATCAAAGTGTTTAGTGTGCAGTAGTACGTTCAGGTAGCGTATGTGAGGCTTAGATCATTTACCATCTAGATATAGCCTGTCAAGCATAAAATCGTGGCAACGCTAGAAATAGAGGGCAATAGAGACAGTAAGAGGCTATTTCACTTAGTGGGTGGAAGCAGCCAATGAACAACATGGAAGCAGCTCCCAACCGAGTGAAATAGCCTCTTGCCCTCTCTATTGCCCTCTCTGTCTTTAGTCTTACCATGACATTTGTGCACTGCAGGCTATCTCTAGAAAGTAAATGCTCTAAGATGTGAGGAACTGAACGTGGTGTAGAAATTATGATTACTGACGGAACAAAGAAGAAGATGAGTTATTTGGATCGTTCGGAGAGGTTCGTTGTACAAGTCGGTGAAGAAGAGGAAGATTGGGAAAGGTGAGGTATGTATGAAAGGCAAACATAACCTACAAATGAAAACACAGCTTTGTATAACCAAAATAACATATATATGGGTAGGTATGATCGACTATTGTGAGAGAAGGTATGGATAAATACCTTCTATGTTATTGCTATTGTTAATTATAAGATACCCACATTAATTTGCAATATGATTTTCAATATAAAAAAATTACTTACCAACGGAGTAAAATACTTTGAAATCTTGTCTTACTGAATTGAAAACTTTCAACCTAATCGCTACAAAAGTAATGAAATGTCAAAATTTAAATCCGGCAGATGGCTAAGCATTCAGTTTTGTCAGATCTACCTATTTATCGTGAATTTGTGCATAATTTCACAATTTTCTGTAATCTTAGTTAAACTTATATGAAAGTTACCCGACAAAAATAAGTGGACTCTAAATTAAAAGTATAATGTTAAAATAAAGAAGATAACAGAAATAAATTGATGAGGTGCAACATAATTCTGATTTTAGTTGACAAACCATATTTACAATGCAAAGAAAGTTTCAAACTCCAAACTTGCAAGCACCCAATAAACGGCGATTATTATGTATGATAATTTTTCGTTGGTTCTATTTCAATAGCATGACTATGTAGGCTAACTTTAGCGAAGGGCCAAAACTTTTAGCTTTACATTTAATTTAGTTTGTCTTTCACATTGGAATCAACCTATCTTATGATTTTCTCTCCAAGCAATCTGGCTACACTGTTTGGCATTGACAGTATGCACATAAAGAATGATTTTTTATGTCTAAGTGTTTATTGGGAAATAACACCACACTTTAAAGGAAATTGCTGTATATTCCAAATGTTTCGGGGTCTAGATCAGACCCCGTTGTCAATGGCTAAGAAACTACGGATTAAAAAGGTACAATTCCAAGATGTAAATTTAAATATTATTTAAAATAATAAACATTGTCAAATTTTCAAATTTACATCTTGGAATTGTACCTTTTTAATCCATAGTTTCTTAGCCATTGACAACGGGGTCTGATCCACACCCCGAAACGTTTGGAATATACAGCAATTTCCTTTAAAGTGTGGTGTTATTTCCCAATAAACACTTAGACATTGAAAATTATTCCACAAGTATCCTTCAGAAAACAAATGATTTTTTTATTATTTAATTATTGAACCAATATTATAAATTAATTTTAGCATTCTGCACTGAAGGTCATCTGTAGCTACTCAACAAAATAAAAATAAAGCAAATCGGTTGAGTGACAAAGGAGAAAATGGTACCTAACCGTATTGTATTTGCCTATTTATATAGAGAATATAGGCTCATGATGGATAATATTGAATAAGTAGTTTTTGAACAATTTGAATTTAAATAATCCCACCGTATAAAGGAAACTAGTTCGACAGGGATATACTAAAGATATTTTGAAAGTTCATAAATTCCACTTTAATCTTGGTTTTTCGCTATAATGCCGAGAAGTTGTTTAAAATAATAGGAAACATTGCATTAAATGTACGAATATGCGACAGCCAGCCAGGGCTCCACTGACAGTAGCTGTCAAGGCACATAAATAAATCTAGAATTTTCTTAAGGTGAGGGCAGGAGATGAAAATTATGGTAAATTGCATTATTATATCGTCTTCGTCAGCAGTTTATTACGTTTTTAATTACATAACTATTGCCTGTTCATATTAATCTATTTTTTTATTGTTTTATTAAGTTAATAGTTTCGTGTATACAGTTTACTGATATTAATTAAACTACTTTTTCCACTGACTGTGTCAAAACATGGGAGGGTCCATCGTTTAAAACAAATTTCAAAAGCAGTATTAATACATTTTACGGCACTATGACAAAAATCCAAGATATACGAATTGAAGTGCATTTTATACGCTTTTAAAATATATTTTGCATATCCCTATCGAACTTTCGAGGTTAATACGGTACGTTCGGCAAAACATTTCTACAAATTATTTAAATTGCAATTCTGCAAGATCTACCTAACGTACAATTTCGATCTTCAGCGCTATTAATATCAACTCTATACGTTATCACTAGATTAAGGTTCCAGCTGTTATTGCAATCAAGTTATGATTTTTTTTTAAATCAGTCACTTTACGCTGATTTTTCCAGCTTTTCTTTATGAAAAATGCTCCCATCAAAATTTATAAACATTTATTTTGCAGATTTTCGGATTCTCTACAATTTTTCAATTGACGGCATTATGAACAGATTTTTTTGGGGTTTTTAAGGCTCCAATAATTTCTTCCACGAGTTTGTTGTTAAAAGTGTATCAGTTATACGTATAAACTATTATTTACGTGATGGCTTATGCAGTTTGCTGTTGAATTTTATGTCACCTAAAAATCTCTATTTACTGGTGTATACGATCCCCGCCACTGTGTATTATTATGTAGTCTTCTACATATTTTGATTTTTTTAGTTTTTTTTTTTGTTTCAGATATACCTGCGAAGTCAATATTTTTTTAGAGCATAAGCTAGTTCTATTTCCTTCTATGTTAATTCTCTCAGGTTCCAGGTTGTAAATCTGATTGTGTTATGAAACCATCTCATCAATTTTATCCTTAGTATTTTAGCTATTTTTTCCTGTATGACGTCGATTTTTGATAGCGGGGTGGTTAGAAGGGCTGTTCGCATAGAGATGCTTCGTTAAGTGTTACCTTAAAATTGATGTTATGCTTTTGGCGAAGTAGAGGAGCAAAGTTCTGGGGCGGAAGTGGGCATAAAGGTAACCAGTTATCGAGTTCTCGACGGGAGCTGCCGCCGAGTTGTTGGTAGTTGTTGTTTGAATAAGAAGAATAAATGAAAACCACTGTACTGAGGTTGTGGTGTGTCAGGGGTGCGCTCCCTTGCAACTACGCAACCCACAATACAATGTCTTTCATTTATTAACAACAGATGGTCCGCACCCCTGAGACACACACTACCCCCAATACAATGTCTTTCATTTATTCTTCTTATCAAAACAACAACTACCAACAGCTCGGCAGCATCTCCTGACGAGAACTCGATGACTGGTTACATTTGCTTCTCTACTTGGTGAGCTTGCTTCATACGTTGGATAATAAATACAACCAATCGGACGTAATTGTTTTTTTTTTGTACTATTTATATTAGAATAATTTGCCCGGTCCGGTATTTTTTGTTAATATCGTATCTTAAAGTAAATAAGCATTGTGACTCATACCAAGATTGATTTCGAAATAATCGACTCTTCAACTAAGCCAACAAAAATTTGTTGACATTTAAAGTAAAAGCTCGTTCTCTCTCACACCCCGCGTTTTCAATTTGATATTAGATCAGTTTGACATGTTCGTGACCTCTGAATATTAAGCATTCGATAGTTATACGTGTTTAACTTACCATTCGTCTTATGACAGCCCATTCATAATGCCGAAATTCGTTATACGAAGATTATGCTAAATATCCAACTTCGGGAAATTATTATCGGGAATAATTTGCATATATTTCTGATAAGAAATGCCCATTAGGCTTTCCCATTAGCCTTACGACGAATCGGCCTGTTTTCCTATCGATTGCTTAATAAGGTCAATCATTTTATTTCATATTTGCGCGGAAATTGTAAAAATGGAAATTAATTTAGTAGTGTGACCGTTTCTCTTTCACTTTATAGTGCGTGTCTCAAACTGAGTGGCCTGTTAAAAGTTTATGGAAAGTGTGAATATTTCGAATTTGTTAATTTATATTTACAAGTTTTCGACATTGAATGTTCATTTTGAAATATATTCAGGTTCGTAAGACTTGCCGTATATCATATTATATATAAGTAAATATCTACTTAGTTACTACTTTTTAACCGACTTTCATATAAAGGGTGAGGTTTTTTTGATGATCAGTAAGGGGATCTCGGAAACTAGCGGAGATAGACCAATGGTTAAATTGGGAAAGATTTGCAGTTTTACTGGCACAATTTAATGACACTTTCGGATTTTTGTAAGAAGTCATGGCTTACTAGATATTTTGAAAAAAACGCAATTCTGTCGATTTAGTCAAATCCCTCTAGCTCCTTTGTTTTTGATTTTATAAAAAAAGTGTAAATATCAAAATTGAAGGGAATTGTATCCCGAATATGATTGTCATGTCCTCGTTTGCGTGACAGCTCTCGCTTTCGAGATATGATATTCTTTTTTTGAATGGAAACCATAGTTTGCTATGACCTCAGAAAATTAGACATTTTTAGAGATTTTCAACGATATAATACTCTATATAGTTATTCATAAAAATAACGGAGTTATGGATGCTTTTCTCTCTTATTTTCACTTTTAACGTAGGTAGCCATGAAAAAGATTGCTTTCACTTTAACGTTTCCTCATTTGAGAGCAATTCCATTAGTAATGCTGAACTGACAGTCGATATTGACAAGATTTCGGGATAAAATGGAATATTCTAACAAAGAAAAACTGAATATGGTGGAATGTTATATCATACGCCATAAAAATTCAGTTCGTGCAGCTGAGGAATACTTTCATAGATATTTTAATCGTCGTCAACCTGCTCTATGTACATTTAAGAGGCTTTACGATAGTTTACTCAGATATGGATCTTTTACTAAACCACCAAAGGAACGTAATCAAATTAACGAAGCAGCACAAATAAATGTTTTGGCAATTGTAAATCAAAATTCATCTACATCAACTCGTGAGATTGCGGCAGAAGCTGGCACATCTCAATGAACTGTAGTTAAGGTACTGAAAGCGCACAAGTTCCACTCGTACAAACTTTCAGTTTCTCAAACTTTGCATGCTGGTGATGAACATCGACGTATTTTGTTTTGTACATGGTTTAGAGACATGTGCCTTGACAATCCACAGTTTCCATTAAAGGTGTTAGGGTCAGATGAAACTAGATTTACTAATTGCGGTATGTTCAATAGACACAATAAGCATATCTGAGCTAACGAAAACCCTTTCCATGTAGAACAAAGACGACCCCAGATAAAATTTGGTTTTAATGTTTGGTGTGGTATCATAGGGTCTAACTATTCTGGGGCCTTTTATCTATGACAAATCACTTACTGAGGAGCGCTACTTGCATTTCTTGCAATATACTTTTCAAGACATGTTGCATAATTTGAATTTGAGAACTCGTTTAGAAAATGAGTGGTTCCAACATGATGGAGCACTTGCTCATAACTCGTTATTAGTAAGACAACACTTAGATAATATCTATCCAAACTCGTGGATAAGAAGAAATGGCCCACGCGAATGGCCACCTCGGTCTTCCAATTTGACAGTTATAGATTTCTATTTATGAGGTGCGCTAAAAAACAAAGTATACAAAAGAAAGTATGAGACATTTGGTGACCTAAGGGAGGCGGTGTTACAAGCAATTGAAAAAATTGATAGGCGGTCTGTGAGGAAAGCGGTAATGGCAATCTTAAAAAATGCAATATTTGTCTAAATAACAATGGTGGACTTTTCGAAGATAAATTGTAACCATTATTATGTACTTTAATTTCTTAAGTTTTTATTGAGTACCTACTTATGTAGTTTTTTCGTTATATCTGATATACCTAATAAAAAAATCGTTCAATGTTTTTTGAAATAGTTATTAATAAATCAATCTATTTCATGGCTAACTACGTTAAAAGTGAAAATAAGAGAGAAAAGCATCCATAACTCCGTTATTTTTATGAATAATTATATCGATTATTATATCGTTGAAAAGCTCTAAAAATGTCCGATTTTTTGAGGTCATAGCCAACTATGGTTTCCATTCAAAAAAAGATAAGTTTGTGTCATATCTCGAATATGAGAGCTGTCACGCAAACGAGGACATGACAGTCATATTCGGGATAAAACTCCCTTCAATTTTGATATTTACAACCCATGACTTTTTACAAAAATCCGAAAGTGTCATTAAATTGGACCAGTAAAACTGCAAATCTTTCCCAATTTAACCATTGCTCTATTTCCGCTAGTTTCCGAGATCCCCATACTGATCATCAAATATATATTTGTTTTTAAGTTTTCGCGGGCACTAAATGTTTTCGGGAATTCATCCGCGTAGTTGATAACTGATCCCTGCCGGGATCGATGGTAAAATGACGACGAATACTCATTCGAGTGACTAGAAGCGAAAGCAGAAAGCTAAAAAACATGTTAAAAAAAATGTTGCAACAGATGGTACATACGAAGTTGCACTTATAGGGTGGTTGAATATATCATGAGCGAATTATTATAGAGAGTGTTTCAAATTAAAGAACTGAAATTAAACTAATTCTTTTCGTAGTTTGAATAGTAACTGTCTGATTTTTAGATATATGTACCCATGATTTTTTATGATATCTCGAATTGTTGAATTGAGTGAAGCTCGGTCCCCTAGATACTTTTCTAGTACATAGATAGTTTTTAGTAAGACCTAGAAAGATAGAACGATAATGTCGATGTGTTTAATTGATTTTATCATCAGCATAATATCCAAAATTACCAGCTATGAAGTAAAATTCGATAAAAAAACTAAACTGTCTACAAAGAAGATTCTCAAAAACCCCGAATAAGTCACTGCAGTTGTACAATTAGTCAGTTTTATTATTCGAGTGTATCTTCTCTTCATTCATTATTCATTCGACCGACGGAATTTATGAAGGCCAATATAGAAAAGAAATATAGTGACGTAGTCCAGATCTGTTCTACCCGTCCACAAGAATATTCACGATGCCTACCTGGCCGCGTCTCGCATCGTATCGAACGGCCCGGCTCGCTCTCCCCATGAATCTATAACTATATGTATATGTATAGTACCTACTATATTTTTAATACAAATTATTTATTTTATTTCTACCACCTATAAATATGTCGGTACGTAAATATGGCGCTAATAAATATTTCATAATTTTAAAGGTAAACTAACACGTCAATTCTCGAAATTTATCGACTCGTGAACGTATTCGATGTTTCGACACGGTTTTTTATGCTGCCCCCATCATCGGTTCTTTTGATTTATTTTTTATTGCTGTGTTAACTAAGTCGTAGGTAGTTGGGGGCTTTCTTGTTTTCGTATCTCCAGTTCGGCTACCTATTTGAATACGAAAATTTTTGAACAAGCATACTTAGCAGTTTTAATAAGATAAAAAAATACGAAACACACGGTCTTGGTATGTTTTTTAAATGAAATATGAGCTCTGTTGGGTGAGCGTATGTACTTCAACGATATATTTGACATAACTATTATTTTTATGAGAAAGAATTCAGGTGACCGTTTATATTGGACAAACTGGTAGCAGCATCAAATGGCGGTTAAAAGGTATTAGTAAGACAACATGAAACAGTTAGATTTTTGTAGAAGTAGCACATTTAGCAGTGTTAATAAAAAAATACGAAAGACATGGTATTTTTACAATTTGAATATTTAAATTTATAATAAATTTATTTATAAGTTATAAAGGGTGTTTTTTTAGAGGTATAGAATTTTAAGTTGGCAACATTCTTTTAACCGATGGCCATCTTGTCAGCTGTCAAGTGATTTCTGTTTAGTTTGGTTTAGCATTTCATCGAGTAGATTGACGCCTAACCAACGCTTCCAAATTGTGCAAATTTATTTTTAAAATCGTGGTTCTATTCGAAATATGTATCGCGCACTACGTCCATTTTACGGTTAACATAATCAAACATCCATCAGAGCAATTAATTCGATTAACTATGCAACGTTTTCGCATCATGTTTACTCTAAATGATAATACGCATCCACAGAGATGTCGTACAGTGCGTACAGAACAATCCATTGCTGTTGTAGAGCGTAGCGTGGAGGAAAACCCGAATCAGTCTATCCGCCATCATGCAAAGGAATTGAATATGTGTCCATCCACTTTATGGAAGATTTTGCGGTAAGATGTTAGTTTGCGTGCTTACAAAATTCAACTCGTGCAAAAATTGAAGCCACACAATCACCTAGCAACGCGCACATTCAGTGAATGGGCCCAAAACAAGATTGCCGTTGATCCCGATGTTCATAAGTGAATTTTGTTTAGCAATGAAGCTCAGTTTTGGTTGAATGGATACGTCAATAAACAAAACTGCCGTATTTGGAGTGATGATAATCCTCAAGTTCATGTTGAGACACCGTTACATCCAGAAAACCTGACTGTTTGGTGTGCTTTATGGGCTGGTGGAATAATTGGTCCGTACTTCTTTAAAAACGATGCTGGCCAGAACGTTACAGTCAATGGTGATGGCTATAGAGCCATGATTACTAACTTTTTCGTTCATCAATTGAACAATCATGATGCACACGAGCTGTGGTTTCAACAAGACGGGGCAATACGTCACACAGCTCGTGCCACAATTGAAAGAAACGTTTTTAACCGCATAGTTTCACGTTTCGGACTCGTGAATTGGCCTCCAAGATTGTGCGATTTAACGCCGCATGACTATTTTCTGTGGGGATACGTGAAGTCACTAGTCTACGCCGATAAGCCCGAAACCCTTGACCACTTGGAGGACAACATTTGCCGCGTTATTGCCGATAGACGGCCACGAATGTTGGAAAAAGTCATCGAAAATTGGCGGCCATTGCCAGAAGTCATATTCAAATTATAATGCTAGAAAATTATCTTGTGAATAGAGTAAATTTCATGTCAATTTTAAAAAAAAATATCCTTGTTTTATTCCATTTCAAGGTTCTATACCTCTAAAAAAACACCCGTTACAACTACTAAAATAACTCCATTTAAAATGTTTTTCCGGATTCATACAATAATATAACACATTTTGTGTCATTTACTTTTATAAATGTAAGGCCAATACGAAGCAATTTCAGGGAAGGGGGTGACAATATCTCAACCAATGTGGATTCACATAAATAGAGGGAGGGTTTCTCAACTCAGCATCTCTTTTTTATATAAGCATGATCCATAATGATAGGGATCGAGAATGTTTTTACGATGGCGGTGAAATCTCAATCACTCACAAAAGGTCACGACTAGGTCTGTAATATAGATGCTAATTGGTACCATAGATGTAGATGATATATTTAACTTTTTCAGTTTTCTTCTGAATTTGATTTTTATAATGGAATGGGAAATGCTAAATAGCAAAAACTGAAAATCATAATAAACAGTTATAATAATCGTTGTTACTTTTTTGTAATCAAAGAATTATCAAAAATTTGAAATATAAGTTCAAATTTATTTTACTTTATTCCAATAACCTGCTTTACATTTTCAAAATTCTCATATTGATGTAACCTAGGTTTGTAGCATAGACGCCATTTCGTAATTACTATTTGAGCAATCGAAGATAATCCCGGTCAGCTGAGTCATATTGGTTCTTAAGCTCTGTGTTTTATATTTAACAATTCAATTGTACTGAATGGTATATGTACTACTAGGGATTAATCAGATCATGGAAAGTGTTGTTCTAAATTTCTCAGGATATGTATAGCTGTGCTGCTTTCCTGTCCTTGTCTCCAGTTGTCATTCTCTTGCCAGTTTTCGTTCTGTAAGTTCCTTATCTCCATTATCTCACCTATTTCAGCAGCATATCTTTTAACCACCCTATATATTTTTTAAATCGCCCTACATACCTATAATTCTACTCCACTTTATAGTCAGACTACCTTTAAAATTCTTTTTTAACATTTTTTTAACCACTCTATATAAAAAGAATTGTACTTTGCCTTATATTTCAACTATTTCAACTATCCTATATATATTTTGTCTATTCATTGGGCTTTCTCTCCTCCAAATTTTTTCCTGTAACAGATAAGTATTTAAAAATTGTATAAGCAGAACAAAGTTTAGTAAGGCAATTTCGTACAATTGCCCGGATTACTGGCTGTCTGTACAGAGATTCTTCCTCACAGTTTTTCTGAGAGAAAGAGATGTCTATAAAATGATCAACCAGTATTCTGTGTAATACTGATCTGTGTATGGATCGTTTCAACTCCAAGTCTGGAGTCGTTGTCAATCGTTTAGTGTTGTTTTCGATGTTTTTTCTAAAAAAATTTCGCTTTGATCTTGAATTTGTTGTTTGTCAAAAAATTTGACACCAATGGCGATATGACTCTGAGGTTACCGTTTTTTGTTCTGTTAGCAGTATTCTTCCAGTCCAAGTGAAGGTCCTGAAGGTGCTCCGATTTCAGTGTTGTTTAACCACCCTAGTTTTTTCTTTTTTATATCTTTTTTTATAAATCGCTCCTATATACCTGGAAATGTTATATTGATGTTCTTTTTTCCTTACTTCTAAAGGTCTCACTTTAAGAATTGCCACAGTCACACAAAACACTGTACACACAATTTTTAGAACTCTGGGTTGCGTTAAACGGTTTGGTATGTGTGAGGATAGAGCGCAAGGTATTATTTGTTTTAAAAACAGTTTTAACGCTGTATTTTTTTAACCATTTTTTCCTCTATATAATTTGGTTTTCTGTTTGTGTTTGGTTGGTAAATGATGGTTATTTGTGTGGTTTGTTTGTACTTTGTTCTACATATACAATTTTTAAATACTTATCTGTTACAGGAAAAATTTGGAGGAGAGAAAACCCAATATATTTCAACTATTTCAACTTATCCTATATATTCAACTGCTGTCACAATCAACTTACTTCTGTACGCCTGTTAATTTTTCCCATGTTCTAGTAGCATGCATTGTCACCAGATGGCGTATGCATTTTTGTTTATTTTTTTGCCTTCAAAAGTAAATTAAATTTTTGGATTATTTACGTTGATAAGAAAGAAATAGAAACCTTTACGTCACTCAGTGAATTTGTTAGCACTTCGATGCGCCCATATTTTGAGAGAAGTATTTTCCCAAAAACAGAATATAACAATGAAACGGAATTCATGGATTCATAATCCTTTTTTATCATACTTGTAAAAGTCCGAAAATATTTCAAACGAGATATATGAATCTCTTTTTGATGTGTCATCAGACACAAGTGTGGTGTCACTATTCCAAATGACGCCTCTGCACGAATTTTGGTGCAGAATCCATAATGAACATCCAATGCTTGGCAAAATGGCGCTGAATATGCGAAACAGGTGTCTCAACCTGTACAGCCACGAAAACAAAATACGGCAATAGACTATAGGCCGAACCTGACATGAGACTTTAACTGTTTTATATCAAAGTTAATATCAACCTCCCATTAGTTAGATTTTTTTTCTTTAATATTTTTTATTATTACACTTTTAAGTAGTAAAGGAAGTAATAAGTGGTAACTGTTACATTGTACTTTTATTATGCATATTAATAAAGAACACACTTTTCAAAACTATTGTTTTCATGTAGGGTTCTCTCAAATATTTCGCTTTCCATAAGGATTCCGTCACTAAAAAAGTTTGAGGACCTGCTGCTCTAGGGGGTTGAAGGGGCAGGTGATGATTTTTTTCAGAAAGTGTAGTTTCATATATAATTTATATTTAAAAAAGAACAGATTTCAGCTGACTTAAAATAAAAACAGTTTAGAAACCGCGTTCTATGTACGAGGCGTGGCTATTAAATAGCGGGACTGACACTGTAGTGGAACGAATGCGCATGCGCCAATCAACATTGACTAATAGGTGTTTAGTTTGAGGCTTCCCCTTCAAATGCAGTTAGTATCGTTTCTATAAACAACATCGTTGAGACATAACCTTCATTTACGTTAGTGTTGTTATTTTATTTTGCCGGAAAAATGGTTAGCGTAATAATAGAGCAACGAATTGTTATTAAATTCCACTTTAAACTTGGAAAAACCGCTACCGAAACCTATAATATACTAAAAGAAGTGTGTAGCAGTGAATGTTTATCGCGAACTCGTGTTTTTGAATGGTTTAAGCGTTTTCAAGATGGTCGACAAGAGGTTGAAGATGATTCGCGGCCAGGTCGTCCTTCAACATCAAAAACGGATGGCAATGTGGAAAAAGTTGCTAATTTGATTCGGTCTGACCGTCGATTAAGTATTCCAGCAGTTGCTGAATCTGTAGGCATTGATAAAGAATGTGTACGGCAAATTTTACGTGACAATTTGAACATGCTAAAAGTGTGTGCAAAAATGGTACCAAAAGTTCTCACGATCGAACAACAAGCAGCTCGCAAAAATGTTTGTACTGACACTTTGAATGCCATTGAAAATGACCCAAATTTATTGGAAAGGATAATAACATGTGATGAATCGTGGTTTTTTACTTATGATCCGGAAACGAAGCGGCAATCCATGCAGTGGAAGACCCCAAATTCATCGAGAGTCAAAAAAGCAAGGATGAGCAAGTCAAAATTTAAACCAATGATGATTGTTTTTTTTCGATATTCATGGGATTGTGTACCTTCACTGGCTTCCTGAAGGTCAAACAATTAATCAACATTACTACCTTGAGGTACTTGATAAACTACGTGAAAGAGTAAGAAAAAAACGACCCAAAATGTGGAAGAACAAATCGTGGGTTTTGCACCAAGACAATACGCCAGCTCATTCCCCGTTATCTGTTAAGCGGTTCAGCCAAGTTCAGCATCCTAGTGTTAGAACATCCACCTTACTCACTAGACCTAGCACTATGTGACTTAGATCTTTTCCCTAAGGTGAAATCTGCATTGAAAGGACTCTTGCCGCTGTTCAAAAGAAAGCGGCAAGAGTCCTGAAAGAGTTGACAGAAGATGACTTCCAGCACTGTTTCCAACAATGGAAAATTCGCATGGAGCGTTGTAGGGATAGAGAAGGGGTGTATATTGAAGGCGATAATAAGTAATTATGTAAAAGATAAAAATATATTTTTTTGCAATATCAGTCCCTTTCTTTAATAGCCATACCTCGTATACAACTGGTTATGTACCACCTAATATTACATACACGCACGCACACACCTTCAACTGTATTCCACACAGTTGAGATCGCCGGAATATCAAATTTTCGTTTTAATAAGCTAATGGAATATTTTCTTCAATTTCACGCGACTGTAACTTAACTTCGTTTCTTAAATAAACTGATTTCAAAAGCATCAAAATGAAAATCATTGCAAACACCCTGTACGACATACTTTCATGGCATATCTTAACATTTAAACTAGATATTTGTGATGAAAATTTGTCATCTGCCATGATGTTTACAGTTTTTGTGCATATATTTTTCCAATTTTCAGAAAAATGGTATGTTTTACGTTATTGAAAAATGTACGGAATCAAGCTGGAACATATCTTTGTATAACACCATTTATAATATTCAAATTGCGTGAGCAGTTTTAGAGAAAACAGTGAAGAGTTATTGAAAATCGCTGAAATCTAGTCACTTATTTACTTTTTTTCAGATTTTCTGGAAAACCGAAAATCACATCTTATAGACTGTAATGTACCTTAATATAATACAGTTTAAATCATCAAAATTGCCTAAGCCGTTTTTGAATAATCGCTCATCATATATACAAAAAATTGCATATGAATTGATAACCTCCTCCTTTTTGGAAGTCGGTTAAAAACTGACCTGTTTTAGAATTTTTCAGTGCATTAATAATTACATAGAAAATGATTTTGTCCTTTACTTTAGAACCTCTCTGTATAATAAAATAAATTGGCGTTCATGGTGTTACATTTCTTTGATCTCCAGTGTATTTTACTAATTCAGATAATGAAAACTGATAACAAGAATACAATAAATTTTGTTCTTCGTTACTTATCCAGACGGTATCGTTAATGTTTCACGATGCGTGTGATTCACACGAAATAAAGAGTAACAACTCATTTTTCGGGTCATTTCGCTGATTGGGCAGGTACTGGTCTGCAGATCACTAAATTATACGCGTATAGTGTTTTTGTATATTGATTAGAGGAAGGCAGACCGCTAGTCTGGCGCGGCTCGGCGGGAAGCTTGAGTATTGATCAAATAAATATTCTCTACCACTGTCGTAGATTAGGGAGGTCATTGTATCGATTTTGATAAAAAGCTAAACTGCGCTTCGAGAGAATGACTTTTCTTTCGACTGGCGAATATCCATTTGAAAAGCAACTTTGTAAATGAAGACGTTGTTGTGGTTTTAATTGTATTCGAGTCAGTTTTATCGGGGAAAATAGATAAGAATTGTTTCGTTATATGTATATTTAGACTTGCAACTAGTGATGCCCTTATATAAAAGACATTCTTAACGGCGGCCCACTATTACAAATAAGAATATAGATCAGGATGGTAGTGAAATGATAAAGTTAAACTTTGTTCCCGAGACTTCGTTCCGACACTTCTTTAACCTCAAAAAAGCCATTTTTTGTATAAGAAACAGGGACCAGGTTAAATATTAAGTGTCTTTGTTTGTAGAAAATGAATAAATTATAATAAATAAATATAACATCTAATTAATTTACAAGAACAGCACAAAATTTACAGTTCGTTTTAAAAAACATTCTAATTCTGTTTGCCATATTCTACATAAATTAGAGACTTGACGTACATCAGAACATCACAAAAAAGGGCAACGGTACCAGCAGTCTTTACCAGTTGCTGACTAGCTTCACTGGATGATCCAGGGGTGGGCTAAGGGCTGAAGCTTCCCCAAAATCATCTGAGTGTTATGCTTTTTTAGTGTTCATTGTGCTAAAATCAACCTTCAGTGAAGACAAGCCCCCACGAGATCAAGCCCCCCAAATGGCAATCCTGGATCCGCCCCTGATTAGCTTCATATTATTATATTATTGTTCATTTATATCAACATCTGTGTTGCATCGATTGGACATTCTTGCTACGATATTCTAACGTTAATTCAGCCTTAGATGAATTTTACAAATGTATTTATCTTCTTTTTGATTTGTATGTTCCCATTTTCAAAAATTTTAAACTTAATTTTCCCCCTTGGTTTGATAAAACAATAATTTACAATACCAAATCGAAAGAAAAACTTTTCCGTAAGTACAAACGCACGAAGGATATACAGTTTCTTAATGAATACAGAAATGTAAGATCCCAGGTCAAACGTCAAATAAGTATAGCGTATAAATCATATGTCAGTAGTTTAGAAAATTCGGTTCTTATTAACTCACAGAAGTTTTGGTCTTATATTAATCTAAAGAAAAGAACTTCTCGTATTCCTGGCACAATGTTCAATGAAAATCAGTGCTTCCATGATCCACAAGAGATTGTCAATCAGTTTTCAAACTTTTTCAGTAGTGTGTTTGTCTCCACTAGTGACCCTGTTGATGACGACAATAATCAATTTGAAGTCCACTCTACTGATATTCTTAATATCAGCAATATCACTGAAGACGAGATTATTAATGCAGCCAAGAAACTCAAGAATAAAATAACCTCTGGCGCTGATGATATACCATCATTTTTTGCATATCCTTTAAAACTGGTGGAAAATAGCCAAGATCATCCCCGTATTCAAGTCAGGCGATAAGTCGCAAATACATAACTATCGTCCAATTTCTATTTTATGTAACCTATCTAAAATCTTTGAATCTGTTTTGTATGGGCGCATCTACTCAGCTGTTCAACACTTAATTATTATCAACATGGGTTCATGTGCTGCAGGTCCACCGAAACTAACCTTCTTAATATTACCCAACAGCTTTGTCAGTGTGTAGATTTTGGAGGGCAAATGGATGTGATCTATACAGACTTCTCAAAGGCTTTTGATAAAATGAATCATAATCGGTTACTACAAAACTAATGTCACAATTTGGATTTTCCCTTGATACTATGAAACTTTGCAAGTCATACATAGAGAATAGGCCGCAGTTTGTTTGTTTTTTAATGGATATCTCTCGAACAGCTACACCTCCACTTCAGGTGTGCCCCAGGGCTCGTGTCTTGGACCACTATTATTCCTCCTTTTTGTGAACGACCTGTGCAATTCTCTGCGTACTAATAAGTTACTCTATGCTGACGATCTTAAAATTTATCTTCCAATAACAACATTGGACGATTGTGCACGATTACAAAATCAACGTCAACCATCGAGTATATGAACATTCTTTGTCAGTTCGAAAAAAAGATCCTACTTCAGCTCTCGCGCATCATCATATCCAAACAGTATACTCTATCAACTTCAAGGACAGTAGGACTGTCATATCTATTAATCCCTTAGGCCATCTACTATTCGCGAAACTATAGAAATAGAGAAAAGACCCCTCTGTCTAAACCGACACGATGACAGCTGTCGCCTTCCCACAACATGGACCTCCGTAATTGCCAGATTAAACAAAGCAGACACGCCCACCAATACCCAACCAATCACAACGCATCCCCTTCATCACGTGACATCCCCTTCTAACCCCCGATAATTATAAATAAAAGAAACAGAGCAGACTCAAATTCAGTTCAGTTACCTAGTCACTCTTGGGGAGTAGGCAGATTTCGATCTAGACTCTGAAACTCGTTTTCACTTTTGTGTCTTGATAATGGGTCCAAAGCAGGAGTCGAAACGTCGAGTATATAATAAATCCAGACGCGGCTCTCACCCAGAACCTAGCCTTTTCATATATATATATACATATATAATTTTTTTGTTGTTTGAAAAATGCACATTTAAAAATACAAATCGACATGTCCAAGCGTTTTTCCCCACAGCCCTCCTTTATTTGTCATCGAATTTATTCCATTTGGCTGCTCCACACTGAATATGCATAATACTGAAAGAACAAATCGCAGTTGAACACTCTCTGATTTTTATGTGAATCGGAAATATTCAATTAATTGAACATAAAAATGAACCCGCATGCTTTTCTGTGGGTAAACATTTTTATTCATGGAATTTGACTGTGTAATTTAATTTATAGTCAATATAAATCATTAATAAAGGCAGCAGTAATTTTATAGAGCGTATACGCGGTGCGTGAATAGTATGAGTATATCCCGTAGCATAGCTTGAAGTTAATGAGTATATTAATGACGCTTGTAGTGCACCTCATTGAATTTCATTATATTTAAAATTGGAAATTCTTAACTTGATTAATCGTCCAACGGTAAAAATAAAAGTGAAAGAAATTTCTGGTTGGTAGCCTATAAAAATTTTCAATTTTCATTTTTACTACGACACGCTGAAAATTGTACCGACAGAGTAACATTATTTAAGAAAAAGTATAGGTTTGGATAGATTGAATTTATACCCTAGTCCTAGTCAAAATTTGCTTTCCGTAAGAACTTCGTCTGTTTGGTTGGAGATTATACTTATGCATATTTTTCCATGAGCGTTGGTTCTTCAAAAAGCTTTGCAAATTCATAAGCTTTGCAGGCGTTTTTTGGATACAAATCAGACCAAAGATATTTAGCACATTCTGCAATCAAATGTGGCAACACATACAGGGTATTGCATCTCAAACGAGCCACCTTGAATATCTTGGTTATTTTCAAAACTATTGTAATAAGAAAAAACAGGTCCAATTTTGTTTCGAGGGTGAAATTTTTTGAGGTGAATTAGCGCACATAAATAGGCCTATTCAATAACCTCGAGATTTGAGATAGGGAAAACAGGTGTTGTCGTATATCATTTGAAAGCCCTTTTTACGGACTATACCGTCATAATAAAATTTTATATTGCAATTCCTGTTCATTTAACAGAAAACCTAACCGACCTAGTAGTGAAACCGGATTATTAAATTAAAAGTTTTTACTGCATGGAAAAGTATTAAGTTCTTTTATAGTACGCTCTTAAACCATCCTGTTTCACTGCCGCACCCTGTAATAACACACAATACAAGAAAAACATTAAATGTAAATATTCATTTATTTTCCATTATTTTTTGCTGATATTTACAGCATGTTTGTTTATCTGTTCTGACCTTTATTCGATCATTTGAAGCATTGTACATTTATCTGTCAAGTTATTACTTTACTGATTTGTTGAAAATTTAAAAGATAAATGTGGTATACATATGGCAAGAACGTGTTGAGCTGGTAAGTCTTTATTACCAAAATCAAAATTGTGCTCGATCTGCGGCAAGGGCTTTTAACCAAAACCATCCCAAACGTAATGTTCGTAATAAATACGCTTCGGAGTTGATTTTAAAATTTGTTGAGACGGGCTCAGTAATGAATAAAAAAAGAGGTCCCCTTGGAATTGTAAATGATGAAGGGGTAGCTGTGGCTGTGGGTACATTGCATTTTCAACAAGATGGAGCTCCTCCCCATTACGCCGCACCAATTCGTCAGTACCTCGATTTGGAATACCCTGGTCGCTGGATTGGAAGAAGAGGTCCTATAGAATGGACTGGCCGATCACCTGATCTGAACCCTTTCGTTTTTTTTTGTGGGGACACGTTAAATCCAAAATTATTATGACTCAGCATGAGAATTTGGACGAACTACGCCAACGAATTATAGCGGAGTGTCATCAGAATATACCTACTATGCTGAACCGTGTCAGAGACGGCTTTCAGTCAAGGTTGTACTATTGTATGGAAGTCAATGGAAGTAACTTTGAACATTTGAAAGAAATGTGAGAGCATTTGAAGAATAAATTACTTTAAGCAGCTAGAGAAGCTCTAGGAATAGAGAACAAACTAAAACGATACATAGAACAATCCTCAGAAGAGCTAGAGGATCTTATTAAAGAAAATAAAAGAGGATCAAACTTAAGAAAACAAGTCAAGGAAAGAGTGAAGGACAAAAAAGACTAACACTGGAGTAGACTATGTAGAGACATAGACAACACTTTACCATACAACATCTATGGCTTGGATTACAATCAAGAAAATAAGAAATAACAAAAATTCTAAAGGAGGAATACAACCAATAGCACCGAAACATGGATAACACACTGCTCAGATTTATTACAAGAGCAAAGAGAAGAATACCAGCAACAAGAAGATATATTTGAACATGGAGAAATACCAGAAATTATAGAGGAAATATACGAATGGACCTATTCAAATATGGAGGCAAGAAAGTAATTCAATGTTTAACGAAATTATTTAATAGAATAGAAGAAGGCTACGACCTTCCTGAGGAATGGAAAGAATAGTATTTAAGCTCTATATCCAAAAAATTAGACAAAAGGGTATGCTCAAACTATAGAGGAATAGCGGTTAGACCATCTATAACCAGATTATTGCAAATACCGTCAAGAAAAGCAAATTCGTAGAAGTAAATTATTTAAACAATAAAAACCCTCAAACATATTATTTTTGTTTCGTTTTATGCCTACAAATTTATAAAAAAACAGATATTCTTCTTAATGAGTGTTTATCAAGCCCTGATTGGAACATTTTTTGCCGAAAAGGAGACAGAAAAACTGGTAAAAGCTGTATTTTATTCATAAATTCATTACTTTCTTATAACTAAAACTGGAACATTAATCTTCGTCAAAATCATACTTTATATGGGCTCAAGATGGATACTGTCGAATAATGGTAAAGTAATAGTTAAAAATAATGTTTGAACGCCAAAGATAAAGATCACTTATATAGTAAATCTGGAGTTTATAAGCTAATCTGTCCAGACTATAATAATTTTTATGTATTACAACAAATTTATCACCCGCTCATTTAAATATAAAAAAAATCAGATTCTACATTTTCAAACCATATACTTGATTCAGGACACTCTTTTCAAAAAAAGAAGATACCAAAATTTTGCGTTTCCAAAGCCTGTACCATAAAATTTCGATATTGGAACAAGTAGAAATTCAACAAGGCTTAACCTTTTTCAAGAATTCAATCCTAAATGACCAATGGAATTATCATAGAAGTATTTTGTTTAATTTGTTAATACCATAGTTGCTACTTAACTTTCATTTAATCCCTTTAATTTATTCATATATACCCCTAAATTAGTATACCTTTTCTTGTATTTGTTGGGGTCTTTCATTAACTTATATTTTACCATGGTCATTTCGAGTAAGAATTTCCGGTGCCATGTACTCTATTGTTGCCTTTTAGATGTCTTTACATAAACCAAAATCTGTGAGTTTAACATGGCCGAATTTATCTAATAAGATATTTTCTGGCTTGAAGCAAGCCATACCTTTTAGGAAAATGCCTTCTCTCTCTAGATGTATAAACAATTCACCATCACTGAGATATTCCATATGAAGTACAATTTCCCTTCTGTTTGAAAAGCATATTTCAAATCGACGATAAAAGGATGCTTAACACTTTCAAGAATATTACTTTCTGCCTTGGTATGGGCAGTGTTTTTCTGATGGCGAACAATCGATGCTTTACGAAGAACGATCATTGCAAAAATTGTATCAGCTTCTTTACCTGTGGTATTTGGCTAGAAAAACTTTGCCATATCGACCTTTCCCCCGAACCTTAAGAAGTTTAAAATCTCCTGGCCCAGTCTTTTCCTATCCAGGGTTAACATTATCTTCAGTAACTGGTACTCTTTTAGTGTCTTCAGAATCATCCATATCATGAAAATTCACATGGCGATCATATTCTCCATCTTCAATTTCAATAGCATCATCTTCAGAACCGATTCCGACAGTTTCCTGTGGATCATGAATTTCAATATCAATTACTCCAAGTATACTTTTTTAGAAACAGTACACTATAACAAACAGACCAAATAGACCCTAATAAATTTTCTTTAATAATAAACTAGATGTGTTTAAAAAAATATTTTTTAAGCCGGACACAAAGTCTATGTCGAAACTATAGTCACGTTTATACATATCCAATCAAGTGAGTGATAGAAAACAAAGTAAGTTATTTATGTTTCATCTTCAATAAATGAGTTATTGACGATCAAATTCAAAATTTTTATGTGCCAATTTGTCACAAAAATCTGTTGGAAAAGAATCTGCAAATCAAAAACAACATCAAACAAACTGTCCTGCTCAATACTGATAACAGTTAATGATGCAAATCGAATATGTAATGTAGGCACGACCTATTTGCTTCCCCCATTTGCGTAGGGCACATGCCACTCACAAATCACGAGCCAGCTATTCAATAGACTGAGAGTTAAATATGACAGGTTGCAACATCATCGTGACTATCATAAATGAAATCACCCGCTCTGGCTTTACACGGTACGTTATATTTACATTAAATTGTTTAACAGCTCAATAAAAGCCTAATGTGGTAGAAAACAGGTGAAATTTGATAAGCAAATCATTCGATTATGATAGAACGGGGCACGAAGCTTAGCATCAATGTCCAACTTCACTATAAATCACTCTTCATAACAAGAGGCATCAAGTTTCTTATGCGACTAAATTATTACAAGTTTTTCCCAAATTTACAATATAATTGTTTTCTTTTAAAAGAATGTATATGATAAAGTATACACGCTGTGTCTATTTGTTTTCGTTGAAAATGTAAAAACACAGTTTTGCACCCTAACACCAAATCTTTATTTTAAACACTCAACGCCGTTTCAACAACTTTAAGTTGTCATCCTCAAGGAGTAAACCAAACTGTTTGGGTTAGTTTACTCCTTGATGATGATGATGAGTGTTTAAATAAAGATTTGGTGTTAGGGTGCAAAACAGTGTTTTTACATTTGTTAAACACCAAAGGTTCCACAGCATTTCCATTATTCGTTGAAAATGTCAATTTACAAAGTACAGAGGCAAACAACAGGATTTGTCCGAATTTTTTTCAGAACATCTACTCGTATTAGCACTTTTTTGAAAAAAAATCTATATAGGTCTGGGGATAACCACCCCTTAAAATTAGCCGGTAACAATTTTAATTAAAAAAAAAATAAAAAATAATGATATAGCCAATTTTAAATTGTACATTAATATTAATTTCATAAATTTATTTAAAAAAACTTAATTATGACAGTAGTCCAAAGTTACCAATCAATTTGTAAAAAAGTTTATTGTAACCAGTTTATACAGCGTAAGTAATAATTATTATGGGAAATCCAACTTTAAAGGACCAAATAGAGTTGCTAGAGAATTTAATCCTGGAAGAGCCAACATAAAAAAATACAAGCACGAAAATTATGATAATTATTCTTTAAATTAATGGTCACATTTCGAAAAAGTGTATTAATGGACAAGGGAAGGGAAATGAGAGTTTCTAAAATTTTTAGAGATAATTAATTGCTCAGAAACAAAAATGAAGCTAAAGTGAAAATCGATATATATATATATATATATATATATATATATATATATATATATATATTATATTTTCCTTAACGACAAGAACTGAGTTGTTTTCTAGCGCTTTATCAAAAATATCAAATATGTCATACAAATGTGAAAAAATATTCAATTTGTCATAAATGTCAAAAATGCCAAAAACGTCAAAAATGTCAAAATAGAAGTATCGAAAATGTCAAAAATGTCAATTTCAATATTATATTAATTGAAGACGCGAGATGTAAGACCGACATCTAGGATTTTTAAGAGAATCAGTACACAGAGGTTCCGAATCTGGAGCCGTTCCGTGTAATTGCTGTTCTCCCTTAACTCCTAGGACAGAATGTCACGATAAAATTTTTAGGTTACTTCACCTGTCAGAGATATTGAATACTCTCTTCGAGGTATCGTTCCTTTGTACGCAAGACAATATATATTATATATAAATATAATATATATTGTTTCTGGTCGGGAACCTTCATCAGTTGCGCTTCCCAGAATTGAATGTCCTCTCGAACACTTCTTTATGCATTTGATGCATTTCGTTAAATTTGAAGACGCGAGATGTAAGACCGACATCTAGGATTTTCAAGAGAACCAGTACACAGAGGTTCCGAATCTGAAGCCGTTACGTGTAATTGCTGTTCTCCCTTAACTCCTAGGACAGAATGTCACGATAAAATTTTCAGGTTACTTCACCTGTCAGAGATATTGAATACTTTCTTCGAGGTGTCATTCCTTTGTACGCAAGACAATATATATTATATATAAATATAATATATATTGTTTCTGGTCGGGAACCTTCATCAGTTGCGCTTCCCACAATTGAATGTCCTCTCGAACACTTCTTTATGCATTTGATGCATTTCGTTAAATTTGAAGACGCGAGATGTAAGACCGACATCTGGGATTTTCAAGAGAACCAGTACACAAAGTTTCCGAATCTGGAGCCGTTCCGTGTAATTGCTGTTCTCCCTTAACTCCTAGGACAGAATGTCACGATAAAATTTTTAGGTTACTTCACCTGTCAGAGATATTGAATATTCTCTTCGAAGTGTCATTCCTTTGTACGCAAGACAATATATATTATATAGAAATAGAATCACGGAACGGCTCCAGATTCGGAACTTCTGTGTACTGATTCTCTTGAAAATCCTAGATGTCGGTCTTACATCTCGCGTTTTCAAATTTAACGAAATGCATCAAATGCATAAAGAAGTATACGAGAAGACATGCAATTGTGGGAAGCGCAACTGATGAAGGTTCCCGACCAGAAACAATATATATTATATTTATATATAATATATATTGTCTTGCGTACAAAGGAATGACACCTCGAAGAGAGTATTATATTAATTCTTGAAATGAATAGCGAGTTGATCCGTCCTTTTCTGAAAATTGTAGTATTGGATAAGAGGATGGAAATGGGAGTTTCTATAGTTTTTACAGAAAATTAATTATTCAGAAACAAAAGTGAAACTAGAGTGAAAATCGATTTATATGTATTCTCCTTACAAGATAAGAACTGAGTTGCTTTCTTAAGCACTATGTCAAAAATGTCATGTTCAATATGTCAAACATGTCAAAGATGTCAAAAATTTCAAAAAATATCGGAAATGTCAAAAATGTTTAAAATGTCAAAAATGCCAAAAATGTCTAAAATCTCAAAAATGTTAAAAACGTCAACAATTCCCTAAATGTCAAAAGTATCAATAATTCTGAAAATGTCGCAATGTCAAAAATCAATATGTCAAAAATGTCAAGTCTCAAAAATTTCAACAAATGTCAAAAATGTCAAAAATATCAAAAATGGCAAATATGTCTAAAATATTAAGACCCGAGATATAAGACCGACATCTAGGATTTTCGCGTCTTCAAATTTAACGAAATGCATCAAATGCATAAAGAAGTGTTCGAGAGGACATTCAATTGTGGGAAGCGCAACTGATGAAGGTTCCCGACCAGAAACAATATATATTATATTTATATATAATATACATTGTCTTGCGTACAAAGGAATGACACCTCGAAGAGAGTATGTCTAAAATATCTAAAATGTCTAAAATCTTAAAATTGCCAAAAACGTCAAAATTACTATAAATGTCAAAATTCCGAAAATGTCGAAAATGCAAAAAATTTCAGAGCGTCAAACACGTAAAAAATGTAAAACACGTAAAATTCTTCAAAAACCTCAGAAACGTCAAGTAAGTACTTCAAAAACGCTAAGGTCAGAAATTAAAAAACAAAAGTAAAGCTAGAATGAAAATCGTTTTATGTTCTCCTTAAACGGCAAGGACTGAGTTGCTTTCTGCAGTATGTCAAAAAAGTCATAAAAATGACATGTTTAAAAATATCAAAAATGTGTGAAATTTCAAAAAAAAGTAGCAAATCTCAAAAATGTTTAAAATGTCAAAAATGACAAAAATGTCTAATATGCCTAAAATATCTAATATGCCTAAAATCCCAAAAATGTCATAAATACCATAAATGTTAAAATTACCGAAAATGTGGAATGTCAAACACGTAAAATACTTCAGAAACGTTAAGTAGGTACTTCTACAACGCCAGAATGTTATAAATTTCAAAAGTACCAAAAACGTTAAAACTTGTTCTAGATAAAAATGTCAAATACCCCAATTTCTCTACCCAGTTGGTATTAAATAGAAATACAATAAAACAAATTAATACACTTAAGTATTACCAAACTGAGGCACACAGAGTTGTATTACAACGTGTTGTAGAATTATGATACACGTCTGGAAAGATTTCTTGTTCCATATGATAATGAGATCAAATACGCGGAAACTTATTTGATCATTAACCATACTAATTTTCTTTTCTCGTAAGCACATTTTCGCCAATTTTAATAGCATCACACTCTCGTGATTTTCAGTGATAATAATCCCAACTACTGTTTCATGGTAATTTGTTAATTAGTGGTTAATTGCTTATTGAGATGTATACATAAGCACACACACACACACGCTGGAACGGTGGATGTAAAAGAGAGCTAGCGTAAAAAATTCCACGCTATTATTGTCTTAGGTCAGTTATAATGCCAGTCAACAAATTATTGTCTACGCTTACTGACTGTATATTATGATTTTTAAAATATGTGTTTCTATTTGGAAATGTCATTGGGAAGTTACAATTTTTACCAATACATTTAATTGTACAGAAATGCATATTGTTACTCCATATAAAACAAAATTACAACATACTTTTTATTTTTTCTAAGTTCTTTGGGAATAACACCACATAAACTTGAAAGTTTGTATATTTCAAAAGTCCAAACGTTTCAAGGTCTAAATCAGACCCCGTTTTCAATAGTATTCACACAAATGAACAAGAAATTTAAAAAAATAAAATAAAAGTATTCGCAATAACAAATATCGTAATCACAATTTGACATAGTTTTCTGAGGGATAGTTTTTATTGATATTACGATTTTTAAAATATGTATTTCTACTTGCAAATGTCATTGAGAAATTACAATATTTGCAAATATATTGCATTGTACAAAAATGCATATTGTTACTACTCTAAAACAAACTTACAACACATAGTTTTCTGAGCGATAGTTTTTATTTATATTGTAATATATTTCGTGGTTTCAATTTAAAAATTATAAAACTAATATCCACTTTCACTATTCTAGAACTTTATTTACATTCAAACAGCTGATTCAAAAATACAATAACAATCTCATATAAGCTAGTCGTCGCGGTATCACTGCCTGGCGATCGTGACATGCTTGTTTTATATTACCAGCGTCGAATTCTCCAGTAGAAATCATCATCGTTCCTTCCGCTGCCGAGTCTTTTCGAGAATCGTATTTTTTTATATTTAAGCGTTTGTTGTCGTGCTGAAATGACAATATTTGCAGGATTGTCGTTGTTATCTACTACTTGGGTACAAAATTTGAGCGTAGTTTTTAATATTATGATTTTTAAAATATGTGTTTCTACTTAGAAATGTCATTGAGAAATTACAATATTTGCAAATATATTGCATTGTACAAAAATGCATATTGTTACTACTCTAAAACAAAATTACAACATAGTTTTCTGAGCTATAGTTTTTATTTATATTATGATTTTTAAAATATGCATTTCTATACAATGCATATTGTTATTGTTACTCTTTACAAACAAAATTACAACATAGGTTTCTGAGTGACAGTTCTATCGGCGCATCCACCAAAAAATATATATTTTCTATATTTTTACGTCGATTTGCTGATTGTGTTTTTTAGTTTCTTAACCAATATTTTAAACAAAAAAATGTGTTCTATGTTACCTCTAGAACGTAACATATCGAAATCAATACCAATTAAAACTATTGTTTCAAATTCAAAGGAAAGTGTCATGATATCTAAATACCTAATAATAATATAACAAAAACATTGGCAATGACATGCTACTAAAACGTTTGTCGTTTGTTTTACGGAATTATTGAATATTTAATATTTTCAAAAAAAATTGTCCACATATTGTAGAATCTGATAAACCATATTTGTCATAATTACTTTCCACATCTTGGTTTGCTTTGTGTAAATTTTTTAAAACAAAATTAAATGTAAAACATATCTGAGATAATGACATTCAGATCGATAAATCGTAAGGCAAAGCCAAGCATGATTCAGAGCACATAATTAAACTGTAGTAAATAATGTATTCGCATTTTAAATTAATTTATTGGTGTACGTCTGCTATGTTCCTAACTTACACCGTATTGAATTTATATTTACAATCGACAGAGAAACTAGGGGTACCACTAAATATGCTAATACGATTCAGATTCGGGTACCTACAAACGAGTTTTGTTTTACTAACGCCATTAATTTCTGTTCCTCGCATGCAACAGCTTTTGTTATTACTAGAAAATTATATTATTGTCGACAGTTATTTCTATTGTCAATTAATATGCCATTTATTGAGTAACACTTACTTATAGGGTATCCCATATAATTTTTATAGCGTATGTGTAAAGTGCTACAATTTATGTGTTTGTTAATAACCCATGTCATTTACGAAAATACCTGACAAACTTAATAGTAGAACAAAACCAACATCATTTATTAATGGACGCTCAACAGTAAGAAATCTAGCATGTTTCACTGAATATCTGTCTCAGTCATTAGATGAAAGATCACAGGTTGATGTTATTTTTACAGATTTCTCGAAGGCTTTCGATAGGCTCGATCATTTAACCTTACTCAGTTCGAGTAATGAACCGTACACAATTTGTTTGGTGCAATAATCATACAACTGTTAGTTATATTTCTACATCGTGGGTACCCCAAGGTTCAAATCTGGGGCCATTAATGTTCCTAATTTTCATCAATTCATGTTGAAAAATTATTATTTGCAGACGATCTTAAGCTCTTCTCTTGTCGGAAAAACAATCCATTTGATTATGAAAACTTTCAAAATAATATTGATAAAATTCAAGAATGGTGTACGATAAACAATCTCCCCCCTAACTCAAGTAAATATAAGGTTATGACCTTTGGACGAAGTATCCCGACTTGACCATACAATGTATGGCATCACACTCCCTCTAAGGCACGCTATGAGTGCCTTTAGGGGAAAATTCATTAAACCCCAGATATCCTAGATATCAAAAGGGTTCAGCTCTGTGGGAGCCCTTGCCAGGTTTTCAGGCCCGTGGTTGGAGTCGTGATGGCAGTTTCCCATGAATTTCCTTACCGTCCGGGCTGTCCCTAACAAGACGGCTTTTTGCATTTGTTTGTAAAGATGTTCGTCCAGACCGAGGCATTTTAAAATGTTTAATAGATGTTTTGGGACTAGTCATGTCGTTGTCATAACAAATGGTACAGTTCGTGTGTTGTTCATGTTCCTCTGAGTCTTTATTTGAAATTCCAAATCTCTATATTTGGTTATTTTCTCAGCCTGCTTGATATTTATATTATTGTTGTTAGGAATTGATTCTGGTTTATATTAATAGTATGGTAATATTACCGACTGTGATAATTCATGTTTCAGTGCTAGTTCCTGCTGAAGTATTTTTGTCACAGCATCGTGTCGTTCTTTGTATTCAGTTGCAGCGAACGCTTGACAACCTCCTGTGATATGCTGGATAGATTCAGATGTTTAGCAACCGTACCTGCATCTATCGTTGTTAATAGAAGGGTCTTTAACGATGTACTTTAGGTAGTTCTTAGTTAGAATTACTTGATCTTGGATTGCCAATATAAAGCCTTCCGTTTCAGAACATATGACCAGAGATCAACCAGTAGTTCGACGCTGCACTGTCGACATAATCTTGGTTGACGTCATTTATATGTCTTCCATGAAGAGGCTTCTCTTTCCATATCAGCAGTTTCTGATCCGTGGTCTGGTCTGGTCTGGTCTGGTGTTGAGTCATCAACCTGGCACATTACTCTATGTAGATCAGAAAATTCTGCGAGTTTCTGGAAATGACTACGCAAAATAGCAATTTGTTGATCTAATAGTTTACTTAGATCTGTCAATCCTCTTCCTCCTTCATACCGTGGCAAAGTTGTACGTTCGACAGAGCTCTTTGGATGGTGATTTTGAGCTTTTGTTAGTAAAACTCGAACTTTTCGTTGTAATTGTTCAATGTCAGTTTTGCACCAATTAACTATATACCGAAAGAGTAACTGAGCACTGAACACGCATAGGTGTTAATAGCCTGAAACAGATTTTTACTGTTTAGTTTGGTTTTCAACAGTCGTCTTACCCTTCTATAAAACTCTGCTGTTAGGTCCTTTTTCATAGTCATGTGATCAATACGTTGAGCCTGCTTTATTCCAAGGTATTTATAAGTATGACCTTCCCCCATAGATTCAATTGAGGTGCCATCTCCCATTTCGAAATGCCCCTGCTGTATTTTGCCTTTAATTAATAATTCGGCATTTGTCTAGGCCAAATTATATATTATTATATGGATGTCACTAGAGAACCCTTCTACTATTTTAAACATATCATGCAGCTGTTGTTTTGTAGCTGCCATCAAGTTTATGTCGTCCATGTATAACAAATGGTTTATCTTCAATGCTTGTACGTTATTGTGTTTGAGACTGAACCCAAAATTAGTCGAGTTCAGTTTGAGAGAGGGTTCATGGCAAGGCAGAACCACAGTAGGCTAAGAGAATCTCCCTGGAATATACCCCTTCTGATTGGAATTGGGTCAGTTTGTATCGAACAGTTGGCTTCATTCATTGAGAATTTGGTTTGCCAGGTGGACATGGCATATTCTAAAAAGTTAATAATACAATTATTCACTTTATAGAGTTTCAGCACCTTAATGAGCCAATCATGTGGAACTGAATCAAAGGCCTTTTTGTAGTCCACATATGCCGTGTAGAGATTTCGTCGTTTGGCGTGGGCTTGATTGCAGACAACGGAATCTCCCCGTAACTCAAGTAAATGTAAGGTTATGACCTTTGGACGAAGTTATTATTATTAATATTGTTGATTTTAACTATTAGATTGGTTCGTGTGTGCTGGACAGAGTTAGTGAAGTCAGGGACCTAGAAATTATATTTAATGACCATCTCAATTTCAGTAATCATATAAAAAACATAGTTACTAACGCATCAAAATTGTGTGGTTACATAATGAGAAATACAAGACAATTTACAACTGTCAATTGCCTCTAAACTATGTATAGTGCACTTATATAACTAAACTGGAGTACTCGTCGATTATTTGGTCGCCGCATTATAAGCTGTGTATAGACAAATTGGTGCGGATGCAAAGGCACGATCTGAGTCTGGAGAGTCAAGAGCAGGTAGACTAAACTAATCAACTCTGAATATGATTGCCCATATATACTGGAGCATTTTAAGTTCTTAGTCCAGAGAGCTGAGTCTAGAAGTTCATGTTTGTTTTATCCCCCACCTGGTCGAACAAATATCCGTTTTGCCTCTTTTGATGAAGCCAGACTTGGCGAACCATATGTCAAATTAAAAGAAATAAAAAATTGTAAATTTAACCAAGTGTTTATTGTTTTTCAGTAATCTTCAACATTTAGTATCAATGCATTTCTGATTTTAACAGAAAAACCTAAAAAAAACGGGTAACAATGTACTTTTATACCGTTTACACAAAATATACCCGAGAAACCGTGTTTGCTACTATGAGCAATGTTGTTGAGAATCGAAAAATTTACAAAATGAGCTACTATACACTCAACTGCGTTCATTAGTTCATTAGACAATGGCAACTTTATACGAAATTACGAAAAAACGTACTTAATCGTTTATATTTTTTAACCGACTTCCAAAAAGGAGGAGGTTATCAATTGGTCTGTAACTTTTTTTTATGTATGACGAGCTTGCATTGGGCAATTTCGATGATTTAAACTTCCTTATATTAAGAAACATTACAAAAAGGTCCCACATAATTGTTTATAACATGAGATTTAAGGTTTTCCAGAAAATTAGAAAAAAAGATTAAATGAGCGACTAGATTTCGGTGAAATTCAATGAATCTTCACTGTTTTCTCTAAATTATATTCTACAAAGTGTTCCAGCTGTATATGCCATGAAAGTATATCGTACAGGGAGTTTGTAATGGTTTTCATTTTGATTTGTTTGAAGTAAGTTCCTTTTAAGGATGGCAGAAAATATTCCGTTAGTTTATCGAAACGAGAATTTATTATGTCGGCGAACTCTTATATACGGTTGTAGGTGAGTGCGTGCTTGCATGTAATATTAGGTGGTACATACGCAGTTGTATACATAGAATGGTTGAAATATAAGTTGGAATTTAACTGTTATACAGGGTGGTTCTAAAAATATTGTATTGAGTGGCACATAAGTAGTTGCGTATACAAGGTAGATAGATTGACGGAAATTTTGCAAAAACTACCTGGGCTACAGTGTTTATTTTTGAAATAAAAAAATGAGATCAGAAGATCTACCTTTGGGTTAATAAGAGTATAATAACGGGGAGATTTTGTAAGAGGTATAGAAACTAAATTATTTTTTGCGGTTTTCTGTTAAAAAACAAAAATGCATCGATAAAAAGTGTTGAATTTATGTCAGTTAAGTAGTTATTTTTTTCGTTAGAACACATTGATGTTGTTTTTTTTTCTACTACTAATTGTGTATATTATAAGTACTATAATTTTCTTTATTTGGTTTTACCATTCATGGACGGCATATTGATATTACTTTGATTTATATAATAAATATTAATTTAAAAAACAAAAACAGATTGAAAAAACATAAAAATAACTTTTTGAGGTGAAGTAATAGGTGATAAAAAACGATATTAAAAGAAAACTTGTGCAGACAAAATGGCAAAAATGTCTAATTTTTTAAATGTTAAGTAGTAAAGAAATAGTTATTTTATAGACAAAAAATTTAAATACGTTTTTGATTTCAGTGATTATGCACAAAGACAAAGACGATCCTGTGAGCCTTCATCGACCGAGGGAACTTACGGCCTTTGATCATACGCCTCTAGATGGAGAAATGTTTCTACAGGTAAGCTTAATACTCTGAAGTACAAATTTTGTTTAGTATTGTTGATCCTCTTTTTAGCCTTCTTAAGTAAGTACACATCTAGCACATTTTGTTCAAAATTCAAAATTTGTAATCCTTGTTTCAAAAACGTCCTGGCATCAGAGTGATTTGATTTTTTCATATGTAAGTCGAATGATAATGCAAATATAGAATCACATTAACGCAGCAAAACATCAGAAAAACAGAAAAAACAAATTATTGGAACACTTCATGAAATTCTTCTTTGACCTATATAGGGTGTTTCAAAAGAAATGCGAACAACTCTAATGGGCGACTCGTTGTTCAAAATAAAGGATAGCTTTTAAGAGACGGACCGTTTAAAATACAGTCCGATTGCTTGCGAATTGTTTTTTCTATAAGTTTTTTTGACATTTCCAAGATTTGTCTGATTTCTAGTCGCCATATTGGAGCCGCCATATTAAATTTTGTAAAGGCGAACACTTCAATTGAATGTAGACACTACGAGCTTTAAAATGAGCCAGCCCTCCGACCAAATTTTGGTCGCAGCATTGAGCCGGTTGACATGGGTGGTCCCATAAATAGGTATACCTACGTAACTACACAGGAAACATTAATAACTTAAAGAGGAGAAGGATTAAGGTCTATTGAATTATTTAAGAGCCTAACTCTATACTAGTATCTGTTAATCTGTAAATCTGATAAATTTATTTGTTAGGATTATCCTCTGAACGATAAATGTCTGGATGATCATTAAAGTTATGATTATATTCATCTAACTTGCGTTCATAATTAGATAAACTAGTAAAAAATATGATTTATTCACAACTCCTGGGGGAAACAAGTAATAAGGTCAAATCATTTTTAGTAAAAAGTAAATAAAATATTATTCAATTTATGTTTATGTAAGACTGAAAATTGACAGGGTAGAAAACAACGAATAAAATGAATGCCAAAAGGGGTTTGGCATTTTCCCTTACATCTGGCAAACATTATAACTGACAAATTTCTGTGTTCAGATTTTTTTGATAAACAGTATAAAATAAATGATTATACAGAATGTGATTAAAATATCGAAGTAAATTTCAAAATGGAAAGGATGCTGATACTTATTTTTAAAGTTCAGTAGATTAAGTTTAGTTTCGTTGAAATAATCATAAATGATTTTTAAATCGTTTAATAAAATATCGTTATTAAGTATGTTGGTAGAAGAGTAAATGTTTCTATTCTTGTCAACTAAATTTTAAAAAAACTTTCGCAACGACTTTTTTATGAAACTTACCAATTTGAGGAAATTTGTTTTTGAAAAATAATCTAGTGGGCCCCTGTCACTTTTTGGGCGTTTTCAATATTGCTTTATTTGATATCGCTCAGTTAATTTAACCAGAATATTTCACGCTAAGAGTTTAACCTTGTTCAAGAAGAGGTGGGTGATTGATTTCAAATCAGGGGAGTTGTTATATTGCAACCAACACCATTAATTTAGTTAATACTAATAATTATTTATAGGAAACGACATTTTATTATCAACTCTGTTTTATTTTTGCAATTTCTTTTATAAATTACAGATCATTTATTTTACAGGCCCTTAATGGATTTCTAATGATACTGACCTGCGAGGGGGAAGTATTTTTCGCCACCCACAGCATCGAAGGTTATTTGGGGTTTCACCAGGTAAATTATTTTTTATCATTCAACCATTTTGGGTTGAATTATTTTTTGGATTATTTTTATTTGCAGTCAGATATCGTCCACCAGTCAGTATACGAATTGGTCCACTCGGAAGATCGAGAAGAATTGCAAAGGCAGCTGATGTGGAATTCGTTTCTTCCTCCAGAATCTGCCAATATGGGTCTTCAAGACGTTCTTCTTCCGGAGAACTGTCATTTGTTAGAGAGGAGTTTTACGGTGCGCTTCCGATGTCTTTTAGACAATACTTCCGGTTTTTTGGTAAGTTATAAGTATTGCTATGTCCTAAAGTTTCCCTGTGAACAACGTTCTATGAATCTCGAACAGAAAAAACATATATAACTGTGACTTAATGTCATTACGTAAAATTTACATAATTTTTACATCAACATTCTACAGAAATAGTAGTGTAACGTAATTTTGTTATACTGAATTGTTATAGCTAATACTTGATGTATCCATGATGAGAAAAACAACAAAAAAGAAAAATAAACTTCGAGATTTACATCAAAAATCAAAATAAAGTGTAAATCTCGAAGTTTATTTTTCGTAATTTTGTTACTTACATATTCTGTCGACGTTACATAATTTATAGGTTTTATTGTTACGTCACTTGTGACATCTGTGTTATGGAACATATGTGTTTAGTGTTAATTGAAATGCATTAAAAATCGCTTATTTCAGTTAAGAAACATGTCAGACCATTCAGAATGTTAAAGAATTTTACCAGATAGGATTATATTTTTGCCACTAAAGACGGTCTAACCATCATAAAGATGGTTAGACCGCCTGATCTCTGTCATAGAGGCTACCAGAAAAACTCATCTCATTACAGCACACTGTTTATAATTGTAATGGTGATTATGGAAAGTCTGATAAGTCTAAATACCCACAACAAACCTCAGGAATTATAAGCACGGAAAATGTGCTTACCAGCATTTACCTTCCTGATTTCATACCTTAGTATAGGTATTTCTATATACTGATCCAAAAATTTCCTAGATAAACTTGGGACATATTGTTGTTTGCATCGCCTAAAGAATTACTTCTGAAGATATCATTTGCCGTTTCAACAAAGTTCTTGACTTGTAGAGGGAGGCCTTCGCTGGACTTATCTGGTACCTAAGCAAGTTTAGTCCAGTTTATCTTCCGAAAGTTGATGCATCTTTTCAGGTCAATGACAACATGATGTGTCTTGAGAACAAAGTTGGAGCATTTCGCCTAAAGGTTAGCTCAAATGAAGCACACCGTCGGATTTGGATGTCGTTTCCATATGTTACTCTTTAAAGTTGTGAAAGGTCTATACATTGGATTAATCCCGGTCTTCTCACGTTTTTTCAATTAATAAGAATTGAGGCAAATTCCAAGTGGTACCATTGCAACTGGTATTAATGAAAAACAATTGTCTCCTACCAATCCTCACTGATGCAAGGGGGTATAAGATGTCTCGTAAAACTTAAAAATCTTAGTTTTCATGTGATTCTTCTTCAAGTTCAAGTCTTCTTCTCTAGCTGATCTCCAAAAACCTTAAGTCATATCCTTCTCAATCCTTACGAAAACCTTAAGTTCTTCGCCTTCGCCATCTTCATTGTTCTTCTTCTCAGTCCTTCCTTCAATTCTTTAATCAATCAAATTTTTCTAACCTTCAGTTGTTCTTCTTCATTTCCCTGGGAGGGGCATCGTGGAACAAATGGTTGTATTGGTTGGGTATCATTATTAAACAAATATAATCAGCGGATCAAAAAAATTAAAAAAAGTTAAAAGCTTAACAACATAATGAATTTCATATTTTAGCGACTAGATATTCGAGGCAGAGTGAAAGTACTACACGGTCAAAATCGTAAGTCAGAAGAACCACCGCTGGGACTATTTGCAATATGTACACCGTTCGGACCTCCTTCTTTACTGGAAATTCCTCAAAAGGAAGTTATGTTTAAGAGCAAACACAAATTAGATTTAGCGTTAGTGTCTATGGATCAAAGGTAAGCTTTGATTGTTTTTCCTAGATCTTTTTTTCTACGAAACGTAAAGGAATCATTCATAAAAATCTTCTATCTCCTATTACAGAGGCAAAATGTTGCTGGGTTATTCGGATACAGAACTTGCTACCATGGGCGGATATGATTTGGTGCATTATGACGACTTGGCATATGTAGCAAGCGCTCACCAGGAATGTAAGTATTAATGAAAGGAAAAAATGAATTAGATATGAAAACAGATAAGTATGACCGACACGACAAGGATCAGGTTATATATTAAGAGATTCTTCGTTTTTAGAAAATAAATAATTTATAGTGGATAAACAAATATAGCATCCTATTAATATACAATACTAACACAAAATTTTCTTCTCTCGTTTTATTAAACATTCCAATTTTCTGTTGGCGATGCTTTAAATTGGAGACTTGACATACGTCACGAGTCAGACTACCACAAAAAAGTTTAACGATAGTAGAGACAAGGATGACAAACTTATATGGGGATTAAATTGAAACAATGTCCACCTGGAAGCATTAAATAACAAGTTCAAGAATTCACCAGATTGGCGCTGTAGTAGAAAGAGAGTATGATATCAATTGCTAAATATAAAATTATATTATTGTTAAAGCCACCAGTTTTGTCTTTTTTACAACCAAGGATATGTAAAATATAATTTTTTCTCTAAATATCTATGAGATATTTTTTTAATGCTGTTTAAAATCCACTCTCTTGCTACATCAGCGCCACCCTAATATAATGTATTTTGATGGACACTTTTCATATGTATTACATTAAACTAACGGGTGGGCGATCTAACATTTTTTTTAACTAGCGGTCATTTTCAACACGATAACATTTATGTCAAAGTGGGAAATAACACCACAGTTTAAAGAAAATTGCTGTATATTCCAAACGTTTCGGGGTCTAGATCAGACCTTGTTGTCAATGGTTAAGAAACTACGGATTAAAAAGGCATAATTCTAAGATATAAATTAAACTATTTGACAATGTGTATTATTTGATTTTTGACGCAACTAAGAGAATTTTATTTTATTTATGTCAGATCTGTTTTGACAAAAAAATAGTTTGAAGTCTCCCGTGAACGAAAATGGTTGGATATACGCTTGAACAACGTTGGGACATACTCAAAAATTATTTCCAAAGTGAGTGTGTTGTTGCCGAATGTGTGCGAAAATGCCGTACTTCTATGGGCCGAAAAGAAGCGCCGTCCGCTCCGTATGTGAGACAATTTGTGAAAAAAGTGCGTGAAACTGGTTTGCTCATTGACAAACCAACACGTCAACGTGCTCCTACTGTGCGTACACGGGGGAATATTGATGCTGTAGCACAAAGTGTGGCCGATACTTCGAGCACATCAACTCGCCATCGATCGCAAGAATTGCACATTTCGCGCACTTCTTTTAGGAGAATTTTGCATAAAGACCTCGGAATGACACCGTATAAAGTTCAATTGGTACAGGAGTTGAAGCCAACAGACCATCCAATGCGCTAACGCTTCGCACAATGGGCCAATGAGCACTTGAACGAAGACCCGGAATTTTACCGAAAAAATCATCTTTTCGGACGAAGCTCATTTCCACCTCGGTGGATATGTTAACAAGCAAAATTACCGAATTTGGGGAACGGAAAATCCACATGTGGTCGTTGAGAAGCCAATGCACTCCCAAAGAGTGACTGTTTGGTGTGGATTTTGGTCTAGCGGTATCATCGGCCCATTTTTCTTTGAAAATGAGGAAGGAGCAGCTGTTACTGTGAATGGCGAACGCTATCGCGCCATGTTGAACGATTTTTTTTCACGGAAATTGATGAATTGGACATGGACGGCATCTGGTTTCAACAGGATGGTGCCACGTGCCACAAATCGACCCCATCAATTGAGTTATGCCACACTCGATTTGAAAATCGTTTAATTAGCCGTTTTGGAGATGTGAATTGGCCATCAAGAATCTGCGATTTAACACCGCTGGACTATTATTTTCAAAGACAAGTGTTATGCCGATAGTTCACAAACAATTGACGCGCTCAAAAACAATATTCGTGCTTGCATCGCCGAAATACAGTCTCATACAATTGAAAATGTATTGAAAAATTGGACCGGCCGAATTAGCTACTGTGAGGCCAGCCGTGGAAGCCATTTGAATGAAATTGTTTTCCATAAATAACCGGAGGGATTTTTCTTTCGAATAAAAAAAACAAATTGAAAAATATTCACTAGTTTTTTATATAGCATTTTCAAAAAAAAATGTTAGATGACCCACCCGTTATATAACAACAGCTATTTTGAAAAGTCTGGAGAGATGAGAAGTATATTTCGTTTTCCCTTCCATCGTTCAGTCTCTAATGACTGCCACTATTTTTGACTTATTTTAAATACAAGACTGCTAAGAACTAATGACAGACAAAACAAAACTTTTATGACAAATGTATAGGAAATACAAGAAAGGCTTAACAAATCAATCAATAATTGAGAGTTGTTAATTTGTCAACTAAAAGCAGTAAATATAAGATTATAAATTCTACAGATCTTGTCCTGAAATGTGATGGTATACAAGGAATACAAGAACCAACTGATATAGTTGTAGAAATAAGCTATAGCTACAATCAATAAGGTTCTATTCCAACGAGAATAATATCGCTAAACATTAACCCATCAAGTATCCCAGTTCAAATGGAGAATTAAGAATAAGGAAAAAATAAAATCGTTACCATCCTGTAACATGTTAAGCTAAAGCTTAAGAAACAGACTATTTCTAGGTCGAGTATATTTTCCATGGAAAAGTTTTACACACAATAGACATAAATGTAATTATAAACAAGCATTACTACATTTCTTCTCTTATTTTAGTGTTAAAAACCGGAGCATCAGGGATGATAGCCTACAGATTTCAAACCAAAGATGGACAGTGGCAATGGTTGCAGACGAGTTCCAGATTAGTGTACAAAAATTCAAAGCCTGATTTCGTGATAAGCACCCACCGCCCTTTAATGTAAGTAAAATTATTTTATAAATATCTCTGAAATTAGGCACTTTTGTATCTTTTATGCAACTTCTACATATGTCTTTGAATTTATTTGTAAACTTGACTTCCCAAATATAGCTATCAAGTTGATTCCCATTATTGGAATTAAATTTGATTCATTAATTCTATATGGAAAATTATTTATCTCTTATTATGATTCCCAATAGCTTTACATACTCTTTCCAAGACAAATTAGCAGTCAATCACATCATTACCCACAGATGTTCCAATTAGTATTCTAATCCAATCTTAACTTTCTAGAGGCTTCTAGTAGATTCATTTCGAAATTATAAAAAAAGAGTATTACAATTATAATGATATCTATATTGTTCCTTGTATTTGAATCTTTGTATATACATAGTATCTATATATAAACAGGCAAAGACAAAACGATTAGGTACCATTTTCTCCTCTGTCTCTCAACCGATTTTCTTCATTTTTGTTTTGTTTAGTAGCTACTGACGACCTTCAGTTCGGAATGCTAATATTAATTTATAATATTGGTTGATTCATTAAATAAAATATAATAAAAATTCATTATTTACGTCCATAATGTCAACGACAAACAACTGAATGTGCCGCCGCCGCCAGACTCAAAATATTGAGTACTTATATAGAGGGACCAATGCTGTTATATACTTAGAGCATCTACTTCTAAAGTGGCATGGAAGCGTTGTTACTGTTTAGTGATAAAGTAATCGTTGTATATTATAATTATACAGGGCGATTCCAGATACATTAGAACTCATTTTTTTCGTGGGTGGCACATAAGCAGTTGCATATATATAGGGTGTTTAAAATATAGAGTAGAGTGCAATTATAACTAATAACATAATTATATAGGAAAGCCCATTGCGGTTGAATTTGCAGGGTTCTTGGAATAGAAGGTGCAGTAGAATTACAGTTATACAGGGTGGTGCAAAAAATATTATAAAGAGATGCATATACAGGGTGGCGGAAATGGAAATGCAACATTTCGTAACCAATAAGCAGTTGTATATATATATGGAAGATGAAACATAGGGTGAGAGGAATTGTAGATATACAGGATGATGATAAAAAATGTTAGAAAAGGGAATCATTTATAGAGTAGCCAACGAAGAGTTCCATATATATGATGATTGAAATATATGTCGGAGTAGATTTATAGTTAAAAAATATGATGCGTGGACCATGAGCAGTTGCATATACAGGGATTTTAATAAATGTTAAAGAATTGAGTGCAGTTATAGCTATACAGGTAGGTTAGAAAAAATAAATATGTAATTAAGAGTTACGAATTTGAACACAAATAAAGTCCTATGAATTATATCTGAAAAAAACTTGAGGTTCGTTACTTATTTGTCGAAGCGAGATATAAGACCGACATCTAGGATTTTCGAGGAAACTATCACACAGAGGTTCCGAATCTAGATTGGTTCCGTGTAATTGCTGTTCTCCCTAAAGTCCTAAGATACAACGTCATGATAAAATTTTCAGGTTACTTAACCTGCCCGAGATATTGACATAATTGGTCGAGTTTCGACCACTGGGCGACAGCTGGTTATCATTAAATACTGTGACGGGCATTCTTCCGATATTTCGTGGAAACCAAAAAGTAGTCCCTCTTTCGCCTCGAAGCCGGCGGCTACCACCCCTGTTAAAGACCTCAAATCTTCGAGAATCCACGAACGAAATATCTCGGTGACTATTTGATCTAGAACCTTCTGAGAAGGAATACATAAAAACGGGAAGTCGCCAAAGGGATTCATTCAGTATTCGGTTGCCGTCAGTAAGCAATGGCTGTTGAAGATTGCATAGTTGTGAGAATATAACGTTAGTGGAAATAAATTATAGTAAGTTCCATCGAAGGGGAGGGGGGGGTTATAAAAATCCGAGAATCCAACTTATCTATTTCCTTATTTGTGGTTTATTGTTATGTCTATCAAGTCGTCAAGCATTCACTGCACCTCTGGCAACTTCTTTCTCGACCTACTTTATCCATTCTGAGCATAGGCGATTCTGAATTTGATTACTGCAGTTGCTGAAAAGTTCAGCTGAACTAATGTTAAACAGATGCAGGAGTAGTGTCATCTATTTAGGCTTCTAGTTTCAAGTTTTTCTATTAAAATTAGGTAAGTAATATATTGGTTGCGTATTGTTTTGTTTGCAGGAACTTGTAGAACAGAGCTACTCAAAATGAAAGACAGATAACGACAGCTGTCTCACTCCGAATTTCGGTTGCCGCCCCTTCAGTCTTCTTGTATATTTCAAATATGCCCCCTTTCAACCCCAAACTGATGTTATAGCGTCCCCCGTTTCCAGCCAAAAAACCGCACCACTTAATCCAAAATCTGGGTACGCTCATGTTTATTACTACAAATTGAAGATACTTTTTCTGACCACTTATGTTTTAACCAGTGAGGTGCATGTGAATTATATAATACTAACTTTTTGAGGTTTTTCAATCCCTTGAACGCAAGACAATATATTGTTTCTTCTCGAGAACCTTCATCAATTGCGCTTCCCTCAAGTGATTGAATTCTCGAATAATTATTTATGTATATAGTACATATAACTGAGTTTAAAATTTAATTGCCAAATGAATTCCGACATCCAGGAGTTTCAGGAAAATCTAGCTCATAGAGACTCCAAATTGGGAGTCGTACTGTGCCTAACACCGTTTCCCTGTAATTCCTATGATAGAAATCACACGAAAAAAATCGTCGGTTTATTAAAACCTGTCAAAGAAATTAAATTTTAGTAAACCTACGAATTTTTTCGTGTGATTTCTATCCTAGGAATCACAGAGTAACGGCGTTACACACAGTACGACTCCCGATTTGAAGTCTCTGAGAGCAAGATTTTCCTGAAACTCCTGGATGTCGGAATTCATTTCACGATAAAATATTAAATTCAATTATATATACTATATACGTAAATAATTATTAGAGAATTCAATCAGTTGAGGGAAGCGCCACTGATGAAGGTTCTCGACTAGAAACAATATAACAATAATGGACGGAATAGTGAAATCATCTAGAATTTCATAAATTCAGAGCTAGTTCCAAGTAGTCGTGGCATATCAAAAGCTCAATGATATCACCTAGCAAGTATAGTTTAATGATTAGCCGTATTGATAATAAATAAATTAATGTAAAAATTGTGAAGGTGTTTATGTTGGAGAAAGTGGTAAAGCCATCTACTGTAGGTTAAAAGAACATACCACACTAAAATTGTGGGAGTATTAAAAATACGATGTTCATATGTTAAATCCCATTGCAGTTACATTCATATATATTTCAGTTCCCATCAAGCCTAATATGCAACAACTTTCTAAAATATTTCTGTCTTTTTCCAGGGAAGAAGAAGGCCGGGACCTCCTCGGCAAACGCACGATGGACTTCAAAGTGAGTTACCTTGATGCTGGGCTTCCAAACAACTACTTCTCAGAAACGGATCAAATACTGTCGAACACTCCCAGCACTCCGCAACACACCATACAAACAACACCGACGCGAGTCAACCGGAGGTACAAAACGCAGCTAAGAGATTTCCTCTCCACTTGTCGAACTAAACGCAAACTGTCGCACAGCTCGTCCAACGGTCAAATAACGCCTCCGTCCAACCCGTCAGTGACTGCAGCCGTCGTCAGCCCCATGCCGACTGTCGACTACATCACGCCAGATGGCTGTACGGCGACCTACAACATGTATACGACTCCTTATGCTACAGCAACACCAGATCATAGTCTGTCTTACATGAGTCACTCCAATTTCCAGCACACCCTGTATCCTACACCTACGGCACTAGACAACCGATACTTAACTTCAACTGAAAATCTGTTCCACCAATACAGACCGCTTAGTACTTACTATCCGGAGTACCATCACTCCCCCACTACCACTCCGTATGTAAGCAACGGGTTTTTAGACATGTCTTCAAGAACTGCAGTCCCAACTTACGATCCTTCAGCAACTACCAACCACCACGCTGCGTACAGAACCACTGTAATGCCTGTAGACGACAAGATATACGCATGTCAGCAAGTCGTGGATCCTGCGGCAGCAAAGTATCCAGCCTACGTAGACACTTCTCGAAGTTACGTCGTCCCGAACTCGACGAAATGTCTGGACGTCTCCTGGCCGTACTCCGTAAGTCCTTCCTCAGGGATCATACAACCCATACAGGTGATGGGCACCCAGCTGGACGTCTCCCACAAAGAGTGCGGGCGAATCTCGAAACATTCCTCCATGGACGGTATCGCTTCCAATCATTCCTCCTCACCAGTCAACACGGGCCTCATCACGCCCAAGATGGAGGACATCAAAGCCGACTCGTCTTTGGTGCATCAATCTGAGAGTCCCAACCAACACATCGCCATGAGTCAAACCTCCATCACGCCTCAGCATTTTTCCCCAGTTACCACATCCGCAACTGAGATACCGAGGCAGACGGTGCTGATGTGGGGTTCAAATCATATCCATACCTCGCCAGTTTCAACGTCGAAGTCGCCTCAAGACAACGCCGAATACACCATTCCGGCTGTGCAACCGACCGAAGGTTGCGAAGCTTTGAAGAATTTAACGGAAATCGGCACCACGGAAATGTGCAAATGGGCTGGCGAGGAAACCAAATCGGAGGCGGTGGTGCAGAATAGTGATCCGGACAGTCCGCATCAACATCATCCCAATCATCACAATCATCATAATTCTCGAGTGGTGATGGTTCTGTGATGAACGTGTTACTACTGGAGTTGAGAGTCCAGTTGTATATAATTATAAATAATCCTTGAACTGCACAGAATTTATAGTCACAATAGCATCGAAACTTGACTAGTTCCTGTATCACTCTAAATATTTTTGTCAGTTTGAATTGATTGATTGAAATATTACAATGTCTTCAACAATTTTTATTTTTAGGTAAATCATTTTTCAAACTCAAGTCGTAAGGTTTGTTTTGCAAAATATACTCACTGACAAAAAATCGCAACATCCAGAAGGAGATGTTTAAATTTAATATTGTTTTATAACCTCCAAAGTCTCTAGGCCTTTTAACATTACTAAACATCGATTTTGGATCCCAACAATTTGTTTTTTTTTGGTAAATTAAAAAAAATGTAAAAAACCACTTCAATATTATTTGATAAAAGAAAACTTCATTAAACAACATTCACCAAACTTTACCAAATTTTAATCATTTACTTCTTATTATATATAGTATCTGCCCTCCCGGTGGCCTAGTGGGAAAGTCCGTCAGCTCACACAATTGTATAAAAATTGGAGCTTGATATAGCGGACCGGACCCGGGATCGAATCCCAGCCAAGTCAAGGTTTTTTCATTAATAAAAAAATTGTGACACAATTCCGGGGGGTAGGGGGGTACAGTCGTCTCTGACGTAAATGGCAAAAATCAGGGAAATAGACATTTGCCACTTACCAACCCGCACTGAGGCAGCGTGGTAAGGTATGCCTCATATCCCCTGTAAAATTCTAAGAATATTCTTCGTCTTCTCAATCCTTCGAGACAATTCTTCTTACAAAAAGACCTTAAGCTCTTTATCTGTTCCCTCAAGACCTTAAGTGTCTCCGATCAGCTCTTCAGCTCTCGCTTCATTAATACATTCCGTTACGAGTATAGTTATACAAAGGCCAATTCCTCAACCTATAGCCTTGTGTTCCCGATAATAAACTGCTAAAATTATGTCCGTCTTCTCAATCCTTCGAGGCAGTTATTCAATTCTCCAGTCCTACACTTCTTCTTCTTCTTCATTTCAGTTAGTAAAACCGACCATTTGCCATCTATCTTCAATTCTGTTCAATACAGTACTTCAGACCTTCTCACAGATCTTAAGCTCTTCTTCTTCTTCGTCTCTTCTCAAGACCTTAAGTTCTCCATTTCCACAGCTCTTCAAGTTTCTCTGCAATCTTTCAATTCTTCAGGGAGGCTACACCATGAAAAATTGGTTGAATATAGCTGCATATGATGATGATGATATATAGCATCTATGTTTTACCAAAGCAATATTAAATTTAAACATTTTCTGGGTATTGCGATTTCTATAGCAGTGAATATAACATAAATTGTTCAATTTTGACTTTTTATTATTGTCACTTGTCTATAAAAATATCACAATTTTGAAACCGGTAAGAATAATTTCTAGAGATATTTAGCATTCATATCACTCGAAGTGTCTGTCTTTGTCTCATTTCCATGTTATTATTTTTCAGTCATCTGAAAAGATAAAATGATCCTACTAATTTCAATAATTTAATTTGTTTAGAGTCATCTCGTCTTATTTCAGTTTCGTCTCCTAGCTGAGGTTGGAAATCATCATTGCAAATTTTACTTTTTTAATCGCAGCTCTAAATAATTCTTTCGACTCTGTCTCTCAAACGGTTTTCTTCATTTTTGTTTTGTAAAGTAGGTACTGACAACCTTCAGTGCAGAATGCTAATATTAATTTATATTATTGGTTCATTCATTAAATAAAATATAATAAAAATTCATTACTTATATCCATACTGTCAATGCCAAACAACTGACAGTGCTGCCTCCGCCAGATGGTCAAAACTCAAAACATAGAGTAATTATATATGGAGCGATCGTTAGATGCTGTTATATTCTTAGAGCATGTACTTATGGAAGTGGCATACAAGCATTGTTAGTGTTTAGTGGTAAAATAGTCAATGTAGTAGATCAGTATTGATTTTTCGGACGCGTTGCAGTAACTTTCATATTAAATATTCTGTTTCTAATGTGAATTTAATTATTTGATTAATATATTATTATCACAACCTTCCCGAAGGTGTTGTGTAAAAAATTGTCAGACAGCGGACAATAGAGAATGTATTAAATATTTAGGTTCTTCTAGGGTTGTTGGACCTCTCTTTTCTTTAATATTCCTGAACTTGATTGAAATCACAAATGACGAAAACTTTTAGGTTGCAAATAACAATCTTCCAATTATTACATCGAATATTTTGCTAGGAGCGGATCCAGCCAAAAATTTTAGGGGTCATTTTATTTTCTTTTTATTTCAATAGATTTGTCAATATGAGTGAACAATTTTGGTCATTACACATCTACTTCTCCGATTTCTCCACAACTCTGTTTCTTATAAAAATATACTTTTTACAATTTCATGAAATAGGGCCGAATTTCGACCACCGGGCGACCACTAGTAAATGCTTCAATGTTGTTAATAATTTTGTAAAGTCCATGCCTCCATATCGTACAATTATGTGGAGAAAGCATAACATCGTAGCTTGCGCTATTTCTAGTCTTCCTTTTATGTCTCTAGTTTGTTCATTTGTTTCGGTGACCCATACTCCCAGATATTTGTGTGACCAAACTTTCTCAGTTGTGTATTTTAATATCGGCAGGCACGTTCCGTTTCAATGTGATTACCATTAACTTTGTCTTTTTAAGATTTTGTTTCAGGCCGTGATTATTACTGTACGTATTCACATTTTCTAATAAATATTGCAACTCGGTGACACTGGACGCTATTAGAAGTGTGTCGTCAGCATAGCATATGTTATTAATAACTTCACCGTTAATTATGGTTCCAGCCCTTTGCTTCATCAACAGTTCTTGGCATATAGACTCGCTATACACATTGACAGACGTCTCGGCAATTCTTAATTCGTTCTGTTATTTCTTTTCAACCTTGACTTTTACTGTTTAATTCCAGCATAAATTGGTTATTAAGTTAATGTCACAACTGTCATTGATTTTATTTTAGAGAATTTTATATAATTTTTCATGGATCGAACCCTATCAAAGGCTTTCAAAAAACAATTAAATAAAGATCATGATGACTTCTAGGCATTTCTGTATCAATACACTCATTCCGAACAAAGCCCACTACTAAATCCTAACTGGGTGGCACTTATGTCTCCCTAAAATTTATTAAAAATGATTTTATGAACGATCTTAAGAATGACCTTCACAATGTGACTGATTAATGTCCTGTGTTCCGAGCGTTCATTAGCATTGTTCTTCTTTGGGAGTGTCACAAATGTTGATTGAAGCCACTCTCTTGGAATGACGAGTGCTCGGTAAATTCCATTAAAATGGTGTACCATTACATGCATTGTTTCATAATGTATAAGTTTTCGCAATTCCACTGGAATCTCACAGTTACTCTGTCTGGTATTGTAGGATATGTTTCTCCTCTCACTCTTCTTCAACTCCTCTAGTAAATTCTCTTCCACTCTCTCTCAAACTCAAACTCGATTTCATTCAGATAGAAACAAAAAGCACGATGATTTAAAAGTGTTGCACACAAACTAACTGGTTCTCTCTAACATTTATATCCTTACCCTCTAATAAGTCGTCAGTTGGTTTTTACTGCTGCCTATTATTCTCACTCACGAACTATCGAGAACGAGAAAATAACGGAAATTACAAAAAAAAGAGGAGCAGAATAAGCTTTTCATTTGTTCCTTTTTTCAGATCACATAAATTTTGGGCAGACAAAAAGCTTGTCTTACATCTCTTTAAAACTATTTTCTAAATAATTTCACATCTATTTTTTTGTGTCTCAGATATGCTTTTTCAATTATCAATTCACCTAAACCTCTGTTAATTCGTTGAGTGTTTTGTTTTCTACCTTTTTCTTAAACTAGGTTTGTTGATAATGCTGTAGCGAGTCTTCTTCATTGTTATTAGTATCTAATTTATCGTTTTCATATTTATTTATAGAATTTTATTTTCTTATATACAAGTAATTGCCTACCATGGATGTCTGGCTCTATCTTATAAAAAGATCAGATTTCATTTCTGTTTGTACAATTTCTCTATGTAGATTTGTTTAAACTAACAACGTATGCTCTTTGTTATTTTATAAATGCCTTTTCTTACCCTGACACTTAACCTTTTTTCTCTAGGTCTCATTTTCTGTTTCATATTTCTGAATGTTTTGTTCTCTTTTGATTTCGCACCTTTCTGACAGGCTAGGTTAATAGAGGTTAAGCCAGAGTGCCCAGAGTGGTCACACTATATAATTAATACTAAGGTATATCCGTCACACCCTGACCCAACCTCCATTTTTATATCTAACTCCTTCTATGTATTTACTTGTATCCTCTTTTTAAGGCTTGTTTCTGAGAAACAAGGAAAAAAAAAGGTAAAGGAGGCTAGAAAGATTGAGACAAAGACTAACATTAGAAAGAGGAAGATAGAGCAACCTTAAGACAGAATTAGTTTTCTTTTCTACTCATCCGTTTTTTCCGTTACTTTTTAATAATCACCATAAGATATGTTTTGAACTCAATGAAGGTTCAATCCAGTTTTACTACGTTTTTTTGTCATTTTTGACAATGTGGTACACATAGCACGAAGTATCCATTTAAACATATCTGACAAATTGCAATTTCTCGAATACATTAAAGAAACCCAGAGACGCATGCCTTGTCAAGGTAAAATTTAAGTGTTCAGTTATTTGTGCATACATATGTTATTGACATTTCAAATCCAACTTGTTCCTTAGAACTCACTGTATATTTCAAAATTTCCTAACATATAGTTGACATTTTCATTTTTATAAACGAGTCAAGTTTTGCAAAAAAAAAACAAAATTATCTCATATCTTCCTGCATAGTATTTTTGTTATCAGTGTCTTCGAACATTACTTGATGTTAAGTGTATTAAAATTTATATATATACTAAAAAATTATGTATTCTTTTTGATATTTTAGGTTGAAGCATTTGGAAATGCTTTTTTATTATACCGGGTGTTCTGCAAAGAATCATTTATTACAATGATGGTATTTGCACATATTTTTTTAGGTCATAACAATTTTTACATATCCAATTATTTCGAAAATATAACATCTTCAAAAAAAAACATCAATGATGACGACCTTTAACGAACACCCGGTGCATGTTCATATTAGTACCTACGATGCTTAGTACCCACCTAAGTTTGTTATTTATTTTTTATTTGCAGTGAAATCATGCTAGTCATTTAAATGGTTATTAGTATGTATATGTTGTATATTATTATTTATAAAATTGTAATTATTATAATTTATAGAAGGATAGATAAAAATCTATACTACAGAGAATTAATTAATTGATAAATTTGAAAATCCGGAGACAAATCTCCGAAACACGAAAATAATCTGTGAAACTGTAGGTTTACATCCAAACATTTTGATTTCTTGTGATTTTAAATTACAGAATGAAATAATAAATTTTTCAATGTTATAGTTTTGTTTTGTCTTCATTAAAACTCCAAATTGCAACACAGGAATGCCGACGATACAAGTTTAGTATCGGACAAGACTACTGACACAAAATAGTGTGAGTCAGATACGTATGTCTTTAAAATAAACCCTTAATCTCTCTATAAAAATAAAACTGGTTCCCTCAGCATCCCGCTTTTCAGTTGTGAAACATGGATGAATATGATTAGGAATAAGGTATTAATGACACGAATTATTCCCAACCTTCAGTCATTGGCCACGCATTTTAAGTGAAGATCATTTATGTATTAATACGCGGTACTTGGGTGGCCAAATTTATGGTTCGTGACTTCAAATTTACGCAGTATCTATGCTTATACAAATAGTTTCTCACAAGATTACCAAAATCAATTATTTTCATTAATAAACTGAAAAATAAAACCATAAAATAGATAAGTTCAAAGTCAAAACTCAGAAATGACGCTGCAAAAATTTTATAATTCAATTGTTGAATCTGCTTCTGTAATAGAAAATAATTACCTGCTTATGCAACCAACATTACATATGATGTCCGATTGCATACATAAACAGAAGATCAAATAAATCATCTGTGTTATTGATGTATGATCTGTGGTTATTGGGATATCTTTTTAATTTCGCTATAATTAAAATTTATAAATATATGAATATTCCAAAAATTAAGACTCTCAACAATCAATTACTAACCTTTGCAGCTCCCAAATGCGAAAAGGTAATGTGCAATTCTGTTAAAAAAATTAACCACACACTAAAGTGGGCAAATGAAACATTTAGAAATTGCACCAAATTTGATGTAGAACAACGCAGTAGACAACTGTCGATGAGAAGAAATAGGATCTTCTTAAAATCCAGTTAGACTCCCCTTGGTTCTAGAATTTAACTATGATGAGAATATTCTATATAATCTCTAGCAAGGACCTTTCTTGCTGATTCAAACCCAAAATCATCCTACATGGAACTAAAGTACTGTGTGAACTATTACGAAGACAACAGTATGGTGGCGTAGAGTCCAGTATTCATTACTTGGAAAATTCAACATGGACAATTCTGGTTGCTGTTGATTAGGGACAAGTAACTCGATTTTTTTGCTATTCCTACCGAAGAGGCAACAGGGAATAATAAATAGGATACCACTGGAACGAAGTTCTGTGCAAAGTCAAAGTTTTCAGTAATGGTTTTTTAAGTAAGTGCCGTTGTGAAATTAAAAACAGACGTGCAAAGATATATTGATAATTTTACTTTTTACATGAAAGCTGTACATTCACCTACTTTTCGACATAATTTCCTCCAATGTTGAGGCACTTATCAGAACGTTGTACCAGTTTCTGAATACCTTCCTCATAGAAGTTTGCCGCCTGACTTGTTAACCACTGCATCAGAACTGTTTTGACTTCGTCATCGTCTTGAAGACACTGACGGCCTAGATGTTTCTTTAAGTGCAGGAACAGATGGTAGTCACTTAGCGTCAGATCAGGGCTGTACGGAGGAAGGACTACAGTTTCCCATTTAAAAGATGTGTTGAGATTTTTGGTCTGATTAGCCACATGCATTGTCATGCACCCTTGCTTAACTTGTCACGTCGGTTTTAGGCCTTTCGTACTAATAAATCTTATAACAGAACGTACTTCACAATCGGCGGGACTGACGATTAGATTAGACATCATAAACACTCAGTAAACAAGGAAGAATCAGATTATAACGGCGTCAGTGCGTAGGCAAGAGAAGTAGATACACAGTGCGCATGCTCAGAACGCCGACAGCAGCGCTGCGGCGAGCTGTGTGGCAAAACGGTACCTACTTAAAAAACATGGGCTGCGTTTTATATTTCGGGATTAGAGAACAAAAACAAATATTAATCATCGAAAATCGCTTTATTGTTTTTCAAAATATTCCCCATGAAGGTCTATACACTTTTGCATGCGTTTGAACCAATTGTCGAAGCACTTCTTCCACTCTGATTGAGGTATCTCCAAAACATGCATTCTGAACGCAGCAACCGCTTCTTCAGGTGTCGAAAAACGTTGACCTGTCAGTTTGTTTTTTACGTACGGGAATAAAAAGAAGTCATTTGGTGACAAGTTAGGACTATACGGCGAATGACTCATCAAATCGATGTTTTGAGTGCTCAAAAATGCAGTTGTTTGAGCCGATGTGTGAGAGCTCGCATTGTCGTGGTGAAGAGTGATCCGTCTTCGGCGGTTGGTTTTCCTCATTTCTTGGAAGACAACTGACAAACAAATGGTTGTGTACCACTCAGAAGTGACTGTTCTGCGTTTGTTGGATTCAGCTCATCTTGAAACATCCATACAGTCGACTGCTGTTTACTTTCGGGCTCATACGCGTAAATCAACGATTCATCACCTGTCACTATGTCATAAACGTGTTTTGAAGCACCGCGATCGTATTTTTTGAGCTTTTCTTTCGACCAATCGACACGAGCCTTTTTTGAACGATTGACAAATTGTGTGGAATCCAACGCGAACAATTTTTTTTGACATTCAAATGTTTATGCAATATTGAATGTATGCTGGTCCCACTAATGTGTAAGGTTGACTCAATCTCACGATAGGTCACATGACGATCTTGCAATATCAGTTCGCGCACAGCATCAATGGTTTCCGGAACAACAACTGTTTTTGGACGACCTTCACGAAATTCGTCTTGGAGTGAACTACGACCTCGATTGAATTCACCATACCATCGATAAACAGGGGTCCTTGATGGAGTTTCATCGCCAAAAATGAAATTAAGTTCATCCATGCACTCCTGCTGACTTAATCCACGTCGAAAGTTATAAAAAATAATCGCACGAAAATATTCACGATTTAATTCGATTTTTTGGCCGAGATGATTTGTTGAATTAGTATTGTAAATTGTGAGTTTGTAAATATCCTTATAATTTTGTTGAGTACAAGTCTGAGTTTGAACCCCAAACTACATAACAATAAATCTCAGAGTATATTTTCCATTGGCTCATAATCAAGTTTTCTTGGGTGACATATTGAATTTTAGTTATGACTTCCTCTATATTTTGAAAACAAATTGTTTAACTTGACCTAACAAGGAGGTCATGTAAAAACATATACTCTATTTAATGTATGTGGTGAAAGAGCTCCAATTTTGAGAGGCAGAGTTGTTACAAAATACCAGGAATCGGGAGGTGTGAAAGACTTACCTACATGTCGTTTATTGCAAAGTATTTCATGAATATCGAAATCCATCCACTCAAGGTGCACCTCACTCATGAGCTGACAGATGATCCACGATTATCTTTCCAACAAGAAGGAGCATCGTCGCACTATGGTGTACAATGGAAGTGGAACTGGTAGATGTGGACCAACTGAATGACCACCAAGATCTCTAGATTTATCCCCAATTGATTTTTTTCTTCTGAGGCCATTTAAAGAACTGGTTTATGTCGGAATGATAGGCAATTTACAGGATTTGATGCAAGCATGCAACAAGGCATTGTTATTAAATTCATATTAAATGTCTTTGTAGTGAAAATTATTATGGCACATTCTGATTCAGTCTAGATTCGATGACGTCATCACTTTGACAATTATATTTTTTTCCTTTTTTTTTCATGTCAGGAGAAACGTAAAACAAATAATCGCTGGTCATGTATGGGGAATACTGGAAAAAAAAGTAAATTTCCGGATTTAAGAATTTTTTGGAGAACTTTATCATAACACTTCATACCATTCCCGTACTATTACAAGAACGCTGTTCAAACATAAAAATTGCAAATAAATTTACTCCAAGCTACACGACCTCACCGTTTAAGTTTCGTTCAATCGTAAAATCGTTAAAACACTTTTTAACATAAGACCACTTTAATAACAACAATGTTTATAAAATAATTTGTTCTTCTACCTCTTCTTCTTCTTCTGCATCTTCAATAACTGGTGCCGGCGTTATACCTAAATACTGATTGTGGTCTACTTTCAACTCCTCTGGTGACGGTGGACTCCACAGTATGCATCTACAAAAAAAAAATAATTATTCGTAATTTTTTTTTATAAAAAATATTGAAATTCATGGTACCTTGTAATAAATTCTCCTTGGCGTTTAGGTTTCATTTTATAAACATCTTGGAGGAGGGCTGCAAAATTTTCTTCAAGTTGTTTGCTATCCATGTTTAACTGTAACAGAACGTTTCTAAATAAGTATTGTATACAACATGTGGCAAATTTTAGCTGAATTAAACACCTTGAAAATGCTAAAAATTAACTTGGAAAGGATTGATAACACATACCAGGACAGGTGAAGGTTTTACAAGACAGTCTATGAACTTTTGACAACAGCAGACCTTAACAACTTAACGTAAAAACAGAAATTACCCTATGAGGCTAGCCGCACACTGGCAACTTTTGTCGTGCAACTTTTTAATCACAAAAATAGAACACGTTATTTCTTATAACAATCCGCACACAGGCGATTATTTAGTTGCGGCAACTTAAAAATTCCAACACGTTCGATATTCCTGGCGACTAAATTGTAGTCGGTAAAATAGAACGCATATATTCATACCTGTCTCCACACACTGGCGATTAAATGTTGCTCTTGATTTTGTTGTTGCAATTTCATCGTGCTTTAAACATGTTCCTAGACATCGAAGCGTTTATAGAAGCAGTTAAATTATGGCTCACCTTATATGACTTAAAAATAAAAGAAATCTTTAGTAAGGTATGGTGTGAATTGTGACGAGAGTTTATTAATAAAACATTTAAAAAAATATATATATAACCGGCTTCCACTTATAACTAAAAAGCTAAAAATAATTATAACAAAATACAACTCTAGCAAATAAATAACACATTCAATGTTGTTAGGTACCTACCCAGGAAGTAAAAAATGTAAATATTAAAAGGTGCTCATTCTGTACAAATTAATTACCTACCAATCTAGTATATTTCTGAAGTCGGTGCCAAGCAAACCTAAAATCCTTCATTGCGTAATACTATCTACTACTTCATCAAACTTGATTGTTGCTTGGCACCGACTTCAAAAATATATTAGATTGGTAGGTAATTAATTTGTACAGAATGAGCACCTTTTAATGTTTACTTTTTTTACATCCTGGGTAGGTACCTAACAACATTGAATGTGTTATTTATTTGCTAGAGTTGTATTTTGTTATAATTATTTTTAGCTTTTTAGTTATAGGTGGAAGTCGGTTATATATTTATACCACCAAACGTCCACTCCACCCTATATTCCAACCATTCTCCGTCCTATATTTCAGTCATCATATAATTACAACTCCTTCTATCACTTTACTTTGTGATTTTATTTGCTATAACTAAACACCCTGTGTATAAACGCACCAAATAGCAGTTTAAAGTTTGACATGAGTTGTCACTGAATTTTCTATTAGGCCGGGAGAATGTGACAACCAAAAGCACCGTCTTCGCAAAATGGAAAAATTTGTATTTAAATAGGTATTTGCCTGGTATACAAACAAAACGAGCTTGGTACTCATTGATTTAAGGAACCGAAAATACTATGCTTTACTACCTATATACTTGAGATGTACAAAGAAAATTTTAAAATTCGCAATTAAAACTTCCAGTGCCTAAAATTCCCGCACTATTACGTTGAAATTAAAATATTTATGAGGAAATGTCCGTCATTTTGATGAAATTTTTGATAAGAATTTTGGAATTTTCGGCGATTTTCTGCAAAACTGCAAGTTGCAACTCGCAGAAAAGTATATGAGATCACCTAGGGATCTTCCTTAATAGATGACACGTTAAAAAACTATACACATCCATAAGGAGTTTTTGTAAAATCGACCAATATGTTACGGATATTGGTCGATTTCCATTCACGCATGTGTGCATTCACAAATTTCATCACTTTACCAATAGAATTCTTTTCCCAAATTTGAAATTTCACCAATCCGGATATATAATCTATTAAACAAGACCACATTCATCCAAAACGGTTCACCACAGGAGAAAAAATCAGGTAACATACATACAAAAAAAAACGGGACGAATTGATAACATCCTCCTTTTTGGAAGTCAGTTAAAAAGGGGATGAACTCGGGGAAAAGTATAAAACAGAAAAGCTTAGTACATTATTTTATCATTTTAAATGCAGTAGATAATCCAACAATATTAGTTCACAAACAAAAACTTAATATATGTTAATTTAATTTTAAAATTAAAACCAGCCTTGTGCTAATCAATGGATGAACCCAATATTTCCTCTCTTCCTTGGAACAAAAGCAGAAACACATGCAGTCACTTTAAAATCCGTGTTTAGACTATAACTATTCAGTTGTCAGTGTGCGCTTGAAACAACAGCGGGCAACTTCCACCCGACTGAATTTTTTAATCACCGAAACTAAAAAGTTGCCAATGTGCGGCTAGTCTAATAGAAAAAGTACTGCCAGCAGTCGAAAATTCACCTCCCCAATAAACTAAAAAATTATTCTTACCGTCCCTATAACTGTCTTAATAACTCCAAAATCCTTCTCGAATTCATCTTTGACAGCCGTATAATTGATCCCGTGCAAAATCCTCTCGACAGTCGCTTTCATGTCGACGTCCAAAGTGCCTAATTTGTTATTGGGAAACTTCTTCCTCATCAGCCCTCTCAGTGACACGAGTTCAGGTAAGATATCCGTATGGGCGACGTAATAGTTAAAATTCAGCAAAGATATTTCACTGTTTTGTATTTTCTTGATGAGATCCACACCGCCGGCGAATTGGGCGCCTGCCTCTGTGGCTATTTTCTGGTCGTTTTCGGTTTTGCAAAACGCCAGGATCAGTCGTTCTTCGCCGTGATCGAAATGATGGGGAACGGCTACGATTCGGTTGAAGTTTTCAACGAAACGAGTCTAGAAACAAAAATTAGTAATATTTTTTTATACAGCTGCATAACCTATTATTTAACTCAAATCAGTCAAGTTATAAAAATTAAAACCGTATTTTTTGTCTATATTTTCCAGATATATTTTAACTTTATTATTTGGACCACTTTGTATAAATGTAACTCTAATTCTCTTTATATTGCATCCATACTGCATTTGCTTCTGTGTAGTCACCCCTATATAACTTATTGGTCGATGATTTTCTGAATCACCCTGTACAACTATAATTTAACTCAACACAATATTACAATTGTCCTAAAATCTTTAAAACTACCCTGTATAAATATAAATCCTCTTCACACTAGAACTCTCCGAAGACGATTTCGACAGACGTTTGCAATTTTGTGAAACGATGATGGATATTTGTAACCGTGATAATAATTTTATAAGAAATGTGGTGTTTTCAGACGAGGCTACATTTTATTTAAATGGTACGGTTAATCGACATAACTGCCGCTACTGGTCGCAAAGTAATCCTAATTGGGTACAAGAGGCTCGTACACAACATCCCCAAAAATTGAACGTTTGGGCCGGCATTTATAACAACAGAATCGTGGGACCCTTCTTCCTACAAGCAACTTTAAACTGAGATAGGTATTTACAGCTCTTGGAGACAAGACAAGTTATTCCGGCATTGGAGGTAAATGGACAATTACCAAATAATATCTGGTTTCAGCAGGATGGAGCACCACCCCATTACGCTCGCATTGTTCGAGATCATTTAGATAGGACATTTCATCACAGATGGATTGGAAGAAGGGGTACTTATGAATGGCCTGCACGAAGTCCCGACCTTAATCCACTAGACTATTTTCTGTGGGGTTACTTAAAGTCTAAGGTTTATGTTGATAGACCAAATAATTTGCAAGAATTAGCTGCAAGAATAACTCAAGACATCCAGAGAATTACACCAGAAGTAATAACTAATGTTACTAGAGAATTTAAAAACCGACTTGCTTATTGTCAAGAAGTAAATGGTGCTCAGTTTGAACATCTAATACATTAAGATTAGTTAAGTTAAGTTTCAATGTCTTGAAAATCACTAAGATTTAGTTAATAATTATGATTATGTATTTCTTTAATGAATATTAGATTTTTCCTCTCCTTAATTACTTTTCAGTTAATATCTCGGTAGGTATTGAAGTAAACAATATCAAACCCCATATTTTTGTATTTGCAATAAAATGTTTCATCAGAAACTAAAATACTATTCGGGGTGTTTCATTTCATATATATATATATATATATATATATATATATATATATATATATATATATCTTTTAGGTGGTTTCCGGGAATTCATCCGCGTAGTTGATAAATGATCCCTGCCGGGATCGATGGTAAAATGACGACGTTTCGGCAGAGTCACATCTGCCCTCTTCAGGTCGGTTCGCATAATTCTCGTAGCCTTCTGCTTTCGCTTCTAGTTACTCGAATAACTTCAGACGCCACGGAGAGCAGACAAAACTTTCAACGGACGAACACCCGGACCATCAAGAGAGCTACATATATATACATGAACAAGGCTAGGTCCCTGTGAGAACCGCGTCTCAATTTATTATATGTTCGACGTTTCAACTCCTGCTTTGGAGCCATTATCAAGAGACAAAAGTGAAAAAGAGTTTCAGTGTCTAGATCAAACTTGGGACCTCAATCTGCCTAGTCCCCAAGAGTCACCAGGTAACTGAACTGTTCAGTTACCTAGTGACTGAACTGTCTTTTGAGTGAGTACAATATGTAATTCAGTTCTGAGAAGTGTCACAACTTTCAGTAAAGTTTTCAATTCTATATAGTTTGTCAGGACATAATGAGTTGCATAATAAAATATCAATTTACCTAAATTTCTCATGTATCTTGTTTCTTTTGATACTAAAAAAGTTGACCTCTTTAAAGCAGATTTATTTTACACAAAATTATTACAGTATTACTATTACAAATTATGCAATATACAACTTCAAAGGGAAAATATATTCTTATGTCATAATACAATGTAAAAATAGTATTTGACAATTTTAAAGACTGCCACAATGGCTGTTGACCAAGTAGGCAAACAAAATCAATTTCTTTATGATTATACATAATTATATATGATGATGTGTCGTTGTCAGTCTGGACTCAATATATGTATGTGATTCATAGGAATTTATATTATACATACCACAAACCTTGTTCAAATTTTATTTTTACTCAAATTTAACTAATGTATTCTAAGTTTATGTCACTGTGTAAAGCATCCCTTTTCATTTAGAATGCTATTCAAATGACAATGAATATATTTCCTTCATGAACAATAATTAATGTTCAAAACTGAATTTCATATGACCACACTCACACATACTTCATATATTTTTAGTATGGTTGACATCATGTACACTGTGTATCAGCATGTGCAGAAGCACATGACAAACTGGGATGTTCCAGTTCCAATATCATTTAACATGACATTGTGTTTCAAATGATTTGTAACAATTTATTTTAAAAAATGAAAATCAAATCACGAACGCTACGTCGAATATGACGCAAAAATCACTTTCACTAGCTTACAAGAACCGATGCAGTACTGAGTAAGGCATGTTATATACTATGTTGCCACATCTGTACGGCAAATTATAACAGAATACTTAGTTTAATTATTAATTTACTTTGTTAATACAGTGATTAAAGGTGTATAAACTATTGAGTATTTACATATTTAGCTTTATAAGTATTTTGAAGCCGGGAATAGTCTATTATTCACTATAATAAAGACTACGTAATTTCTAACTTTTTTATTTTTTTGTTTGGCAAAACTATAGTTTATTTCTGAAAATGTTAAAAAGCCTCTGGATTTGTTTTGACCTGAAGTATTGATCCTCAAAATCTTTGCACTCAAACCATTTACACCCTGTATATTATACACAAAAAATGATAATTTCACAAGACTGTTATGAGATTTAATTACATATAGATACCTTCTTTTCTCCTTGCATATTCATCTCTATTGTCACATGAAGATCTGCATTTGGTTTGTTGTACATCTCTGGATGATGAGTTTCTTTGTGACATTGAACTGCCTCTGAGAACGGATATACTATCCATTTGTAGTATTTTGCTACAAATACATCATCGATTGGATCCATTTTCATTGAATCATCAAACTTTCTAGATGCTCGATTTAACAACATTCTAAAAACAAAATACCAACCTTTTAGTATTACATGAGTAGAGTAGAGGCATGCTTACTTTTCTCTGTCTCTTAAATTGTGTGGAATAAAACCAACTTTCTGTACCTCTGCTTTAACTTTGGCTTTCTTCCTTTTGTCTCTGGTTCCCTTTCGAGCTGCATAATTTCGGATTTGAACTACAGACGCCAGTGAATTTCTTAATCTTTGGACAAACATCTTATTAGAATTAGTGTATTATGGAACTCTATACATAAATGTCTAGCTTTTATTCTATATATTTTAAAAAATTTAGAATATTCAGCCAATAATATACATAACCTCAATATTGGTTAATGAACACAGAGTCACAGATCATACAATAAAGACACAGCGTATACTGTTTTAAGTTGGTGTTCTACGTTCTGCATGGAACATCTATTTTGCGGATAAAAAAACAGTATAATTCAACCCCGCCACGTGATGATTGGTCTCAGAAATTAACATGTTCGCAAATTAATTTTAATATCTATTATATATTACTTATGTTAGACTTAAGTTTATACTTAGGTGACAATGTTTCAGTATTATAGTTATATAAATATTGTGTTATTAGCAGTTCGATGCCATAACACATAGGTAAATACATATAAATTTAGTTATTATTACAATATTAAACCAACTATTACGTAGCGCTACCAACCGCTTAACATATACATAACATATCTATATAATACTCTCTGCTTTATTTAAAAGATTTTGACATTTGCCACAGCTGACCGTAAATAGGTTAGGTTGAAATCAACACTCAATACGTTAGTTTTGCTTGTATTTTTAAATTTGTTTTAAGAAATAAATCCAGAAAAATGAAAAATTCTGAATTAATTCAAAACTTTTGTAGTGATAAACCCGTACAGAAGTTGAAAATTTTAGCTTTACACGGTTATCGGCAAAACGCTGAAGTTTTTAAAGAGAAAACCGGGTCCTTCCGAAAGATTTTACACAAATTTGCAGAGTTTACTTTCATCACGGCACCCCATAAGGTACTGCTAGTGCATGACATTCAAAGTGATGGATCTGAAGCCAATATAGGCCAAAGTCAAGATGAAGGTAAATTTAAATTAAGTATTATTTATCAATACATTGTACATACATTTTTAGAACAATATGGTTGGTTTTTCAATAGAGATGACAAAACATTCAGAGGCATAAGAAAAGGAGGACCAGCTATTGGATTTGAAGAAAGTGTTAAATTTGTCGAAAGCATTTTTGAACAAGAAGGACCATTTGATGGTATTTTAGCGTTTTCTCAAGGGGCCTGTTTTTTAGGACTTTTATGTGATTTACAGCAAAGAGGATGTAAGCATTGGATATATTTCTAATTCAACATTTATTAATAAATTTCAATTTCTAGTGCTGAAATTTAGCTTCAATTTTGCTCTCCTAGCTTCAGGCTTTAAGTCTGGGAGCTTACCTCATTTGAAATATTATAGTGAAAGAATTGCCCTGCCTTCATTACATATATTTGGAACAAGTGATCAAATCATTCCAACAGGTTTGTATTGTTGTTTGTATTTTATACTTCCATTTGATACAGAATGTTACAATATGCTGAGTTTTTTTATTTATTTATTTTTTTGTCTACCAACATCTGTTAATTTTAAATACTCTAAACCATTTCTATCATATCTATTCAAAAAACCTAAAGAATACCTTTTCACTCACTCTTGATTCTGTGATAAATAAAGGCAGCTTCATAGATGCAGGTTAATTGGGTTAGCACCTCTTTATAATTTCATGGTACATATTGAAACCTCTCTTGTGTTTATTAATGTAGCTCATAATTATAATTGGAATTCATCCAAATGTCTTCTTTATATGATATGGCCAACTGTCTTCTTAGTAATTACAGCCAATTGATTTGAGTTTTGGTTTAACTCTTTGAAATTTCACATCAAATGAGTTGCTAAGAATTTGATAAGTTCAGACAAAAGACCATATAATTATTAGAAGAAATTGTATGTCATTTTCTTTAAAAAATGAATTTTACTTGTTCATTTTCATTTGAGAATAGCTTATGTTCTTATGATTAATGTTAATTATAATCTGAATAAATTTATCCATTCCAGAAATGAGTGAAGCTTTAAGCAATTGTTTTGAGAATCCAGTAGTAGTAAAACATGAAGGAGGACACTATCTGCCAGCAAATGCTCTTCAAAAACAAGATTACCAAAAATTCATGAAAACTCAGTTACTTTTAAAATGTCAGAATGAAACACTTACTGATAAGTGATGTAGTTTTTTTGTTTGTAAATAATTATTTGACTTCTGTCTCATTGTATGTCTGTATCAAGTAAGTTAATAAAACTAATGTACTGCAAATATAATGGGTATTTTTTGAGGCCATACCATATCTGACTCTCCACTTAAGACCTACTGAAATCTTAGCATGCTTAGCTGATGAATTACATAAGAGAGATATCAGTTAGATTGCAAAGAGAATAGAATAAAATATTGTATGTAGTAGAAGCTATGATAAAAAAACATGTTTATCAATTATCAATGATGTAAGTTCACAATTACAGACTTCAATAAAAAGAGATTATATTCAATGCCTATATTTATTTTGGTATCTACTGATTCTTTTAAACAACAGGCTTTAACAATTTGGATATTTTCAACTGTATTATATTATATACATGGGGTAATTGTGAATATTATTGGCAAAATAACATAATAATCAACTGGATTATTTATTATAATAAAACATTTAGTCTTTACTAGAGGACATTAATGTGCCCCAAAAGTTGCTGTATCATACAAAAACACCTCAGTCAGTAGTGTGAGGCAAGTTGATCTTCAAAAATAGTGACATCAATTTTAGTTGACTCTTTCCGTCGTGAATTCACTGTTTGTATTGATACCCTTACGACTTTGGGTCCACCGTGTTTACTCCGAAAGACATGTATAATGCAAGATTTTAGGTTTGCTTGGCCCCGACTTCAAAAAAAAAGTTCGGTCGGTAATTAATTTATACATAGGAAGCAATAACTGTAAATGTGTAATTATTACTTAAAGTTATTTTTTAGATAGGTACTAAAGAGGTACCTACCTACACAAGTACTCATTCTTCAATTCAGTCTTGAAGTCGGTTATTTTTTTATTCATATTTTAAAGATTATTTGCTATAATCAATTATTATTTGGTACGCCAATGCTTTCTGATTCTGCCAGTGACATTTCACATTCAACAAAAATTTTTAGGTTAGAATTCATACCTGCCATTAAAAATAACAATGTTATACCAACATTATTAATTACTAAGCTTAGATATCCGATATACAGTGCAATCTCAGTGAAAGTCATTAATATATATTTATAAGTAAATTATCATACAGGAATTAACAACAATAAAAATCCTAGAATCAGACGTAGCCAAATCCAACTGTCAAATTTGACAAACAGTGCAAATCCGAAAGAACAAACTGTAAATGTAGGATCATATTATTAGTAAGTGAACACTGAAGTACATTTGAGATTAATGCTTCGAGATTAATGCTTTTTTGATGAATGGAAACAGAAGCATATACCATGAAATGATTTTACAATATGCATCATTAAAATAATGAAATGATTGCTGCTGCGGCCTCAACCTCTGTGTACCCTAATCGACTTTTGTGTGTTTAATGTATTTTCTAGTTCTTTTATTCCGTCACCAACATCAAAAACGTGTCAAAATAGTGATAAAGACTTTGAATTTGCATAAATAACACCAGTGAACATTAAAAAAACAAACAACTAAATTTTATGATGTGTTATAAATAACTAATAAGGAAATAGCAAATTTCCTATGTGTGTGATAAATCTGTGTTAGAAAGGACATTCATTATTTAATCTAATAATAAATGGAGATAAGGAATCTACGATATAATGAGTGCAATATGGAAATACCTAAATTACATTGGCTGTTACAGAATTTTGATTGTGTTCTTAGCATTATGGTTGATCATTTTAGTTATTTGTGCATTTCCTATGCTAAATACAAGTGTTTCAAATTCAGATACAAAACTCTCGGATAGACTGAATAGTGCTTTAAAAGATTTGGAAGATCTTTACAAACAAAATGAAGAGCTTCGAGAAATTTTAAAGGACATAAGCATAAAGTAAGTAATTTTATATGTTTTTTTACCCTGACTACACTTTATGTTGTTCGTTATGACTTTTTGTCACTACTGAGAGCTTTGAAAATTTAAAAGTGGTAGGCTTGCTGTGTGATGGTTTACTTCACTACAATCCACAAATTGTCACTGCCTGTGCCCTTATTATTCATTTTCCATATATTCTATACTAGCTGACCCAACAGATGTTGTCTGGCCCAATGATATTAAATCCATTTTTTTTATATATAAATTGTAATAATTTAGTTTTAATGAAATTACATGAAAAAAAAACATTAAAACACCTGATGCCATCGTGCATACAGTTAACAGCCTAATCTCTCAATAACTTGTAAATATATTTGTTTACTATAAGGTTAAATATGTTAAATATAAACAGAAAACTGTTTTAATTAATAACAAGGAAGATTTATGCAACTGAATGACAATTTTAGTAACATATTAGCTGTGTAAACTAATCAAAGATGAAAAGAATCAGTTTAACTTCAATTTTCTTTTGTTAAAACACTTCATAATATATTTCAACCACTCTGTTTACTTAACTGCTTATGACAATATAATTTTGAACTTACCTGTATAACTATAAATCTACTCTGAAGTATATTTCAACCAACCTTTAAATGGAGCAACTCATAAACCATGATATATAATATTTTTTTCTAAGTCTTTCCATCCCCTATAGCTATAATTCCACTCCACCCTATTTTTGTCCATCCTCTACATACAACTGCTTATGGACAACAGTAAATTTTTAGCTGCCTCCTGTAAATATTGGACTGAGTAGAATTTTAACATTTTTAATCACCCTGTATAACTATTATTGTACGCCACTTTATATTTCACTATCAGATTTATTCAACTGCTCATGGGCTACCCTATACAATTATTTATTCTAAGCACCCTGTATAACTATAATTCTACTCCTGACTATTATATTTCAACCACCCTGGATTTTCAGCTACTCACATACCTCACATATTAAAAATTCTAAAATTTTTTGACTACCCTGTGTAACTAAAATTCCACTCCACCCTATATACCCTCCATCCTGTATATATGGTTGCTGATGGGATACCATACATTTTTTATCTGCCTTCTGCAACCATGGGCGGTTCCTTGGAGAGGGGGCGATGGGGGCAAACCCCCCACCGAGAGCCTCATAGTTAGTATTAAAATGAGGTAATCTTAACCCCAAGAGCCTAGAAGGTCACTATCATGGGTTTAAAATTAAATTTTGGTAAATTGAGTACAGGATCGCCCCCCTGAAGCATAAAATCCCCCCCCCCTTCAAGCAGGTGTCTGGATCAGTCCCTGTCTATAACTATCTTCCACTCCGTCCTATATTTCAACCATCATATATATGCAACTCCTTGTTTATATTTTAACTATCCAGTAAATGCAACTGCTTAAGGGCCACCCAATAAAACATTTGGTTTCTAACATATTTGGAACCACCCTGTATAATTATAAATCGACAGCGCCATATACAGCTAATTTATATTTGCACTATCCAATCTATTTGACAGTTGAAAGCAATCGATTTGACAGTAGTTGTCATTGAGATGGTACTACTTTGCTGACTACCCGCCGTTTATAAGATACACTAAAAACATTACCTTTTTTAGGTAGTCACTAAGAAGTACCCTATATGTTAATTCATGGTGTCAGCTACCTCCATACCAAATTTCATCAAAATCTGTCTAGTTATGAATAGTGTAACTAACCCGACTTTGTGGTATTTACATAGATTTTGTAGTATTGCCTTTTCACTACTTACTTACTTATTTACTGATAGTTTCTTGGGTCCTTTTGTTGTATAGTTGGTTTCACAGGGTTCCAATTGTTTCACATTTCTTTTTTTACACTTTATAATGTTACTTTCCACTTTCTCATTTTGTTAATAACTTTCCAGGTGTCTCCCAGTCGACATGGCGAAACAGCCCAAATTGTAAATTTGATATATTTTAATTTATTGAAAATGCTAGAAAATTTTTATTTGTTAAATGGCTATTGAAGTGAAAAATGCTGTTTGATTTTATTTCTCTGCCCAACCCACCCAAGTTATCTCATAGAGTGCATATTCTTATGATAAAAAAAATTGTATAGTTATTGTTTTACAGAAATTTAAATGAAGAACAGAAAGAAGCAATAGAGAATTTCCAGTCTAGACTAACTAAAGCAGAACTGGCATATTTGAAGGATAACGTTGGCTATGTTAGCACAAAGGGAGAACCAAATACTCAGTATGAATTGTTACGCAGAAGAATATATAATAACGCAAAAGAGATGTGGTATTTTTTCCATACAAGACTGCAGGACATTCAAAAAAAAGCTGTGGAATTGGCACCAGAAATAACAGATGCCATTGGTTATGTCATTGAATTAGGACAGGAGCACAAAAGGTGAGTTTTTATAATTTCTAAGACAGGAAGTGTAAGCAATAAATATTGTATTTTAAATATTTGTCAAATCTGAAAGCATTTTGTGATTTTTGTGGTCTTCTAGTATATTTTTATTGTGGTCTCAACAATGTTTTTGTGGCTGATTAATATATGGATGATTTTTAGATAACTGTGTGTTTTTATGTCTCATACTTTATTTATTATTCAACATGATTTTTTTGATCAGAAAATTATAAATATGATAAATTTGATAGTTATTTACCGTCGACATTGTATATTAAAGCATAGGTATTCACGGATCATGAATAACTTACAGAAATATACCCAAAATTTCAGTACCATGGCATGTCTGATTTTCGTGTATAAAACGAAATGTAAAAATTCCTATAGAGTCATCTTGATTAGAAGAAAGGAATAATAGATTTAACTAATGTTAAACTTTGTTTTATTCTAGGACTATTATAAAAAATTGATATTTTAATTCTACTATTAATAAATATTAAAGATTGTTAAAATCAAAAAAGAAAATACCGTAAAAGTATTTTAAACTAATTACTGTTAGCAAACAGCAACATTTTAAAAAAATTATTGAAAATTCCTCTAATAAACAAAAGAAAATATGGAATATTGTAAACAAAAAAATTGGGAAAGATATAAACACTAATGCCAGAATTACTCTCAAGGTCGATGCAAATAATCACGCAATATCTGAACCGGCTGATGTAGCTAAGTTATTTGTCAACTATTTTTCAAATGTAGCTAACAAAACAATTAATAATCATTTTGGAAACAATCTGTCAAAAAATTGTACAGCAACAAATCCTCTAATAAATTCTTTCTTTTTTGAACCTAGTACAGCTGGTGAGGTCACCAATGTAATAAGGCAGCTAAAAAAATGAATGCTGGGCTAGATGGTATAACCACAAAAATTTAAAAAAAAGTGTGTGGCCATATTGCTGATCCAATAGCTTATCTTATAAATTTATCGGTTTTGTTAGCAACATTCCCTAAGTTTTTGAAAGTTGCATCTATTGTGCCTGTGTATAAAAAAGGTGATCGTTCTAACATTCAAAATTATAGACCTATTGCTATTACCAGTAGTATATCTAAAATTTTTGAACGAATCATTTTCAACAGTATGATTGGATTTCTAAACATAAACAACACTATAACTGATGCTCAGCATGGTTTCCTTAAAACTAAATCCACTGAAAGTGCTACTTGTGATTTTTTCAGTTATGTATACAAAAACTTGGACAAGGGTGAACACGTTGCAGGTCTATTCTTCGATCTGTCTCGTGCTTTTGACTGTTTAAATTTCAATTTTCTTGAGCATAAGCTGCACCGATTAGATTTTAGAGGTCATTTTTTATTATTCATTATGTCGTTCTTAAAAAATAGAGAAATTTGTGTCAACATACATGATACAACTTCAGAAATGCATGAGCTAAATATGGGAGTTCCACAGGGGTCTGTGTTGGGTCCACTCTTATTTTTACTATATATAAATGATATGCCTCTCAATATGAACTTACATGACGTAAAAATTGTGCTTTTTGCTGACGATACATCTATAGCGGTTTCAGCAAAGAACCCTACGCAATTACAAGCAAAAATGTGTCACATTGTCCAAGTTTTTAAAAAGTGGTGTGGTAAAAACAACCTTGTTTTAAACATTGACAAGACTGTTGGCATAACATTTTATAATAGGAAATATACCCCATCACTTAGACTTAATATAGATAATATCGAAGTAGACACAAAATTGGAAACAAAATTTTTGGGTGTCTATGTAAACGACAACTTAAGATGGATCTCTCATATAAATCACGTTTGCAAACAACTAAACAATGCATATTTTGCAATAATCAATCTAAGATATACTTTACCAACAAACTATCTTATAAACATTTATTATAGCCTCGCTTATTGCCATCTTTCATATAATATCATGCTTTGGGGTAGTTCTCCTTACGCTATTCGTGTATTTCTAGCACAAAAAAGACTATTACGTCTAATCTTTAACTTAAACTACACTGACTCATGTAGGCCTTCATTTATAGAATACTGTATTTTGATAGTACCATCTATATTTATATTTAAATATATTTTATTTGTGAAAAGCAATAGTAATAAGTTTGTTAGAAACTCCAGTGTCCATCACTACCCTACTAGGTATAATGATGAATACAGAGTAGAAAAACATAACACCACATTGTATAAGAATTCACCCTACTTTTTTGCCACAAAATTGTTTAATCATTTACCTAATAAATTGAAAATACTCACTGGCAGGAAATTTAAAATTTACTTTAAAAAAATGTTGTTAGAAAAATGTTACTATTCTGTTTCTGAGTATATAGAAGATTCTATTATGTTCTAAATTTGTTTTTAAAATTTGTTTTAAATATGTGTGTGTAACTTGTGTAATGCTTATTTGTATATATGTGTATATATGTGTAGATATGTATTTGTATATATGTGTGTATATGTTTATATGTAGATTACAATTGTAATAAATTTTCTATTTGTCATGACGTGTATATCCATTTGTAATGGCTGAAATACAAAATAAATAAATAAATATCTGTATGATTATCAAAGTCCTATAATTTATCATTTGTTTAATTATTTTAAAAATTTAAAGAGATTTATAACGCAAGTATTTTGAATATTTCCTGTTGGTGTCAGTACCGTGGCCGTGAAATTTCAAATTTTTGTTCCAGTTTCTTTTCTATTGAAATTGTAGTAGAACTATGTTAAGTGCTTAATTTTGAGCACAATAAAAGAACAATAGCACGTTTTAAAGCATTGTTTATTTTTTAAAATGTTGATATGTGTTGTCTTTATTATTTTCTATTTGTTATTCTTTACAGACTTTCTTTTTAATCTCATTAATTTTACATAATTTATATGAGTAATCCACCCTGCAGAGTTGTATGTAGTTTTGACACAACTGTTTTATGTGACATATCTAAAATATTGTTATAAAATTCATTTTACGCAGCTAAAAATTAAGGAACCTTATCATTCTGATAAAAACATTGCGAATACGAAATAAAAACGGCTGAATATAAAAAAGCATCAACAGCGGTAGTCCCAAAAACTTGATTAATGTAAAAAAACTGAGGTTGACGTGGTTCTAGAATTGAATACCATCTAGACTAGCAGACTAGAGACGACTGGAAAAATCTTCGAACAAATAAAAAAGACACGAATCTTTGGTGCCTGGGTTGAAAGCAGCATGTTGCAACCAGCTGATATTATTAGTCATTATGTTTTATAAATAAATACATTTTGATAAAAATAAAGACGTTTAAGGTGAGTGTTAATATTTGTGATATTGAACGCACAGAATCTATTGCATTATTAATAAAAAATATTGCATATCAACTGGGAGTAGCTACAAAAAACATTCTGAAGCTAATGAGAATGGCTGGACTTGGGGCAGCCTATAGAAACTTAACGCTAGTAAAGGTAAAAATGTTTCATTACCGAGATTGGAACATTTTTGAACTTTTGATGATGTGTTCCTGTCTGTTCACCATAGTTAATACTTAAATATAGTTTGTTTTAATTTATATTACAGATCTCTTATCTACGATATAGAACAGCTTGCCGATGTCGATGGGTATGCTACATGGAGAGAAAAAGAATCTAATGATCTAAGCAATCTCGTACAAGAAAGATTTAAATTTCTTCAAAACCCACGTTACTGTGATAAAGCAAGGAAGTTGGTTTGCGGATTGAACAAGGTAACAACAAGTTTGAATGTCTAATGTATATAGCAATCTCGAAATATTTTTAACCACAGGGGTGCGGTTACGGATGTCAACTTCATCACGCAGTCTATTGTTTTATGGTGGCATACGGTACGAAGAGGACGATGATCTTGAAATCGAAAGGGTGGCGATACCACGAAGGCGGTTGGGAGCAAATTTTCAAACCTGTGAGTGAGACTTGCACCACTCCGGACGGGGAGAGCATCTCGAACTGGCCTGGAAATGAGGTACGTTCTTCACATAAACAAAATGCATGCAAATATTTTGAACAAAGAGTACGGGAACACACAATTGTCTTACATATTTGAAAAATAAAGAAATAAATCAACGCAAATCAGGTGTCGTGCTAGTATAAGACTATTACCCTATGATTTTTAGGTTAGGAATCACACTGACAGCAGCAGTCTTGCTAGTTTGGTATAAAGTTGCTTCACATTCTAAATTATCGCTTGTAGCATGAACAAAGTCCCAGGCTGCTTTTAACTATCTTATTTATTCATTGATCCTTATCCCAGTCTCAAAGATAACGGGGCAATACTTAAAGGTTCACTCACAGGTTGGCATTCTTGATTCTGGCAAATAGTTCCCCAAGGTTGTTCATATGGTCCTCCATGTTAGTCTGCTAAATTCAAATTCTTTTATATTATTAATGCCTCCATTCAGTTCTCTTGGCAGCCCAGGCTTTCCACTGATCCACAGATCTACATTGGTCAGCCATATTCTCCGAGGTCGTTCTTTTCTTTTGGCTCCTATAGGTTTTCTATTAATGATTATTTTTGGCATCCTGTTTCTCGTCAATCGCTTTCCGTGTCCTAACCACCTAAGTCGGGGCACTTACAAAAGTAAATGTTTTGGGCTCTCCATATTTATTTTCCGGTTCTCCTTTTTTTTAGTTCTTTACCTACTTTCTGTTCTTAAGCCCTTGTAAATGTTCTTTAACATATTCTTTTCCCATCGTTCAATCTCATCTTTTGTTTTATTAAGGGCCCATGTTTCACTTCCATATGTTACTGTCACTCAAATTACTATACTGTTTCTTTCGTTTTTTCTTGAAACATATTTAGATTTCATAAAAACCCTCAGCATTCCATACTTCCCTTTACTATCCTTGCTTTAATCTCCGCGTCCTCTCTTCCATTTTCTTCGACTTTAACCCCCAAATAGGTGAAACCCCCTATTTCTAGCCCTAAATCTAATTCCGTGTTATTCTCCATGGCCCCCTTTACTGTACATGCTGTTTTCTCTTGATTTATTTGCAAACCAAACTTCTTCTCTTCGTCCTTATTCTTCATATCACCCTTATTAATTCATTCTTATTTTTTGCAATTATAGTTACGCCATCCACAAAGGTAGGACATATGATTGCTTTTGTCCAACACTTAGGCATTTTTTCTGTTTCCCATATTTTCTTAATAAGCCCATGTATCCATTCACTCAATTGCTCATACCCCTCCTTTAACATTTCCTGTTTTATTCCTGTTCCTCCCGGGCTTTAATTTTTTTTTAACTTTCTAATCTTTTGTTCTATTTCTTCTTTTATATGATGATCCACTTCTTGTCCACTTCCTTCCCCCTGTTGTTCTGGCACCTCTTGATTGACTCTTTTAGTAATTTATTAGAATAGTTATTTCATCTTACATTGGTTTTGGTATCCTATTCCAACTTATTTCAAATTCTATTAGCTGTTGAAATGCGGTAAGCACATATTACTTAACACAAAAGACATCACATAGAACTGGAAAAATCCTCTTAGGTAGTGAATGCTGCTTGCATATAGTCTACAAAAAATTGCTGCTGGCACCATTCTACTTTACAAATACAGTGGGGGGCATACCAAGGATTGACGTTTGTCAACTTTGTCCTAATGTTAGTCATCTGGGCGTTTCCGATTTCTATTCAATGTTGAATAATGCCATTGATAATCTGCTAGTACTCTAGAAGTTTCATTCGCTGTAGTCTTATGGGCTTCCTGATATTTGGCGATAGTTTCCGCAGTCCTCGAAGCAATGCCATGACAGATATGACTTTAACCGTGGTCCGCCTGAATAGAAAATCATATGCTGGCTTACCAGGTTCCACGAATCCAAAAGAGCCAGCCGTCTATGTTTTTTTTCTGACTGAGAATAATTTTATGATTGTAGAAAAATGAATTACTTTGTTTTATATCACTAATTTATTTATTTTGTAATCAATAAATAAACATAAAAACCGTGACTAGTTTCGACAATACTATGTCATTTTCAAACGGAAACAAATTCATGAATGACGACAAAACAGTTTGAAACAGACCGAAAAGGGTCTTGTCTACAACAGTAGGTATGTGTTAAATTCTCGGAAGGATTACATAAATATGGCATTTTTGTGTGTATAAGAACATTACATAGAAACAAAGTGGTAAACTAATTAAGAAAATTTAAATATATCATTTTTGATTATTAGTTATTAAAATTTTTTTTCAAATAGAATGCTATTTTTAAAATCTACCTGCTCGTTAAGTAGTAAATTGCAAGAAACGGAATTTTTATGGCTTTTGTAAATTTGAGAGACAGAAATTTACAAAAGCCATAATAATTCCGTTTCTTGCAATTTACTACTTAATGAGCAGGTAGATTTTAAAAATAGATAGATAGATACTATTTGAAATTTTTAATAACTAATAATCAAAAATGATATATTTAAATTTTCTTAATTAGTTTACCACTTTGTTTCTATGTAATGTTTTTATACACAAAAATGCCATATTTATGTAATCCTTCCGAGAATTTAACACATACCTACTGTTACTTTTATGTTTTTTTGGGCAATAACACCACAATAGAAATAAAACGATGTATATTGCAGGAATACCAAACGTTTCAAAGTCTATTCTGACTTCGTTGTCAATGGCTTTATATTTATTGATGTAGATTGCAAAATGAAAATTAGATTTATGACATTTAAAATTGACATTAGAAAATTTGTTGTTTTTAGATATACAGGTAGCACAAAAAATTCTAAAGATCATGAATTATAGTTAACCAGCTTTCAAATTAGAAGAATTTGAAAGAGTTGTCTTTAGAATTTATAAGTGGCGTTCCTAGGTACGACTTTGTTATAAGATAGCGCATTCGCCAAACATGCGATCAAAGAATTCTATTGTTTCAGTAATCCCATTAACGTCATAAGGGAAAACCTAGGAAAAACCTTATGAACTATCCCGATATTGGGTTGTTCAAAAGGAGGTTACCATTAATAATTTCTTCCTTAATTGTCGGTAACCAGATACGATTAAATTCTACAGAAGTAGAAGCGATACAATCGTCTTCATTCAAAAGAATTAAAGCAGACTCTTTTATTTTTCGTTTTGTGTTATGTTGTTCTTTGTGAAGTATAGTTGAATTGTCAAATTGTATTTTATGGTCTAGGTCCCAAGCATGTTCACAAATTTTTGATTTTTCAAATTGTCGTTTCTTTATGTAATTCTTGTGTTCATTTATTCGTACGTTTAATGGTCTCGGTGTTTCTCCAATATAAAATTTATAGCATTCGCAAGGAATCTTATATATGCAGTTTTTTGAGTTCTGGGTTTTGTTTGTTGGTTTTGTTTTCGATATTAAAGATTTCAGTGTATTTCTTGTTTGGAATGCTGTTTTAACATTAAATCTGTTGCCCACTCTTTCCAATCTTTCTGACAGACCCTGTATATATGGTATAGTTGTAACTGTAATGTTGTTGTCTTGAGTAGTAGTAGTGCCAAGAGAAGTTCTGGGTTGAGTCGGAAGGTTTGTTTTCTGTTCAAGTCTGTTTAACTCTTTGTTGATAAATTTTGTGGGGTAATTGTTTCCAGTGAGAACATTCTTTATAATTATTTTTTCTTTGTTGAATTTATTATCATCAGAACAGTTGGTCTTTGCTCTATCATATAATGACTTAATGACACCTTTCTTTACTGTATTCGGATGATTTGAATTGAAATTTAGGTATCTGTTTGTATGAGTTGGTTTTCTATAAACTTCTGTTTTGAATGAAGATCCTGTTTTTGTTATTAATATGTCTAGGAAGGATAGTTTGTTATATTCTTCAATTTCTAGGGTAAATTTGATAGTTGGCTCTTTGTTATTTATGTCATTTAATAATTTATCTAGTTCTTCAAGATTGTGTTCCCAAATTACGAAAATGTCGTCAACGTAACGCCACCAAATTAAAGGTTTAATTTCTTTTGATAAAATTACTTGTTCAAAGTTTTCCATAAATATGTTACTTAATGCTGGTGAGAGACACGAACCCATGGCCATGCCAAAATCCTGTTGGTAAAAGTCATTGTTTAATTGAAAGTATGTAGTTTTGGTACAATATGTTAGTAGTTCCATTATTGTATCAATTGATAACTGAGTTCGTTGATTTAATGAAAAGTCCCGTTCTAGTAGTTGTTTTACTATTGGAAGTGTTTTGGAAACAGGAACATTGTTATAAAGATTTACTATATCAAAACTTGCTATTGTAAAAGTATTTTTGTATTCTATATGAGAAAGTTTTTCCAAGAAATGTGCACTGTTTTTTAGATGAGAAACTTCCTGTAAGAGGACGAATAATGTTTAAAAGAAATTTTGAAAGTTCACTACACGGAGAATTTATAGAACTGACAATTGGTCTTAAAGGAATAATAGGTTTATGAATTTTTGGTAACCCATAGAAATGTGGTGGTTTAGTATAGTGTGGAGTGAGTGCTTTACGTTCTTGTTCTGTGAATTCATGTTTGTGGTTGTATATTTTGTTTTCTATTAAGCTTGTTGGATCGTTTGTTAGTTTAGTGTATTGTCCTTGGTTTATTATATTTTGAATTCAAAAATATACTATACTAAACCACCACATTTCTATGGGTTACCAAAAATTCATAAACCTAATATTCCTTTAAGACCAATTGTCAGTTCTATAAATTCTCCGTGTAGTGACCTTTCAAAATTTCTTTTAAACATTATATGTCCTCTTACAGGAAGTTCCGTTTCTCATCTAAAAAACAGTGCACATTTCTTGGAAAAACTTTCTCATATAGAATACAAAAATACTTTTACAATAGCAAGTTTTGATATAGTAAATCTTTATAACAATGTTCCTGTTTCCAAAACACTTCCAATAGTAAAACAACTACTAGAACGGGACTTTTCATTAAATCAACGAACTCAGTTATCAATTGATACAATAATGGAACTACTAACATATTGTACCAAAACTACATACTTTCAATTAAACAATGACTTTTACCAACAGGATTTTGGCATGGCCATGGGTTCGTGTCTCTCACCAGCATTAAGTAACATATTTATGGAAAACTTTGAACAACAAGTAATTTTATCAAAAGAAATTAAACCTTTAATTTGGTGGCGTTACGTTGACGACATTTTCGTAATTTGGGAACACAATCTTGAAGAACTAGATAAATTATTAAATGACATAAATAACAAACTATCAAATTTACCCTAGAAATTGAAGAAAATAACAAACTATCCTTCCTAGACATATTAATAACAAAAACAGGATCTTCATTCAAAACAGAAGTTTATAGAAAACCAACTCATACAAACAGATACCTAAATTTCAATTCAAATCATCCGAATACAGTAAAGAAAGGTGTCATTAAGTCATTATATGATAGAGCAAAGACCAACTGTTCTGATGATAATAAATTCAACAAAGAAAAAATAATTATAAAGAATGTTCTCACTGGAAACAATTACCCCACAAAATTTATCAACAAAGAGTTAAACAGACTTGAACAGAAAACAAACCTTCCGACTCAACCCAGAACTTCTCTTGGCACTACTACTACTCAAGACAACAACATTACAGTTACAACTATACCATATATACAGGGTCTGTCAGAAAGATTGAAAAGAGTGGGCAACAGATTTAATGTTAAAACAGCATTCCAAACAAGAAATACACTGAAATCTTTAATATCGAAAACAAAACCAACAAACAAAACCCAGAACTCAAAAAACTGCATATATAAGATTCCTTGCGAATGCAATAAATTTTATATTGGAGAAACACCGAGACCATTAAACGTACGAATAAATGAACACAAGAATTACATAAAGAAACGACAATTTGAAAAATCAAAAATTTGTGAACATGCTTGGGACCTAGACCATAAAATACAATTTGACAATTCAACTATACTTCACAAAGAACAACATAACACAAAACGAAAAATAAAAGAGTCTGCTTTAATTCTTTTGAATGAAGACGATTGTATCGCTTCTACTTCTGTAGAATTTAATCGTATCTGGTTACCGACAATTAAGGAAGAAATTATTAATGGTAACCTCCTTTTGAACAACCCAATATCGGGATAGTTCATAAGGTTTTTCCTAGGTTTTCCCTTATGACGTTAATGGGATTACTGAAACAATAGAATTCTTTGATCGCATGTTTGGCGAATGCGCTATCTTATAACAAAGTCGTACCTAGGAACGCCACTTATAAATTCTAAAGACAACTCTTTCAAATTCTTCTAATTTGAAAGCTGGTTAACTATAATTCATGATCTTTAGAATTTTTTGTGCTACCTGTATATCTAAAAACAACAAATTTTCTAATGTCAATTTTAAATGTCATAAATCTAATTTTCATTTTGCAATCTACATCAATAAATATATTATTATTATTAGTTATTAAAAATTTCAAATAGTATCTATCTATCTATTTTTAAAATCTACCTGCTCATTAAGTAGTAAATTGCAAGAAACGGAATTATTATGGCTTTTGTAAATTTGAGAGACATAGAAATTTACAAAAGCCATAATAATTCCGTTTCTTGCAATTTACTACTTAACGAGCAGGTAGATTTTAAAAATAGCATTCTATTTGAAAAAAAATTTTAATAACTAATAATCAAAAATGATATATTTAAATTTTCTTAATTAGTTTACCACTTTGTTTCTATGTAATGTTCTTATACACACAAAAATGCCATATTTATGTAATCCTTCCGAGAATTTAACACATACCTACTGTTGTAGACAAGACCCTTTTCGGTCTGTTTCAAACTGTTTTGTCGTCATTCATGAATTTGTTTCCGTTTGAAAATGACATAGTATTGTCGAAACTAGTCACGGTTTTTATGTTTATTTATTGATTAAAAAATAAATAAATTAGTGATATAAAACAAAGTAATTCGTTTTTCTACAATCATAATGATAGTATATCACAAAGTAATGGCTTCCACCATCAACTATTTGAGAATAATTTGCTCTGTCCTGCTAGGATTTTGCAACAATTTTTATCAGAACTACCTAGTTTAGTGCTGTTATATACAATTAATATTTAAATTTGTATTTGGTAAATATATAAAGAATGAGAATTTAAGAATTATCATGACTTGATGAATTTTTCGTATATTTTTTAGGATACTCAAGTGATCAATCTTCCAATTATCGACTCTCTGTCACCTAAGCCACCGTTTCTACCTTTGTCCGTACCCGAAGATTTGGCCCCCAGATTGATACGTTTGCACGGTGACCCGTTCGTATGGTGGGTGGGACAAATACTGAAGTATTTGCTACGACCTCAAGAGAAAACAGCTAAAATGCTACAAGACGCCATCACCAAGATGGGATTCAAACGACCTATTGTTGGGTGAGAACAATTTCTTCAGTTTTTTTTAATTTAACATATTTATTTGCTTCTATATCTAGGTATCTATGTAACAGAATATGGAAGTAAATTTAACCTGTTTCTAACTGTTTTATGGAATGACCCCTCGAAATTTGGGGTCGAAGACTGGATTTTAAAGAATTACCAATTTTATATTTTTTTTCTATACTTATATACTGGAAACACAAAAAAAATTCTAGCTACGGCCTTGTCTTATATACAGGGCTAATGTAAATAAATAAAATATAATTTTTGTGATACCAGCGCATTCGCCCAAAAATGTGATTCAAGAATTATGATGTTCTCTAAGTAACATTTATGTTCATTTGTTCTCGCATTTCGAGGTCGGAAGATTTCTCCAATATAAAATAGAATTCGGGAAATCTCAGTGAATTACAAAGACTAATTAATCTACTATTAATGACACGTTACGTCAATTCTAGTATCACTCATGTATTTCTAATAGAAAAAAAAGTAAATAAAAAAAGTACACCATAGTAAAAATATTCACATTAATTTCAACATTAAGCAATTTCTTGGAACCTTTTTGTATTTTTAGGGTTCTGTACATCCATATACAAAAGCTCTTCTTATACAGTCATTCCTGATTTTCTTTCAGGTTACCGTAATTTTTTCCGATACTACTGGACCAAAAAAGTGAGCTTGGTGATTCGATCAGAAGTACATATCCTAAATGACGAAATTTAGATTTTAGGGGTACTTCTGGGGAGAAAATTTACAAAAATCAACCATTCCTCCCTTATCTCCGAAACTATTAAACCTAACCTCGAAGTTTCCGTGGACTCCCATCGTCTTGAAGTGTTTGATCTCACAACGTTTCAATAGCTGTGTATCTGCTATCGTCATCAGGTGAATGATAGGAAATTCAGATTATCCGTTGTATTTATATTATACCCTTAACCGGTCATCCGTCGCCGGTCATGGTGATTGAATCTTATCAGCATCCTCTTACCTGGAGGTTAGTTGCCGGTGATGCGTAGCGGCAGAGGCCGAAGAAGAGCTCCCCAAATATTTTTAATTTTCGTTCGAAACAATATATGCTGTCTCTATGAATTTTCTTTTGTACCAATGCTCTTCCTTGTGAATTGCTCTAGCCTGGTCCCAGTTGATATTATGGTGTTCAGTCCATGCGTGATTCGCTAGCCCAGACTTCGTTACCTCTGTTCTTTGAGTAGCCGTGCGGTGTTCCTTAATCCTGGTGTCCAGCGGTCGCTTTGTCTCTCCAATGTAAAGATTGCCACATTCACACGGTATGCTGTATATACAGTTATGTGGTATTGCTGGTACGTCGGGCCTCGTTCTTGTGAACATGCTCCTCAAGGTGTCGTTGCTTTTGAAGATCATTCTGATTCCATAGCTGTGTGCAATTCTTCTAAGTTTCTCTGACAAGTCTTTAGTATGCGGTAATATTAGTGTTACTACCGTGATGTCCTCTTCCTGCCTAGGTGGTTTGTCCAGCTCTTCAAATGCCTTGGTAATGATTATTTCCGGATATCCATTCGCCAAAAGATCTTTCCTAAGTTTCACTTGTTCTTCTTTGAAGGCTTCTGGTGTGCTGCAGATATTTTTGGCTCTATGGATTAGTGTTTTGATGATGCCAGTTTTCGTTGCTGTTGGATGGTTGGAATTGTAGTGAAGGTATAATCCTGTATGCGTAGCCTTCCGGTAAACCGTTGTTTGGATTCCGGTCCTAATCCTTTGACACTTTTAATCAAGGAATGGTAGGCACCCACTCTCTTCCATCTCCATGGTGAATCTAATGGATGCTTGGGATTGGTTCAGGTACTCCAGGAATGCTTGTAGTTCTGTCTCTCCATGTTGCCAAATAATAAAGGTGTCATCGACATACCTCAACCATAGCTTAGGCTGCTTCTCGAAACCCCTCAGTGCATGTTCTTCGAACCATTCCATGTAGATGTTGGCGATGGTTGGTGATAACGGGGAACTCATAGGCAATCCATCCGGTCCTCTCCTGAAAGTAGCAGTTCTTGAGGCAACATCCAAGCAAGTCCATGATTGAGTCTATTGACAGCTCCCTCCTCTCCATCAGGGTTTCGTCTTCAGTAAGTTTCTTTCTCACTATGTTGAGAGATTCGTCTAGTGGTACGTTCGTGAAAAGGTTTTCAACATCGAAACTTACTAAGCGATGTTCTGGCCCAAGTTCCAAGGTTGGATGATTGGTAGAAGGAATTTCGATTGCTACCGTTGGTGAGTTGCGCGAACTTGTAATCGGTCTGAGAGGTACTGCAGCCTTGTGTATCTTGAGTAGTCCATAAAGATGTGGTGGTTTGCTGAGATGTGGCGTCAATTTTCTCCTAGTCTCGGGTAGAATGTATTCAGCATGATCTCTGAGAGTGTTGTAAGTTTTCCGTTCTATTTGGGATGTTGGATCAGTAGGCAGTGGCTTGTATTTTCCCTTCGATTAAACCTAAATTTTGAAAAAAAAACGGAGTATAGAATGTTACCCAAAGTTTACAGGACAAATAGGGGGAGACCCATAATATTAATCTTGTGCGGCAAATATATCAAATAAAAGGGCTCATTCTGATATATATATATTTTATATTTTAAAAATAAATAATTTAAGAAATATTAACAAACATATATAAAAATGTACCCATTCACCCCCCCCCCCTCCTTCTCCTCCTTTATCTCTGAAACCTATGTATAAGGCCTAAAATTTTGTAAAAATTAGAAAGATAAGGCTTTTATTAATATCAACAAGCAAATTGTTCATTTTAATTGTAGTACTTTCCAATGAATTTTTCTCTGACATTACTTCCGTATCATCTGCATATGGTACCATCTGACATTTTCTTGGAACAATCGTTACCGTAAAATATAAACAAAGGCCCAAGTAATGTACCTTGGGGAATACTAATGGTCATAATTTTTTAGGTTGTAATTTTCAAATTAAAAGTAACTGCAGGTAAAAATGTCATTTTTTTATTTATTTATAGTGTTCACGTCAGACGGACCGACAAAGTCGGAACAGAAGCCGCATATCATAGTTTAGAAGAATACATGACGCACGTCAACGATTACTTCGATAATCTGGAAATGAAGCAGACAGTGGACAGTCGCAGGATTTATCTGGCCTCGGACGATCCTAAAGTGATACAAGAAGCGATCAGTAAATACCCCAACTACGAGATACTTGGTGACCCAATGATAGCGAAAACGGCGGCTGTCAAGAATCGCTATTCTCAATCTTCCTTGTTCGGTATCATCTACGACATACACATGTTGTCCATGAGCGATTATTTGGTCTGTACTTTCTCTTCTCAGGTGAGTGTGTATCTAATAGATGGAAGCACCCCTATAGAAAACATGTTTTATAACATATTAGCTGACCCTCCGGGGGATAGACAAATCGGGGTATTCGACGTGTTTATCTTGAACAGTTTTTCATTTCATATTTTTTACATATGCATTTTTAGATTTCTTTGTGAAATTTGTTTTACCATCATATCTCATTAGCATAATTTATACGGCAATTGCCTGTTCTAATAATACGTTATTTTGGGATTTTATATGAAGAGTTATAAGACATTTCATCTTCTGGTTTGTTTCTTAGATCATTTACCATCTAGATATAGCCTGTCAAGCATCAAATCATGGCAACGCTAGAAAGAGAGGGCAATAGAGACAGTAAGAGGCTATTTCACTTAGTGGGTGGATGGTCGGTGGACGCAGCCAATGAACAACATGCTTTTTTGGAAGCAGCTCCCAACCGAGTGAAATAGCCTCTTGCCCTCTCTATTGCCCTCTCTCTCTCCTTAGTCTTACCACGACATTTGTCCACCGCAGGCTATCGCTGTTTTCCAATTACCAGAGCACAAAGAGATTTTGTGCCGCACAGTGCGGCAATTTTAGGACTTTAATTGGAACATGGTTGTTTTAAAACCAACCGATAGAGTACACTAATCACCATAAGGTTAAAAGTCTATTACTCATAAGTTATCAATTGACGTTTATGTGTACGTAAATTATTTACAGAATAATTCAATAATGGTTGTTTTCCAATTTCTAGAGCTCAAAGTGTTTTTGTGTCGCCCTGTACCGTAATTTTCGGGCGTTATTTGGAACATACTTCATGTTTTATGATAAAGTTTTATGTTTACTTGGTAAACCTACATAAAACATCCCAAAGGCACAGTTATTTCTTGTGCTCAATTGTGCGCTAATTGGAAAACAGCGATTCTCTAGAAAGTAAATGCTCTAAGGGTTTGTTTGTAACCATTTGTACCTAACATTTTTGACATTCTTGACTTTTCTGACGTTTTAGATATTTTTGACATGTTGACATATTTGTTGTTTATAACATTTTCGATAGTTTTCACTTTAATGATTTTTTTTTGGCATTTGCATTATATTTTGAATGTTCATCTGGGATTTTCTCTCCTCGCAATGGTTTCTGAAAAATACAGATAAGTTAAGTACTTGAATATCAAAGTGTAGTATCTAAGGGCAGTTTGTGGAAACTGCCCGGAACACTAGTTGCCCTCTTATAGAAAAAACTCTCCCGCAGGTTTAACTGTGAGAAAGTAGGTCTACAGAATTGTCAACTAGTATAATATGTTGTGTATTTTGTGTTGTATTTATCTGTTTTTTTTTTGTGACGTTTCGATTCCTTATCAAGAATCGTTGTCAAACAATGTTTGTTTGAATGTTTTGCACTATATTCGCTTGACTTTTTTTGGTAATGTCAATTTCTATAGGAAATAGGAAATATAGAACGTTGCCCGAACTTTACAGGAAAAATGAGAAGAAGCCATTAATATTAACTTTGGGGGGCAAAGTATAGAATTAAATGAAAATTTAAAAATTAAAAATTTTTAAAACGCATTATATAATACATCAAATGAAAGGTCTGATTCTGAGGAACACAAATATATTTTTTTCATATTTAAAAAATATATTGTGGTGTTATTCCCCAAAAAAATATAAAAGTAATTTAAAAGATATTAACGAAAATATACCAAAATTTACCCATTCCCTCCCCCTTATCTCCGAAACTAAAAAACGTAAATTTTTGGAAAAAAATAGAGGTATACCTGAAGTTTACTGGAAAAATAAGAAGAAACCTCTACTTGGTACGGAACCCTTAGTATGCGCAACTCGCACTTGACCAAATTATTTCACCGTATTTTGACTTAATATCGAAAAAGCGCCATACTTTTCAATCGAGAATTCTAACGTCAATATACCTATCTGCTTTTTTTTTAGAGTCGCTGGGTTTTTTGTTTGTTGAAATCTCTACTTTCTGATGGTGTAAAAAATATATACATTACTTTCGTAAATGTTCTCAAAAATGCAAACAACTACTAGAGGAAAACAGGTAGAATTTTCACTCATGTATATAAATAATCTTAAAATAGCAACACATAGGCATCTACCCATATAATTTAAAGAAGTTTCTATAACTTTCTCAAAATAGTGTAGATGCATATTTTCAACTTCATGGGTTTTTGTCATATCAATATATTTATTTGCATATGTCTTACCGCACTAAAGGGATGAACTATATGAAATTATGTCATTTCAGTTGTCCGAGTTGAGCGCTGGAAAATTTTCAATGTCACGTCACCTCACTTTGTCGTGACTCTCTATTGGTCAACGACACTTTCGTGTGACGTAAAGGCTCCTATTGGTCAAATTGTTAGTGGCGTGAATTTCAAATATCAGCGGCCATAGAGATATCGCGGTTGACAGATGACATGGTGTCAGTGTCAAAAATACCATCAAGTGGCAGCCGAACGTGGGTTCATCGTTTCCATGTAGAATACTTTACCGTACGAGCCAACGAGACTTGGTATACAATAATTTTGAAGAATTAATTAGTGAGTAAATACTTCGAATTAATACGTACCAACGCCGAAGGTTCGTATCGCTTCATTAGCTGGTCATGTCGCTCGGGCTGGTCCATGTTTTCATAATTTTCATGTAATATAGACTCATTAATATTTTAAATTGAGAAAATAGTGTGTTTGGGGCATAAAAATGTAAGTTTTGATGAAATTTCCTGATTATTTTAAGAATAAAATAAAAACCAAAAACTTGTTTTTTTAAATTTTTTTACATAAGTTTTAAGGTTATGTGAAAAAAGGATAAATACAAAAGTTGCAGATCTTATTATTACCTAAAACTTTGCATTTAACTTTTTTAAATAGGACTTGTGGTTTTGCCGGAAAACAAGATAACCCGTTTTTTATCCTTAAGAACTCAACCCCTACCACTTACCGACCTCAGATCGCCCGTAAATTATTTTTCCTTTTATTATTGTTGTATTCTCTTCCTTCTCCGATGGGTTTCATCCTACCATTCTTTTTTGTTTCCAAAAAATATTGACCCTGGTCTAGTTCTTTTAATAGTATAAATCAAAACACGAAGTTACAACGAAAACAATTTATTTTTCCTGGTGCTTTCACCAAAATGGAGTACGATACATAATTACGCATTAAACCGGAAAACCCGTAAGGTGTACCAACAACTTAGGAAGTCAGAGCAGGTCAGATAGCGTAACAAAATAATGTTTCAATCAAAATGTACTAAATATACTTCACTCCAGAAGAAGATAATTTGATATACACGCCATTAGATATATGAAAATATTCACTGCACAGCTAGAAGATTGTTTGACTCATAATTATGTTTTCTTTTCTACAGGTGTGCCGAGTTGCGTACGAGATAATGCAAAACTACTACGTTGACGCATCGGCCAGGTTCAAATCTCTCGACGATATTTATTACTATGGAGGTCAGAATGCTCACAACGTGGTCGCCATCTGGCCGCACAAACCCAAACACAACGGTGAACTGACTTTGGAGAAGGGCGATCTGATTGGCGTCGCGGGAAACCATTGGAACGGTTTCAGCAAAGGTCGGAATCTCAGAACCAATCACATTGGATTGTACCCCTCGTTCAAAGTAAAAGAAAAACTCGAAGTTGCCAAATTCCCCACTTACTCCGAAATGGACAAGAAAGATCAGATAGATCAGTAGTCGGACTTCGTTCATCTCCAGTTGATCACATCCGATATTATTATGACTAAAAATAAAAAGAAATGTTTTTTGTTTGTATTTTATTGCAATTGATTTAAATAACCTGAATGAAGTGAAATTTTGAGTTCAGAAGTTTCATAACGTTTTGATTTAGGTAGTGCAGTGAAGAGCAACTAAGGTAAGTGATTGTTTCCAATGTTAGCACAATTTCTCAAATGGGTTCCCCCAACGCAAATAAATTCGAAATTATTATCAAATCGATGATATAATGTTTGTTCGTAGAGACCAGTTGCTGATAATTCCAACGGTTTGAAAAATTCTACGCCAATCAGCGATCTCGGCAGTTGGCTCTGCCAACACTCGATCCACGTAGAATTTCTCCAAAGTTGGCAACTGGCTACTATGAACAAGCCTATAATTATTAATAAACATTACGAGGGCTGCCTTTTATATTTCGGGATTGGACAACCCTAGTGTTGCAATCTGACAACTGACAGCTCTATCGTAAAATTTGACATTTTTGGGATTATACGTACTCAGAACGTTTTGACATACGAGCGCTACGTGTTGTTTACAGTAACTTAAAGGATTCATCTCGGCCAAAAAATGGAATTAAATCGTGAACATTTTCGTGCGATTATTTTTTACAACTTTCGACGTGGATTAAGTCAGCAAGAGTGCATGGATGAACTTAATTTAATTTTTGGCGATGAAACTCCATCAAGGACCACTGTTTATCGATGGTATGGTGAATTCAATCGAGGTCGTAGTTCACTCCAAGACGAATTTCGTGAATGTCGTCCAAAAACAGTTGTTGTTCCGGAAACCATTGATGCTGTGCGCGAACTGATATTGCAAGATCGTCATGTGACCTATCGTGAGATTGCGTCAACCTTACACATTAGTGGGACCAGCATGCATTCAATATTGCATAAACATTTGAATGTCAAAAAAATTTGTTCTCGTTTGATCCCACACAATTTGTCAATCGTTCAAAACAGGCTCGTGTCGATTGGTCGAAAGAAAAGCTCAAAAAATACGATCGCGGTGCTTCAAAACACGTTTATGACATAGTGACAGGTGATGAATCGTGGATTTACGCGTATGAGCCCGAAAGTAAACAGCCGTCGACTGTATGAGTGTTTGAAGATGAGCCGAATCCAACAAAAGTTGTTCGCGCAGGAAGCACTTCCAAGCAAATGATCGCCTCTTTTTTCAGAAAAACTGGACATGTCGCAACCGTACCACTCTAGAACAACGCAGAACAGTCAATTCTGAGTGGTACACAACCATTTGTTTGCTAGTTGTCTTCCAAGAAATGAGGAAAACCAACCGCCGAAGACGGATCACTCTTCACCACGACAATGCGAGCTCTCACACATCGGGTCAAACAACTGCATTTTTGACCACTCAAAACATTGATTTGATGAGTCATTCGCCGTATGGTCCTGACTTGTCACCAAATGACTTCTTTTTATTCCCGTACGTAAAAAACAAACTGAGAGGTCAACGTTTTTCGACACCTGAAGAAGCGGTTGTTGCGTTCAGAATGCAGAGTGGAAAAAGTGCTTCGACAATTGGTTCAAACGCATGCAAAAGTGTATAGATGTTCAGGGGGAATATTTTGAAAAACAATAAAGCGATTTTCGGTGATTAATATTTGTTTTTGTTCTCTAATCCCGAAATATAAAAGGCACCCTCGTATACTAACTATACTTTGCACTCTCATATACACAGTAGACTGAAACAGATTGTGAGTTTAAAAAGGGGACCTGAACATTTGGTTCCTAACATATCTGGAATCACCCTGCAAAATTATAATCTAAAGCGCCTTATATTTAAATCAATTTATATAAGCATATGTAACTGCTCAAGTCAACTTCATTGTATGCCTCAAATTAACATGAGAACACATAACTTTTTACCCATCAAAAAATCGCCGAACCAGTCCTTTTTACTTTAAAATCTTGAAAAGTTCAACTGTTAAAATGTTATGCTAGAAAAATATCAAATGGATAAGATTGTTATACACCAGTTTGTTGAAAGAATTTTTCAAGGGCAGTTTCATTCTTATGTAGGTCACCAAATCACCCTGTATTGAACGAAACACAATCTCGTTTTTTTTTTCGGTAATACGATTTATCCAGATTTGTAGAGGCCGAAACCCCGAACAAATTTATTACAAATAAATAAACAATGTGTATATTATATTATTAGATAAATAAGTAAAAATATATTTGCAGCATATCACATCTCGTTAACAAAACATTAAACAATTTTTGACTAAATGCTAATTTTTACATGAGATGTTAAAATTAATTTAAACTATTTACCTTATACAAAATAAAACTGCAAAATGATTCATCTGATTTTATTACTAACACTGTAATACTTATTCAAGTTTCATTTGCACATATCATAAATATAAAATATTAAAGATATATTAGCATATCACATCTCATGAGTGTCTGAGTACCTTTTGATAATGTATGCATATGGTTTTCCAAAATATTAGTAAATAGTTATTAGATTTGTGAGAAATTCATGACTGAAAGAATGTCCATACTCAACTAGTGAGGTTCGTAAATCAAATGTATCAATTAGTTTTAGAATCTCTAAATAGTGTACTTCCGTAAAATTTTTTATTTGGATTCTTCTTATAAGCACATTCAATTTGTTCACCTCAATAGTTGCTGTCGTCATCGATTGTAAAAAAGTAACGCTATAAATGAATAGAAAAGAAGATTTTTAGAGCACACTTCTTTTTAAGTAAAAATGTCGTTAGATTATTTTAGTAATATTAACACCTCGCTACACGATTGTACACAATTGGGGTTTTAACTGTCGACTGCTGTCAAATTTCAAACATTAGATTAAGGCTTAAGCAACTTGTTTATAGAGGGCGCAACCTCACTTGGATTTTATCAAAAATTTATCTTTAAATTATGTATTTTAAAAGAATAAAGGTTCTCAATATATTCTGCACTAAAGGTCGTCAACAGTTATTACAGGGTGGCTGGAGTAGAATTATCATTATACAGGGCGATTAAAAAATGCTATACTTCATAGTTCATAAGTAGTTGGTTATATTGGATAGTTGCAGTACAGGGTAGAAACGAATTATACTTATACAGGATGAATAGAAAAAAATGTTAGATAAACAAATGATTTATAGCGGTAGCTCACCCGGAGTTCCATGTATTAATTCAAATGAAACACAAGATCCAATGATTATTGCTGCTTTATTTTTATTAATTTTAATACAAGAATTGTGATTGTTTTGTCAATTATCGTGTTTTCATGAAAGCCACATAGGAGTAAATAGCTTTGAATATCTGAAAGAAATTATATTAATCATAACACGATATAAATTTATTAACTGAAACATTTTTAAAATAAGTATAAAAATTTATATGAAATTTCTATTATTCCTATCGCATGGTTAGACAAAGTTCTGGCAAGCCTTTAGCCAGAATTTATTTAAAGACTATTGGGGTGATTTGGTCCCCCAAAGTATTTTTTCTAATCATGTATGTCCAGTATATAAGAAATGTATAGAATAGAAAAATATTTTTATGAAATAAATTGTTAATTCGTTAAAAATGAATCATCAATCCCAAATTTGGAGAGAATTTGAAGCCTGAACCTCTCCCCCGCTGGTTCTGGTCCAGTTCAAATTTTACGTTGCCTGAAAAAGTCGTAACATAACTTTGTTGTACACATTAGATCTAAAGATTTTACTGTTATTAATAACTGCCCCTTATATATCATTTTTACAATAAATATTTTATCTACTTTTCCATTAATGTAATATTAAATATTGCTACTGATGTTTATTTTGGGTTGAAATCACAAAATTTACTCCAACAAATAACTTTCTTATTTTCCACACCAAAAATTCACAATTTACACAACTTTTATTAGACTATCAACACTATAATCAGTCAACCGAGTCAGTTGACCTACTACTGTCCTCCTGCTTCTGTACAGCGGCATTTAGAATCTATCTCAAGCACTCTCGATTGTTCCTGTTCCCTCTAGTAAAGGAATGGAAATTTCGGTATGTTTCTTTTGTCGGCATGTTTACTGAAAGAATGGTTTTTGTTCAATGATTAATTTCTAGAGAATTCCTTTACTTGTAATGTAAAATTAAACGTTGATCCTTGATATGCCCCTACGATTTCAGTGTCAGTTTGATAATTTTTAGTCTTGACCTTAATATTATTTTTTATGCGACCGTTAGTGTTGCTAGCATCAGTAGTTCATGGATCAAACAAATCCCGGATGGCTCGTATGGTGAACAATTCGACGATGAAACGATCAACCGTTCGATTCCCCCAGAGTAACAATTTTTTCCAAGTAATTCTCACGTCTGCCGCTTGATGGAATTTTTGTCACGGCCGCCATGTTTTTGTTAGTACTTCCGCTTGACGTTGGAACAAGGTCCGTAAACATCACACCACTCGCCGCCATGTTGCTAGTAGTTCAACCTGATCTCTATGGCGTACGTCAACTGTCAACCGGATATCTCTAGGTTTGTTCCTACCTGCAGTATCTGTACCGCCATGCAACTGTCACGAAATCGAATTTGTGCGCAACTGCGAATTTAGCACCGTTCAACGTACTACCATTGTACAGTCACAAAAAATATTAGTTGGAACGGTTTTCTGAGATGCTTGTGGTCTGAACTCTGCGACCTGTATTCGATAACCTTAATTTATTGACTGTTTCTACTGGGCATGATTAGTATGAATCTCCAAACGATTCTTGATCTTCACTAAGGATTGAAATAACGATGCGAGAAACGGTACATTAGTTGGTTGGAACACCGTGATGCATCGTTTACTGAACCGTCATAACTTGGTTGGGACAAGTTTTCCTGAATGCGCATGACGGTGATCGTCACATGTTCGCTTTCGCATCGGGTAGGAACAAACCTTCTATTAGGTCACCGCTGCCCAATAGCATCTTGGCAAACAAATTTAGTCATACATCAAAAAAAATATTTTCCTACGACCACGACTATTTGGTGTTCAGTTTTAGGTCAACATGTTTGTTACTATTTTGTACCGACATCTAGTTGTGGCAGTTTCTGTAGTTTTGACAGTTCAGAATCTCCTGCTGTTTATATATGGGACATTCCATACCTTTTCTCCATTGGTAGAGTAACTCTTGTTTTCTTCACTCCCATTTTATTAGTACGATGACCCGTTCACTCAAGATGCCTCGCACATACCAATTTTACGATATTTGCTGGGAGGACAGTTTCATTTTGTATATACTACCTAAAACTTACCATTATTAGTGTTTCAATTCTAACTTTATTGAATGGTCCAATGGAAAGAGCAATAGGTTTCTGCGATCTCATTATAACAAGCATGAGCGTCTTCTGTAGTTTGATGTCCAAGCTAAACCATTCACTTTTGAATATCGATTCTGCAATTTTAGAGCTCTGAAAGAAAACGTGTGAAGGTTTGAACAACGTATATAAAATAGCATGCTTTATTCCATTTTGAATCCAGTCTTGAGAATGAATAAAAGTTCCCGAGAATTATTGTGACTTTCTTCCCCTCCAAAAGCCCCAAGACATTGAATTTACAATTCTAGAGAAGAACCTCAATTACTCTGGTAAATTTAGTACAAGATGTCCCAGGAGCAAGATATTATTCCTCGTAGTTATAAAATTGATTGATATAGCCCAGACTTGATACCGCCGGACTTATTTTTGTTTCATAACCTAGAACGAAACGTAAAGTACTTTTCGAGTCAGGAGCCCAATATTTCTGAAGAGAGATTTAAATGTTTTACATGAATTGGGAATAATTCCACGCTTGAGGAAGAACCTACAATTTCAAAGTTTCCAAATGATTGGGTGCGTTCAGCAGATACAAACTGTTGTCAACGTTTGCTTACGTTTCATGTTTTGTGCAGCACAAAACATGAAACGTTAGCAAACGTTCACAACAGTTTGTATCTGCTGAACTCACCCATTGATAGGGTAAATCAGACTGCGTTGTCAGTGGCAAAGAAAAAAGCACAATTCTAAAATTTAAAATTACAGCGTTTGACAATATTATTTGACTTATGACCTAAGAGAATTTAATTGGAGAATATAGAGGGCAGCACAGAAACTTTTAAAGATCAAGTAATAATAACGATTCTTTCAAATTGGGAGAATTTGAAACGGGTGGTCATCGGAATTTTATGAGGCGCTCCTAGGTGCCACTTTGTTATCAGGAAATAACTAAAACACAATGTTTCGGGGATTTAATTAATATACCATCGAGTGTTTGGATTTTAGTTTGTTTTATAAATATTACATAATTATAAGAATGTAGTTTACCTCAATAATGATTTCTTGACCATTCCAATAAAACAGATATAACTGGCAACACAGCGTCAGCAAATAAAGGAGGACCCTTATTGTTTCCACCCCAAAATTACTCTAAAAATAAAATTCAGTCAAATATATGCAATACCTAATTTCTGGACAAGTATAACTATAATGCAATATTTCGATTAGACAAAACTTACTAATACTGAATATGTAGATAGACTTAAAACCTAAATTACTTGATATTTCGGTAAAATAAATGTCACCGTCACCAATAGGTTCTTTGACAAATTGATAAATTTATTTATGTAATAAATATATATCAGTCGCTCATGCCTACAACTATTATTTGCTTGTATCGTACATCTTATAATTCTTTCAAATAATCAAGGATATACATTGAAATTGATAACATTATCTACTTAAAAGAAATGCTTCTCGTGATTATTTTGGAACTGCAAAAAAGGGGAAAATACCCTGTTTGAGCTCGTAACCATTGCACCCAAAAAGTTGTAACAACCAATTGTATTCCATTTTGTACTTATGAAGATTTTGAAAATTTTAAATTACGTAACAATAGGCTTGTATCGAAGAAATATACCAAAATCAGAAGAGATATTTATGCACAAACACAACCCACGGCTTCATTTTTTTATCTATACCTACTTTTGGTGTTACTATCAACGTTTTCTATATATTTCAAATAATTTTGTTCAGTTAAACTTATTTAAAGATTGTTTTTACCCACCTCTAAGAGCTGATAAACAACCATAGACAGTTGAAATGATGATATGGCAAAATCTAACAAAACGTAAGTTCTAATGGAATTATCAAATTCTTCAACTAACCTAAAAATCATTTAATCAGATTATTTATTTCAGAACAATATTGAACAATATTTGACTTGCAAGACAATTGATGTCTTTAATAGATTAACTTTTACTGGTAGTACAAAAATTCCTCGACAGAAATGATATGAGAGATATTAGGATTTTTACAATTAGCCTTTAACACTTCATGATTTGCTTTAACATTGCTTGGACTTGCTGACCCCCGAATTTCCAAAAAAATTCAATCTTGAATTTTCGTAGGATTTACGTCTACAAAGGTGGCAACTGCTATCCTTTGCCCCCTCCGAATTACCCCGCTGAATAATAATTCAATAATATTGCTTTGTTTCTGGATGAAGAAACTTTTTGCCACCGACGAAACATTAACAGTCCTTATTAATGATATAATAATCCATCCACAGAAGATGCCTAGTTTCCTTACGCATGGTTCTACATACCTGTTACCAAAGGATAACATATGTACACAGGACCCAGCAAAGTACCGACCAATCACTTGCCTCGTAACCTTGTACAAACGTCGTGCATTAATCATCGCCTTTTCAGACATTGTGAGCTGAACAACATAATTATCGAACAGCAAAAGGGATGCGCGAAAAACTCGATGGGGTGCAAAGAACAACTAATAATTGATTCCGTTGTCTGCAATCAAGCCCATGCCAAATGACGAAATCTCTACATGGCATATGTGGACTACAAAAAGGGCTTTGATTCAGTTCCACATGATTGGCTCATTCAGGTGCTGAAACTCTATAAAGTAAATAATTGTATTGTTAACTTTTTAGAATATGTGATGACTACCTGGCAAACTAAAATCTTTCTGAATGAAGCCGACTGTTTGATACAAACCGACTCTATCCCAATCAGAAGGGATATATTCCAGGGAAGCTCTCTTAGCCCGCTGTGGTTCTGCCTTGCCATGAACCAACTCTCACACAAACTGAATGCGATTAACTTTGGGTTCAGTCTCAAACACAACAACGTACAAGCACTAAAGATAAACTATTTGTTATACATGGACGACTTAAAGTTGATGGCAGCTACGAAACAACAGCTGCATGATATGCTTAAAATAGTAGAAGGGTTCTCTAGTGACATCCATATGCAATTTGGCATAGACAAATGCCGAATTATCAATATAGTAAAAGGCAAAATACAGCAGGGGCCCTACGAAATGAGAGATGGCACCTCAATTGAATCCATACTTACAAATACCTTGGAATAAAACAGGCTCATCGAATTGATCACTCCACCATGAAAAAGGACCTATCAACAGAGTTCTATAGAAGGGTAAGGCAACTGTTGAAAACTAAACTTAACAGTAAAAATCTGTTTCAGGCTGTTAACACCTATGCGTGCTCAGTACTCAGTTACTCATTCGGAATAGTTAAATGGTGCAAGACTGACATTGAACAACTACTAACAAAAGCTCAAAATCACCATCCAAAGAGCTTTGTCGAACGTACAATGTTGCCACGGTATGAAGGAGGAAGAGGATTGGCAGTCATAGGCAAGTTACGTGATCAACAAATTTCTAATTTGCGTAATCATTTCCAGAAACTCGCAAAATTTTCTGATCATATGTCAGGTTGATGACTCAACACCTCTGCGACTGACGAACAACAAGTTCAAGTATACCACCAGACAACTGATCAAAAACTGCTCAAATAGAAAGAGAAGCCGCTTCATGAAAGACATATAAATGACGTCAACCAAGATTATGTCGACAGTTCAGCGTCGAACTACTGGTTGATCACTGGTCACACGTTTCCTGAAACGGAAGACTTTATGTTGACAATCCAAAATCAAGTAATTCCAACTAAGAACTATCTAAAGTACATCGTCAAAGACCCTTCTATCAACAACGACAGATGCAGATAGGGTTGCCAAACATCGGAATCTATCCAGCATATCACAGGAGGTTGCCAAGCGTTCGCTGCAACTGAATACAAAGAACGACACGATGCTGTGGCAAAAATAGTGCACCAGGAACTAGCGCTGAAACTTGAGCTATCACAGTCGGTAAGAACACCCTACTATATATACAAACCAGAATCTATTTTAGAAAATAACAACTACAAGCTATACTGGGACCGGACGATATTGACCGATCGGACTGTTGCTCACAATAGACCAGATATAGTTTTGGTAGATAAAGTATCTAGAAAAACAACCTTAATTGACATAGCAATCTCTAACAACAATAATATAAATGTTAAGCAGGCTGAAAAAATAGCTAAATATAGGGATTTAGAATTTCAAATACAGAAACAATGGGACATGAACAACACTTGAACGGTACCAACAACAGGAGTAGTCCCAAAACATCCATCAAATAATTTGAAATACCTCGGTCTGGACGAACATCTTTACCAACTGATGCAAAAAGCCGTCCTGTTAGGAACAGCCCGGACGGTTAGAAAATTCATGGGGAACTGCAGCCACGACGCCAACCACGGGCCTGATAACCTGACAAGGGCTCCCACAGAGCTAAACCCTTTTGATATGTAGTATATCTGGGGTTTAGTGAATTTTCCTCTAAAGGCCTTAGAGGGAGTGTGATGCCATACATTGTATGGTCAAGTCGGGTTGCTTTGTTTCTACTTTCTTTTTAAATTATCATCTGTTTGTTGTTCTCTCTTCCCTGTTTCTAACATGTGTTTTATCTACTTCTGTCTTACGAGTCTACTTCGTTTTTGGTTTTGGTAACAATTTCTTTTTACACTAGTTTTAACATACATCTTTGATGTTAATTTAATTAACACGTACAGATTATGTTTTGCAACTTTGGAACATGTAGATTTATCATTTCTTCGCATCTGTAGCCATATTAACATAAAACATACGATGAGGCTTGAATTTGGAAAAAGAATGAAATTCAAGCTTCAAAAATTAATACAATTATGATCCAATATCCTTACGAATATAAGAAAAATGTTGAGCCCAATTTTTATTAAACGTTGGGAAAAAGATGGTGAAGATAGAATTTTGAAAACATAAAACTCAATCAAGGTTAAAAAATCGACACAGACTAAAATTATGATCAGATTTTGCTGCGTTTATTTTAAAAATTTATAAATTCAGAAAAAGATCATTGAGCCCGAATTTTGAAAAATGTTTAGAAAAGATGGAAGGCTTGGGTTGGAAAAAAAATCCAAAATTGTTGAGTCCAATTAAAAAAAATGGAAAAGTCCTGAAATTCAAGGCTCCAAAATCGATACAGCCTACAATTTTGATCCCTATTTGGATACATTTATTTCGTAGTGATCTTAAGTGTATGCAGAAAAAGGTTGTTCAGGCTGATTTTTGAAGAATGTTTGGAAAATGAAGGTGAGACTTGAATCTGGAAAAATCATAAAATATAAGGTCAAAAAATTCATACAGGCTACAACTATGATCGCATATGGCTGCATTTATTTGAAATGATTCTGAAGAAAAGTAAAAGACTGTTGAGCCCAAAAATTGTTGAAAAAATCCTCAAATTCAGCATTCAAAATTTTGATAATTGAATGAAAAAAAAATTATTCAGCTTGACTTTTGAAATATTTATGAAGAAAGAAGGTAGGATACTCTCTTCGAGGTGTCATTCCTTTGTACGCAAGACAATATACATTATATATTATATATAACATATATTGTTTATGGTCAGGGAACCTTCATCAGTTGCGCTTCCCACAATTGAATGTCCTCTCGAACACTTCTTTATGTATCTGATACATTTCGTTAAATTTGAAGACGCGAGATGTAAGACCGACATCTAGGATTTTCGAGAGAATTAGCACACAGAGGTTCCGAATCTGGAGCCATTCCGTGTAATTGCTATTCTCCCTTAACTCCTAGGAAAGAATGTCACGATAAAATTACACGGAAAGGCTCCAGATTCGGAACCTCTGTGTGCTAATTCTCTCGAAAATCCTAGATGTCGGTCTTACATCTCGTGTCTTCAAATTTAACGAAATGTATCAAATACATAAAGAAGTGTTCGAGAGGACATTCAGTTGTGGGAAGCGTAACTGATGAAGGTTCCCTGACCAGAAGCAATATATGTTATATATAATGTATATTGTCTTGCGTACAAAGGAACAACACCTCGAAGAGAGTATTCAATATCTCTGACAGGTGAAGTAACCTGAAAATTTTATCGTGACATTCTGTCCTAGGAGTTAAGGGAGAACAGCAATTACACGGAACGGCTCCAGATTCGGAACCTCTGTGTGCTAATTTTCTCGAAAATCCTAGATGTCGGTCTTACATCTCGTGTCTTCAAATTTAACGAAATGTATCAAATACATAAAGAAGTGTTCGAGAGGACATTCAGTTGTGGGAAGCGCAACTGATGAAGGTTCCCTGACCAGAAGCAATATATGTTATATATAATATATAATGTATATTGTCTTGCGTACAAAGGAACAACACCTCGAAGAGAGTATTCAATATCTCTGACAGGTGAAGTAACCTGAAAATTTTATCGTGACATTCTGTCCTAGGAGTTCAGGGAGAACAGCAATTACACGGAACGGCTCCAAATTCGGAACCTCTGTGTGCTAATTTTCTCGAAAATCCTAGATGTCGGTCTTACATCTCGTGTCTTCAACTTTAACGAAATGTATCAAATACATAAAGTAGTGTTCGAGAGGACATTCAGTTGTGGGAAGCGCAACTGATGAAGGTTCCCTGACCAGAAGCAATATATGTTATATATAATATATAATGAATATTGTCTTGCGTACAAAGGAACAACACCTCGAAGAGAGTATTCAATATCTCTGACAGGTGAAGTAACCTGAAAATTTTATCGTGACATTCTGTCCTAGGAGTTAAGGGAGAACAGCAATTACACGGAACGGCTCCAGATTCGGAACCTCTGTTTGCTAATTCTCTCGAAAATCCTAGATGTCGGTTTTACATCTCGCGTCTTCAAAGAAGGTAGAGCTTGAATTTGGAAATACCATACAGTTCAAGGGCCCAAAAATTGATACTGTCTAGAATTTCCATCGTATGTGACTACATTTACTTTTAAATGATCGTAAATGAAAGTAGATAAAGATTATTGAAAGCGAGTAGTAAAATGGGTGTGAAAAAAACGGTGATCTTGTATTTGGAAAAACCAAGAATTTCAAATTTAAAAGATCACTACAGTTTACGATATTGATTGGAGTGAGTTTATGTGGCCTATAAGTTATATGAAACTGGTAATTAAAAATATATAAGTTATTGGATTCATCGCTTTAATGTTTATAGTTTAATAATAGAGACTTAGGGCAAGCCCTACGTATTACGTATCCTTAACCGTAAACGTAAGGTGATACGTTTGGCTCCTCCCACATAACGTATCTTTCTACGTATACGTCTTACGTATCCCGTATCGTTTTATGAAATGCAGCACCACAGAACAAGTAAATCAGTTCCTCTATACTAGTGAGTAAATACATCACTCACTGCTCTATACTCAGTAAACCTTTGTTCCTTAGGGCGCAAGTACATGCGAGCGTTTTTCCGCTGGCGGAATTTTATTTTTGAGGGGAAGTGATTTCGATCATAGACATATATATTGCCATAGACTGAACATGCAAGCAATTTTTAATTAGAAGATGATTAGCACAAACGAATATTACATAATGGATATTACCAAACGGAAGATAAATTATGAACTCCCTAGGAAAGAGAGAGATCAAACGAATAGGGAGGAAAAACTGTTACTGTTGTTACTTGGTTATATCATATGCTCAGTGTATGGGAATGTATATGTCTATGGATTTCGGCACTCATTTCCTTGTCAGTTCAATGCTGCCAGGTTTACAGTTGTAACAGTGGCTTTATTGATTTATTGTCTTTTCTCTGGAGTTACCAGGGGCCTGTTTCAAAATAAACTTATTACTTTTAGTTTTGTAACTTGTAGAATTTCGTTTCGAAATTTAGCAACATTATTCTACAAGTTACAACTTGTAAAATCCAAACTATTAGTATTTGAAATTTGCAAGTTGTGTACATGTCGAAAACTTCTCTTGTGTGATCGATAAAAGTTATTTTTTACACTTCGACAAGTTTTTTAATAATACATTAGAGAAACTATAAATTCGAAAATTATACTCTAACACGATTTACAAAATACTCTTTGAATATTACGAACGTGGAAACAGTACATACTTAAATCTCCTATTTACAAAAATACATTTCAAAGATCCATATTACTTTCCTGATCTAAATGACATTTTTTTAGTGAAAAAAAGCTGTTTTCCAATATTATGTTTTTAATAAGCTTAGTCTGCTACACATACCTTGTTGAATGTAGAAACGATTTACTGTAGACATTTTTCTTAAAAACCGAACAACAGAATATATGACCAACAGATAATATTTCAGCTATTTGCCCCGAAATTTACATGTCAGTCGCAGGAGAAAAACTGCAACACAATTAGGTACCTTACTTACTTATTTTTTGTAATGGATAAGCATTTGAAGTGGAATCAAAGTATAGTAGAGGCAATTTGAAAAAATTACCTGGATAACTGGTTCTCTCTTACAGAAAGTATTCCTCACAGCTCCAGGGGCGGATCAAGTCACGTGCTTCCAGGGGGCGATTTCATGCTTCAGGGGGGCGATATTGTACTAAATTTACCTAAATATAATTTTAAACCTAGATTCCTTGGGCTATTACATTAAAAATAGTCGTTCTGAGGCCAAAACTCATAGAAGTTACCTTTTTCTTGGCTCTTGGAGTTAAGATTACCTCATTTTAAAATTAAATTTACCAATTTTCAGGCTCTCCCCCTTGGATCAGCCCATGTAGATAAAAGGAAATCTAATAAATAAATGCAAGGTTTGTTTTCACATATACAACTTAATAAGAAATATATGGGGTTATACAATTTCAAACAAGTTATAATTGTTTGACACTGTGTAATTAAAATTAGGCAACTCAAATTTAATTAACTTATATGTTTCTTTGAAATGAAAATTTTCATTTTGCAATCACATCAATAAATATAAAGCCATTGACAACGAAGTCAGAATAGACTTTGAAACGTTTGGTATTCCTGCAATATACGTAGTTTTATTTCTATTGTGGTGTTATTCCCCAAAGAAACATACAAGTTATCAAGAATATGCCACAAACAACGTTTAGAAGACAATCAAATTTAATTCGTTCCATTTGGTGATAATCCATTTAATTTTAGATTTCTGGTGTAAAACAATTTTATTCAACTTCAGTGTAAAAGGTTAGCATTTATTTCAAAGGTAGCAATCAATTTTATGTATTGTGTGTGTATTGTTCTGAACTTTCACAAAAATATGTAATGGAAATAAAAAAATAGGACAGTAACAAACAGTATATTAGAGCATGAGGTAAACATAAACAATAGAAAAAAGAAAGCATCTTAAGAAATATAATTCCTGTCTCTAGTTATCTACCTGTCTCTGTTTCTCTTGGTGTCATTTTTACTAATGGAAAATTAAAATAATTGTAACTTTATCTTATTGCGATTCAAGTATTACTCACAGAGGCGGATTCAGACTCGTGCTTCCGGGGGGATTTGATGCTTCAGGGGGGGCAATCCTTTACTAAATTTACCAAAATATAATTTTAAACTCATATTTCTGGGACTATTACATTAAAAATAGTCGTATTGTGGTTTAAACCCATAGAAGTGACCTTCTTGGAGTTAA